>CM061541.1:217480715-218080715 GCA_030864215.1 Capsicum pubescens
AGATGATGATTTTTAAGATTTAACAAATCCTGAAGCTCGATTGAAGGATTTGAAGAATGTTCATGCTAGTCCTAGTCGAATTACTAGGTCTCGAGGTAAATTAGTAGCTGATCCATCAATGGCGAAACAACTAAAAAAAGGCACATACATATCTGAGTGATGATTCAGATCTTGTTGTCATTCATAAAAAAATAAAAGAAACAGTGATTCAAAAAATGATGAAGATGATGGTAAGTTATCTAAAGGAAATGAGAAGATAATTGTGACTGATGAAGGAGATGCTCTTCTTCCTCTGAAAAAATAAAAAAAAAAGAAATCGATCAAATGATGGAGAAGATGATTCTCAATCATCCAAAAAGAAAAGTAAAAAAGTTTCTTGGAAGAGAAAAATATCCCAATTAACTGATTTTGAGGTATATTGTTTGTGCTTTTGTATGTATTAATTATGTCTGATAGATGTTCACTTGTTGTGTAGAATTTGTGTATGTTTGAAATATGTGTGTTATTGATGTATATAATATGTGTCAGTGTTGTATATGAAATATATTGGGTAGTGATTTTTGTGAAATTTAGTGTACATTGATTGTTTAACTATTTGTGTATCCGAATTGAATAAGAACTGTGTATAGTTTGAATATTTATATTGTGACTGTGTAAAATTAACAAGACTGTTTTAATATGATTAAAATTAGTGTATTGAATGCATAACTATTTGAGAATCAGGATTGTATAGGAACTGTGTCTAGTTTGAATATTTATACTGTATGACTAAAATTAGTGTGCATTGACTATATAGCTATTTGTGCATCAGGATTGTATAAGAACTGTGTATAGTTTGAATATTTATATTGTATGCGTATAATTAGTGTACATTGACAGTACAACTATTTGTGTATTAGGATTGTATAAGAACTGTGTATAGTTTGAATATTTATATTGTAACTGTCTAAAATTAGCAACACTGTTGTAATGATTATTGTATTAGTAAAATTAGTGTACATTTACTGTATAACTATATGTGTATCAGGATTGTATAAGAACTGTGTATAGTTTGAATATTTATACTGTATGCGTATACTTAGTGTATTGATTGTACAACTATTTGTGTATCAGGATTGTATAAGAACTGTGTATAGTTTGACTATTTATATTGTAACAATGTACAATTAGAAACACTGTATGAGTAATATATGTAGCTTTTTGAAATATTTATACCTAAAAGCACACTTATGTATTGCAGGTTTGGGATTTATTTCTTGGTCCGTCTGATCATTACAAGTGTCAGCTCAGTGTGCACACAAACTGTACTATTGTGACTGCGTTGAAATCTAAGTTGGACAAGAAGCAACTTGATTTGTTTAAGAATAGTTTCTTTGGGTATTTCTTATCTTTACCAAATGTTTTTCCTCAAAATCAACTTATCCATGAAATGTTGCTTAGGGAACTTGTTTGTGAGAGAGATGATGAAATATGGATTAAAGTGAATAACACTGGGTTACGTTTCGGCTTACAAGAGTTTGCTATAATTAGCGGCTTAAAATGTACTGGAAATTACAATAATGAGTTTGCTGTTAGTGAAGAAAGTAAGCTGATGGAGTTGTATTTTTTAGGAAAGCCCAAGGTCACAAAGCTTGATTTAGAAAAGTGTTTCATGAAAAAAAAGTGGCGATGTGATGAAGATGCTTTACAAATTTTTGTTTTTTTCTTCATTTATTCCTTTATTTTTCTATCATGTATAGTTATGTTATAACTAAGAATGATTTCTTATTGGTTGAACCTGGGAACTATGAAACATTTCCTTGGGAAAAATTATGTTTTCGTCTGATGTTGGATTCAATGAAGTCTAAGGTTTATCAGCGAAAAACTATGTATCGTTGTGTTGGTTTTCCTCTTGTATTTCATTGTTGGTTTTATGAGTGCTGTCCTTATGCCGATGGCCATCTTGCTGATCGAGTGGGCGATGGTGTGCCATGTATACTGAATTGATTTGTAAAGTATAGACCAACATATAAGGAGGTCAAGTCTGCATTTTTTTATATTAGGCAAGAGCAGGTATATCATTGTAATTTATATATGCTTTGTTAAATTGTAATGTGCTTCTTAAATGTCGAGTGTTGTTTTTTATGTGTAGGTTGTGTTGCGTAACATTACGCCGACAGTTCTTGAAAAAACAATCCTTCAATTACCTGATTTCAAACCTGTGGATGCGGTTGGGCACTCTGTTGATTTTCCTAGCACTAGTAAACAAGAATGTAGTCAGTCGAGCTCAGATAATGAATTGGCACTTTTGCGAAGTGATGTTAAAATGGTATGTCGAAGGTTTTTATTAATATTTGTATGTTTTTGTTAATTGATGTATTGACTTTTTTCTTTTATGTTTAGTTAATGGAAAAGGTTTCCTCGATGGAGAAGTTTATGAAATCCTCATTTGAATTGATTTTCGAGCTCTAGATATAAAGAATGAGCCTAAGGTATTCTTTTCCTGAATTTCTCCTAATTTTTTAACAAATCTTATATACACTATTGTACTTATTTTATAATTTTTTTTAAAAGGTTGGTATATCAATTGGTGATAACGATGGTGACAACTCAAATGAAAAAGATGATGAGACACCTAATATTGGTGGTACAGGTAATGATCAAGTTAATGATCTACCTAATATGGGACAACAAAATTATGTTGTACCGTAAGTGGATCATATAAGTGACAATTTGATGGATGATGTTGGGAAAGCAACAGATTGTGTAGGTGGTGATGTAATTGGGCATTTGGTGGATGCCATTGGAGAGAAATTTAATTTTGTAGGTGATTGTGTAGGTGGTCATGTCAATGTTGATTCTGCGGCTAAAACTTTAAAGGATGGTGCTTGGAAGAATTTTCTAGATTTTGATTTTTTGAAGTTCACACAAAGCTCAGGTGAAAATAAGGATATAGGGGAGGGTAGAAATAGTCAGGTTGATAGTGATTGGTGTAATTTTACTGATTCTGAAGTGTCTAAATTTACTCAACCTTTTCGTGATCAAAAGACACAAAAAGAAGGTGATGTGGCAGTGGTTAGCCAGAATGAGCTTGACTGGTCAGAAATTCCAGATGCTGAAATTTCTAAGTTTACTCAACCCGATAAGAGTGTTGTAACAACTGATGCGACTGATTTAGTATGTTATAATGTTAGAAAAGTTGATTTAACTACAAGTGATAATGTTAAAGGGATTGAGGAAAACATTGTGGCTACGCCTGTTATGTTGGATGAAACACCTGTTATTCCTTGCCTATTACGTAAGCCAGCGGCAGTATGTGAATCTCCATTTTTGTCAAAATTTGATTCTAGTTATGGCAAAGTGGAAGGTCAATCATCTAAGTGTGTAGAGAATGCTCAGTCAAGAAAACATGTCTTGTCTATAAAGCATCCTTTTGTGAAGAGTATTACGGAGCGAATTGATGATATGAAAGTGACGTTAAAGTTTAACAGGTTTGTTGCGAGATCATTGCGCATTAAACAAATGTAAGTTTCTGTTTGTAATTTCTTTTTGTTTTACTTTATTTTATCATATATTACAATTTTTGTAACATTTTTTTCCAGGCCTGTTTATTCCGATTCTATCAATGCTCTCTGAAAACCTTTTGACTATGGAGTTGATATTGTTAAAATGAAAGAGTGGTTCTTTACATTGGTATATCCAGGAGTACCGTTAACCGATTCAGTAAGTAATGAATTTGTTAGTTAAGTAGGTTATATATCTTTTATTTCTGTACTTGATAGTGATAATCTAATTGGAATACTAAAATTTTGTATATGATGAATGTTATATAAGTTCTATGCTTTATTTATACAGTACTTTATGTGCAGTTTATATGCAACACTTAATATGCAATGTATATATAGGTCCTATGCAGTGTTTACACAGTATGTACACAATTTAAATGCAATAGTTGCTATTCAGTATATATATACAGATCCTACACAGTAGATATGCAGTTTGTATGCAGTAGTTGATATGATGCATGTTATATAAGTAGTTTGTATTTATATGATTTAAATTAGTGTTATGTATTCATTTTTAGCATTTTAACGTGGTTTTGTTGTTCGTATTTTCAACATATTGATGTTTTCTTTTACTATTTGCGAAAAAAGTCAAAATACGAGCCTGTTTGTGATTCAATTAAATTTACAATCACCGATTATTGGTTTAACTCCTTGATTCAGAATTTGTATAAGCGTTTTGTGGAGAACAATAGAGATGTAACACTTATCACTCAAGAACATTAAATCGTTGAGTACATGCTTGGATTTTTTATGAGATGCAAAGTCCCGTGGAATAGCGTTGACAATGTTCTTTTCCCAATTAATCTTTCTGAGGAGTTTCACTGGATTTTGGCGAGGCTGTCTTTTAAATATCAATGCATATATGTGTATGATTCAATGTATGGTGCAAGGCATGCCGTTCGTGTTCAGAAATCAGTTGCAGCGTATTCAGAATTAATTCCACACTTTCTTTCTTGTATTGGATTTTGGAAAAGTAGGAGCGATGGACTTCCAGTGGCTAATTCTTTTGATATTCGTATTGTTGATGGACTTCCAATGCAAGCTAACACGTAATATATTGAATGCACATTCAATTACTCATTTTTACATACTTTTTTGTCAATTATACTGATGATGTATTATATTTACAGGGATTGTGGTGTATTTGTTGTTGTCTTTGCTGAGTATTTGCTTGATGGTCTTGAAATTTCTAATCATCTAGATGATATTGATGCTATTCATACTCGGTATGGTGTGTTGCTGTGGGATTATGGAAAGAAGAAACAAAGAAATGTATAGTTAGTGAAGATGAATCTATTGGTCGATTGTTGACGAAAAAGGATAGTGTGCAGCAAATTTAGTTAGAAATGTCTTTGAAGCATTGATGTTAGATATGTTTTAGTGTTGAAATGCTTAGGGTTGTTTCTATTTTGTGTTGATACACTCAGAGATTCTTATTATGAAATGTTATGCCGAATACTATATGTTTTGGTAATTGATACAATTCTGTACAATTGATGCTGAAATGTTAGTTTATGTTGATCAAAGTTGATATTCAGTATATATGCAACATTTATTCAGTTTCTACATAGTTTAATATCCAATATATCTCCAGGTGCTATACAGAAATTATACAGTTCATATGCAGTACTTTATATGCAGTATATATAAAGGTTGTATATAGTTGTTACACAGTATGTCCACAGGTTATATGCATTTTATATGCAATATTTATGCAAATTTATACCAACAAAATATTAAACTCACACATTGTTGGCACAGGTCATATAACGTAGTTATATAGTTTAATATATAACATATATGCAGGTGCTATACAGAAATTACACAGTTCATATGCAGTACTTTATATGCAGTATATATATAGGTCCTATATAGTAGTTACACAGTCTGTACACAGGTCATATGCATTATTTATGCAAATTTAAAACCAACATTCCAATAAAATATAAAACTTACAGATTGTTGACATAGTTTATATAAAGTAGTTATATAGTCTAATATATAATATATATGCAGGTTCTATACAGAAATTACACAGTTCATATGCAGTACTTTATATAAAGTATATATACAGGTCCTATATAGTAGTTACACAGCCTGTACACAGGTCATATGCAGTTCATATACAGGTCCTATATAGTAGTTACAATATTATGTGCAGTATTTATGCAAATTTATACCAACATTCCGATAAAATATAAAAGTTACACATTGTTGACACAGGTTATATCAGGTAGTTATATAGTCTAATATCCAATATATATATGCAGGTGCTATACAGAAATTATATAGTTCAAATGCAGTACTTTATATGCAGTATATATATAGGTCCTATATAGTAGTTACACAGTCTATACACAGGTCATATGCAGTCTATTTGCAGTATTTATGCAAATTTAAAACCAATATTCCAATCAAATATAAAACTTACACATTGTTGACACAGGTCATATAAAGTAGTTATATAGTTTATACCTTGATGATGATGATATTTTCACCTTAAATTGGTATCTCTCACGGATTGCATAATGTTTCATCACACTTGATATTGTATTTTTATCCCAGTATAGCTGCCCTTCTTCAACATCTCTACGAAGCGGATCCTTAATTATTGATTCGGTCTGTTCTTCCATTTCTTCATCTTCAATTGTATAATCATAAATAATATTTTGATCAAATTTCCAATTGAGGATTCTCCATTTTCAAATGTGTTTTGTAGTGTTATACACAATGGAAATTCATTTATATCCAAATTTTTCTTCTTCATCTCCATATAAAATCTAACACTCATATCATTGTAAATAGTCATAGATCCACTCTTGACAATGTATTTTATTTTCATTAAACTAGAATTTTGCTCTAGATTCAACTGCTTATACAGTTCATCAACAAAATATTCGTACCTGCAATCCGAATTCAAAAGTACTCCATTGATTGGAAACTTTTCAAATTGTACATCACTTAACTACTTTCCTCCGTATTGTAGCATAATTGGAAATAAAATCGAACTTGAAGCCATAATTTTGTATCAACTGAAGCTAATTATGAATGAAAAAAACTTTTTGAAGCTAATTGATTGAGGATATTGTATATTTATATACAATTTATAAAGGTATTTTAAGGTAATATGGTGTATTTGAAAGAGGATTTGTGAGATTTTAATGGAAAGAAATCCTGAGGTAAAATTGGGGAAGGAAAGTGTGAGTTTTAATTGAAAAGGAAAGAAATATATTATACTATTTTTGTGGCTTCTTAGAGGTTATTAGAAGATGGCTAAAATATGATATTATTTTAACGACTATTAAGTGGGAATTAAAAATAGGGGATATTTTTGTGGAATAAGTTTTAGGAGAAGGGCTATTTTTGTCCTTCTCCCTCAAAATTGGGCATCATTGTGAGCCCATTTGGGTTGATGATTTATGATGGTTTTACTTGGGTTGACCCAAATTAATTCATCTTCAAAATCACTCTAGTCCAACCCATCAAAACATAAGCGGGTTGGGCGGGTCAAATGAGGTTGGGCTAGTTTTGCCACCTCTAGTAATTGACATGGCTAGTGTTGGCTTGAGCAATAAACAATGGTTGGCCTTGCATGATATGCTGAACCACCAAAAAATAGGTACGGGTTTGAGGATGACAAGTAAACATGACAAAATTTTGTATACAACTGACGCAAGAGAGACAAACCATTTGACCGCAAACTTAAAGTGAATGACGAACTTGTATGAAATGTCTGGATGTCCTATTGGACTTCCAGATGGTACATATACAGTTGCTACAAAATAAGGGTCTATAAAACTTAGATATAACTTGAAGCTTGAAAATGTTCTCTTCGTGACTCATTTAAAATGCAATTTAATTTTGGTATCACAATTTATAGATGAAGTCGATTGTATTGTTCAATTCACCAGAATCTTCTATGTTATACATGGACACACTATGCTGATTGGTGTGGGTAAACAAAGGGATGTTATCTACTATTTTTGGGTGGTACCGCAAGCGATGATATTGAGCGAGACATACTCTCTTGGTCTTTGGGACAAACATTTGGGACATCCTTCTTTAAGGGTTACCGAGTTAGTTTTCAATGTTGTTCCCACTAGGGATGACAAAGGTGCGGCACGCGCGGGTGCATGGCGGGTTGAGTCTTAACCCAAAAATTTTTCAACCCACCCCAAGTTACATTCTTATGTGTTTTCAACCCCTCCTCTCAGCGCATAAACCAACCCAGTCTCACCCGCATAATTTGGTTTACTTTCAAAATAGAGTTACCAGATTAAGAGTAGTTTTTAGTTATTGAATTTATTCTGTAGTTTCATGTGTGTAGCATAGATATTTTAAAAAAAATTCTTCTCATTTTATTCTTGTTATACTATTACTACCATTCTATTATAATTTGGGAATAGGGGGAAACTGAAAAGTGTCAAATTTATATATATGAAGCTTTCAGAGAAAAAATTCCTTCTTTTGCAAAAAAACTGGTAAGTTACTATGTTTTTTGGATTTCTTCTTTTTGCAAGATTTTAGAAATACTATTTTTTAGTTCTTATTTTGTTTGAACACACATAGCCCCGCAACCTACCCTGCCCCTCACCGCATTAAAAATTGATTTAAACCCTCCCCGGCCTGCTCTACCTCGCATATCCTTAAACCTACACTTGCTTCGCATAGTATAAAACTCGCACAACCCTACACCCGTCTGCTCCAGTTCCATCCCTAGTTCCCAGTAATGCTAGTGAGATTATGAATAAATCTTGTGATGGTTGTCACCGATCTAAGTACTCTAGAGATAGCTTTCCTTCAAGTTAAAATAAAGATTGTGACAAGTTTGAACTCATTAATTGTGATTTATGGGGTCGAATTTATATATAAAGCTTTCAGAGAAAAAAATCCTTCTTTTGCAAAAATACTTGTAAGTTAATATGTTTTTTTGGATTCTTTCTTTTTGCAAGATTTTACAAATACTATTTTTTAGCTTTTATTTTGTTTGAACCCACATAAAAACCGCATAGCCTCGCAACTTGCCCCACATTAATTTTTCAAAATTAATTTAACCCACCCCGCATATCCTTAAACCTGCACCTTCCCCACACAATCTAAAACCCGCCCAGCCCTGCACCTGCCCCGCTTCATTGCCATCCCTAGTTCCCACTAATGCTAGTGAGATTATGAATAAAGCTTGTGATGTTTGTCAATGAGCTAAGTAGACTAAATATAGCCTTTCTTTAACTTAAAATAAATCTTGTGACAAGTTTGAACTCATTCATTTTGATTTACAGGTTCTATACTTCTATATAGTACTCTATCTGCATGTGGTGTTTAGTATCTTATGTCAATTTTAGATGAATTTTACCGTCAGTATGGATATTTTGTTTAATTGATAAGGAGGTATCACACATGATGGTCAATTTTCTTGCCATGATGGAAAGACTATAATAAATAAGCCAAAAAGGTTTGACGTGTTAATGGGACTGAATTTACTTGCATGAAATTTTTTTCTTGAATAGGAAATTGTTTTTCAAAACTCTTATACTGAATACCCACAAAAAAATGGTAGGGTGGAGAGGAAACTTTCGTGATCCAAAATCTCAAGAGTTGCAATGGCATCTACTCCACACAAACATGGTAGCTAATCCTTTAAAAAACTCAGATAAATCAAATAAAATAATGTAAAAGATTCCATACACAAGGATACATCATAAACAATAACTCAAAATAACCAAAATGATAGTCGATGAGAAGGAATAAAACAGAATCTCAAAACATCCCAAGAGTCAGTTGCCATGCGTACACGAGAGCGGCTTTATATACGTGTGACATAAGTACATAAAACACCACTTTCTGTGAAAGATAAAGTAGAAAAAAAGTAAAAAGATAGATTAAGATGGGGCGGTCTCTGAAGGTAGAAGCTCATAAAAAATTTGATGTTACTGCTTCACACGATCTCTAAACTTGGAGGCCACTCAAACTATGATCTACATCAAAAAATGCAAAAAACGTAAGTGTGAGTATAGCTCACATGAACTCAGTAGGCATCATATATAGTTAGATTAAGCTAAAGTAGAAAACTATATAAAGTAGAGAATACTAAATTACCCCTGCATGTAGAAAATTCTCAGCAGTTCAATATCAAGTAGCAGTACAGTATATATCTCAACAATAACAACAAACTGAAAGTAATGCAGTGTAATGCAATAAAATGAAATGTTATGCACTGACCAATGCCTACTATATACACCCTCTGAGCATTTTTTGCCCCGTGATGAGATCCATATATAATCACTCAAATATTACTCAATAGCATCATACCTCACCATCCATCAAACACAACGGACCACTCAGAAATTTCAAACCTCACCACTCGACAAAGAAAAAGGATCACTCGATCTAAAAATTAGTTTCTTCACAATATCACTCTCCAGAGATCCATGAGATGAATGAGTATGCATAAATATGTAATTGAAAAATAAAACCAAATACAACAAAAATATCCAAAATGTTAGATTTATTATCAATCCATGAACACAGTCTACTACCTCAACATCAAACTAGGGTTTCAAGTCCTATATCACCTAGACAATATAAGCCTCTAACATAGCATCACATCAATAGTCCATCTTATTCAATACCTAAAATAAACAAAATTTCTAATTCATAGAATGCTTTGCACGATAAATCTCCATTCAACACTAATAGAAGTTAAGCCATAACCAACCTTAAAGCTAAATTACAAGCATCTAAAGATTAAAAACTCATTTTTTTCCTTTGGAATGACCTCTAAATGCAACCAATCTATCAAAAATAAGATCTACTCGTAAATATTAGTCCAATGATACCGACATTCCTATGGTTCTAATTAGGGTCCAAAAATTTAATCCAAAAATCAACTTTAATATCCCACGAAAAATTGGAATTTTGTTAGAAAATTAATTTATCCATAACTTAAAAAGTTTAAATATAAAATTCTTCAAAAATGAATTAAAAATCGAGCATGAAATCATCAAAATACCTTTCTTTAACTTTATCGAGAAAATTCCAAAGTTTCAAGTTAAAAATCCAAGAGTTGAGGAAGAAATCATGAAATAATCATTTGAACATAAAATAATGATTTGGAAAGTTACCTTATGAAGAAACCTCAAAATATCTAGAATCTCCAAAAATCGCGTTACAAAGCTTCAAAATTGAAGTTATGGAGTCATTGATCAAAAAATAGAATTTAATACCACCAGGTATAATAACTTCATCGTGTTTTTGAGAATGACACAACCCAAGCCATTATGATTGCAACGTCCCTTATTGCGAATGTAATGAGTAAAAATTAACCCTGACCCATTCGATCCCTTCTTTGCAATCGCGTGAAGCCCATGGCGATCGTGATGACAAGGTTTCCTTCCCTTTGCAATAATGAGTGAAGCTTCGTGAAAACAAAGAAGACTGATGTTGCACCAGATGACATCAACACTAGGTATCGCTCAAGTGAAAAACTGCTCGATGAACTCATGAATGAATTTGAAACCCTGCCAATAAAATTGAACTATGCTACTAGCCTAAATTTGACATTCTGAACTCAATGAAATTACTTGAATTTAAAGAAGGTCAGTATCAATCTACCTAGGACTCAACTTTCCAACGTCTTGTCTATATACTCAAAATCACGCGAAAAGTGTTGAAACCCGAATCAACTATTCTTCTAACCCCAAAATAACATTTAGGAGCTGAAGTAATTCCTCTACGATGTCTGAAATATAAAATACTTATAAAAGACAACTTTACCTATTGAAAATCTTTCAAAATGAAAAACTCATGTAAAACCCAATCCAACACCTAGCAAATCATGCCACCCACTCCGTAACTCACAAATTCTATGAAGCAACTATGAGAAAAGGTAAAATGGTCAAAACACCTAAGATTTCAAAAATCACTATAAGGATTGTTACATAAGCATATGCATATCTTGAACATAGAGTTAAAATTACATTTTCAGGAACATCTTTCAATTAAATTTAAGGGAGAATATCTGTTGGATGCAAGTTACATGATTAATAGAAATCCTTCTTCAATTTTAAATGGAATAACTCTATCCGAGACTTTTCATGAAGAGCCTCATTCTTAAGAGCACTTAAGGGTCTTTGGTTTATTATTTTATTCTCATAGCCATGAAAGAAAAGGAGACAAATTTATGATAGGGGTTGCAAATGCATTTTATTGGGAACCATATGGGAAGAAGGTGTCACGACCTGAGACTATCCCTTAGCCGTAACACAGTACGGTGCTTAGAACCACAAGCGGTCTCAAGCTAACCTATAGTACTGGCCTGATGCTTTGAGCAACTGATTAAAATATATATGAAAGCTAAACTTCTTGAGTGGAAGCATAATCACATATCAAGTTATTTCCATAGGTTACTGCTAAAAGATTACAACATTGTAATCTGAAAGAAAGAAGAAATGAAACAACATATAATAACTCTAACTGACTATCTATGAAGTTTCTACTAATAGTGACTATAGGTAGTCAGGACATGACCCCAACTATCTCTAATCAATACATACGAATAAGAAAAATAAAATGCTAGAATTGTAACCTACTTGAGTCCTCGAAATAAGAGCACTCATCACCTGTTGGCTGAATGCTATGATCTGCTAGACTATGATCCTGATTGTAAGCACCTGAATCTACATCACATGAAAAATATAGGCAGGAGATGTATGCGATCAGTACTTTGGAATGTACTGAGTATGTAAGATATGCACTAGTCGTAAAATACTAAAAACATGCTTTGAACTCAAGGACATGAACCATTTACTAAAATAAGTATTTAAAACATGTCTATACGTAAGAGCTATGAGGCATAATGAAATTTTTGAATCACGGTCTAATACATTTGTAAAAATTGGAAAGCTGTAGTAGCATAAATATTTCTTATAATGTATTGCTAATGCGTAACATGCTATAAAATTATACTGAATGTTAACTTATTGTATAGTATTTGATGAAGTAAAATGACCCTACATGAAATACACAAATACTAGTATGCAATGATAATCTGGGTGCCATAGTTGATAGCAAGAAAAAAACTAAACTGAGGGTCGTTTACAAATACCTAGTTTAAAACTATGGAATGCAAACTGATGAAATCAACGTGTAAATAAACATGTAATAAATCAATACTTATCACGAATCAAACCAGGGTCTGATCGTGTAGGTATCTCAAACCTACCATGGACCGGAGACCACCCCTTAGTCTAACCTCAAGAGCATAATAATAACAATAAATAAGAAGTCAATCAAACAGTAATAAGAAGATGAATGGATAACTCAACAGAAGACTAAGAGTCAAAACAACAACCAACCCACACTTGTTCATAATAGCCTGTTATACCAGATTTACAACTAAGTCGGGATATGCCGCCGACTATGACCAAACAAAAGAATCCAATAGTACTATGTCAATAAAGAAAAAATAATAAAATTACAAGATCTTTCGAAAGATGGAGGCTCACCACTTCACGGCAACTCAACTGATATGCTCAACCGTCTAACGCTGCATAGGAGCAACAGAAAAGTCTTCATACCCTACACCATAAAACTATGCAGTGTCTTAGGATGATCAATAGGATAAGCATGGACATGTAACTCAGGAAAGTGATAAAGTATTGCCATGTCCAAAATCAATCAAAACCACATGCACACATTCATATATATATATATACATACATGCATATAGGATGCTGGGATTGGAAAAAAGGGTCATGAACATGAGGTCTTAAAGATTTAACCTGAACTGTGTATCTCAATCTATCCTAAAGGAATCCATGGCTATATGGGTCCAGCTCCCCCTACTGGAAGGGCCCTAGTACATGTTAACCGCACGAATTGAGGAAAAATCGAGGGAAAACTAAAGCCATGAAGGCAATAGTCATCCCTATATATACACAATTCTTTTTAAGCCCAAATTAAAATAAATTGCACATAAACCAATCTATTAACCCAGGAGTCATTCATTAAGGCATTCACCACTAGGTATCATCATAACAATATGCTTGCAAGCTAACATATTTATGCAAAACCATTTCACACAACCAAATTGGACTTCCAAGTTTTATTTAAAAATAAAAAATCCATGTCCACCAAGGACATCCAAAATCATATTCTTATCCACTTATCCTTTAAAGCAATGTAATTGTTTCAAAATAAGTTAAACTATGCAATTTTCATATTTAAAATCAAGATTATAATGTGGGTTGAGGTTAAAGCTAATTCCAAGTCAAAAATCATCCAATTTGAGGAAACCCATGTCCCTCATTCCAATCATTTAAATAATGCACCAATTTAGTCCCAAAAATATCAATTTAAATCATGAATAATCAATTTAAAATATGGGACAAGTAATTCAATTAGTAGCAACCAAAACCCTTCAACCCAATTTCAAAACCCATACTTAAATAACATGAAAACCCTTTCAATTAATTCTACAATGTAAAAGTAAAGTTAAGGAAGAGAAGCATGCCTGAAATACATAAGAAATTAAAGCCATTTTGACGTTTGGAGCCCGAATGATGAATTCTCTGTAAACCCTTGAATGTTCTTGGGTTTTAAGTTTAAGAGAGAAAGAGCATACTTTGCTCTTTGAAAACTAAAGGAAATGAGGTTATTTTATGTTTAAAGGTTGTAAAAGGGGTATAAAGACCAAAATCCCCTTATCCCAAATGAAAAAAATAAAAACTGGATGAAATAAAAATAGTGGCGTGGCATGCCAATATGTGGATATTAGCCTCTGTACCACACCAATATCTTTGAGGTTAACCTTTGTGGCACGGCCTTATCGTGGATCCTCACTGCCTCGAGGTCCAAAAATGACCCCGAATCCCTTTTGAATAATTTGAAACTTTTCTAAAATACCCTTTTTACATAGCTAAATATAATTTAAGTCAAAATTAACGTTATGCACATGAGAGGGTCAAAAATAAATGATCAAAATTTTAAGAAGTCTTACGTTATCCGCCCCTAAGAATTATTCATCTCTAAAATATGAGTTAGGACACTTTTAGCATGAGAATAGCAAGAATACATCAGAATCAAATGAAAAACTCAGAAAGTGACAAGAAGAAAATAAAACTCTTACCTTAAGAACTTTTATCAAACATGGGGAACAAGAAGGATATTTGACCTTCATATATTCCTTAACTTCCCATGTAGCCTCTTTTACTTTTTGATTTCTCCAAAGAACCTTCACCAAGGTTACATCCTTTGTCCTCTATCTACAAATTTGCCTATTCAATATTTTAATTAGGACTTCCTTATACAACAAGGAAACTGCAACACCAACATGGTCATTAGTCACTATCAAGGAAGGATCACCCACACACTTTTCAGCATTGACACATAAAACACAAGATAAATCAAAGCTAAACTTGGGGGAAAATCTAACTCATAAGTAACATTTCCAATCCTCATCAAAATCTTAAATGGACCAATGTAATAGGGACTGAGCTTCCCTTTTTTCCTAAACCTTATGACTCTTTTCATAGGAGACACCTTTAAGAATACCCAATCACTTACTTCAAACTCCAACTCTCATTTCCTCACATCCGCATAAGACTTTTGGTGATTTTGATCTATCTTAAGTCTTTATCTAATCAGACCAAGTCAGAACCAAACATCCCAGTCTCACAAACCTCAAACTATCCAATAGAAGACTTGCACCTTCTACCATCCATCCTTAGAGTCCGAACTATGAACTGCCAAGTTAGCCACCTGTGAATGTCCTTCACCAATACTATTTTCTCCTTGCCCATATAAGATAAGCTGTCTAAGAGAACCAACAACTAAATTAGCTTTATCTAGATGGTAGTGAAGGCTCGTGACATAATTCTTAAGCAACTCAAGCCACTACCTCTTGCTAAGATTCAATTCCTTCTGAGTAAACACATACTGCAAGCTCTTATGATCTGAATAGATTTCTACATATAGTCTATACAAATAATGTACTATGGAAGTGATAGGCGTAGGAATGGAGTTGGCATCTTGGTAGATGAAAAGCTTAGAGGGCAGGTAGTGAAGGTTAAGAGAATTAGTGATAGGCTGATGACTATTAAGTTAGTCTTAGGGGGGTTTACCCTGAACGTATGTAGTGTGTATGCGCCACAGGTGGGCATGGAAGGGGAGGAGAAAATATGGTTTTCGGAGGTTTTGGATGAGGTGGTGAGAGGCGTGTCTATCTCGGAGAAGATCGTTGTAGCAGGGGATTTCAATAAGCACATCAGGGCGTTACCGGGAGGCTTTGGTGATGTGCATGGTGGTTTTGGTTTTGGGGTTAGAAATGAAGAGGGAGCTGCTCTGTTGGATTTTTTGAGGTCCTTTGGGCTGGTGGTGGTGAATTCGAGCTTTACAAAGAAGGACGATCACCTTATCACCTTTTGAAACATGATAGCCAAGACCCAAATTGACTTTTTGCTACTTAGGAAAGGGGATAGGGTATTGTGTAAGGACTGTAAGGTCTTTTCGAGTAAGAATCTTTCAACCCAGCATAGGCTCTTGGCGATGGACTTGGATATTAGGAAGGATAAGAAGAATAGGGGTGCGGAGGTTAGACTGAGAATTAAGTGGGGCAACTTGACATTGGTGAATGCACGTGAGATAGGGGAGAAGTTGGCGTGCATGAGGGTGTAGGAGGGTAGGGGAGACGTAGATGGTATATGATATAGGGCGGCTAGGTGCATCAAAGAGACTGCTACTGAGGTGTTGGGTGTGTTTACGGGCAGGGCCGGTCACCATCGGGGGGATTGGTGGTGGAATGAAGAAGTTAAGAAGAAAGTGGAGACTAAGAAGGGGGTGTATGCTAAGTTGGTTGAGAGTAAGGATGAAGAAGAGAAGCGGGTAAATAGGGAGGAGTACAAGTTAGCGAGGAGGGGGGCTAAGCTAGCAGTTTGGATACTAAGACGGCGGTGTTTGAGAGCTTATATACGGGGTTAGAGGAGAAAGGAGGGGAAAAGGTTGTTTAGGCTGGTTAAGGCTAGGGAGAGAAAAAGTTGTGACCTCGATCAGGTTAAGTACATTAAGGGGGAGAGTGGTAAAGTGTTGGTAGAGGATGTTCACATTAAGAAAAGATGGCAGTCGTATTTTTATAGGCTTTTGAATGATGAAGAGGATAGAGTTATGGTGTTAGGAGAGCTGGAGAAATCAGAGGAGCATCATGATTTTAGTTATTGTAGACGTTTTAAGGTGGAGGAGGTCAGAGAGTTTGTTCGCAGGATACGAAAGGGTAGGGCGACGGGTCCTGATGAGATCCCTATGGATTTTTGAAAGTTTGCTGGAGAGAATGGTTTAAGATGGTTGACTGATTTGTTTAACGGCATTTTCAAGTCCGCGAAAATGTTCGACGAATGGAGGTGGAGCACTATGATCCCTCTATATAAGAATAAGGGTGACATTTAGTGTTGCAAAAATTATCGAGGTATTAAGTTATTAAGTCACACTATGAAAATTTGAGAGAGAGTGATCGAGTTAAGGTTGAGGAGGATAGTCTCTATTTCGGAGAACCAGTTTGGATTTATGCCTGGGCGCTCGACGAAGGAGGCAATTCACCTGGTTTGGAGACTAGTGGAATAGTACAGAGAAAGAAATAAGGATCTGCACATGGTGTTTATCGACTTGGAGAAGGCATACGACAAAGTCCCTAGGGAAGTTCTTTAGAGATGCCTGGAGATGAGTGGGGTCCCGGCGGCGTATATCAGAGCAATCAAAGACATATATGATGGAGATAAGACCCAGGTGAGGACGACAGGTGGTGATTCTGAACATTTCCCTATCCTGACATGGTTACATCAGGGATCTACTCTTAGCCCATTTTTGTTTGCTTTGGTGATGGATGTGTTGACGCGGCGTATTCAAGGCAAGGTACCCTAGTGTATGCTTTTAGCAGATGATGTGGTTTTGATTAATGAGACTCGAGGGGTGTAAATGATTAATTAGAACTGTGAAGAGAGACCCTTGAGTCTAAAGGTTTCAAGTTAAGTAGGAGCAAGACCGACTATTTGGAATGTAAGTTTGATGGCTCGAGGGAGGGGGATGACGTGGTAGTAAGGCTGGAGTCTCAAGTGGTGTGTAAGAGGGACAGTTTCAAGTATCTTGGGTCTATGATTTAAGGGAATGGTAAGATTGATGAGCATGTCTCTCACCGTATCGGGGTGGGATGGATGAAGTGGAAGATTGCTTCGGGGGTATTTTCTGATAAGTAGGTGCCACCCAAGATTAAAGGCAAATTTTACAGGGTGGCAGTCCGCCCGACCATGTTGTATGGGGCAGAGTGTTGGCCAGTCAAGAACTCTCACATTCAGAAATTAAAGGTCGCAGAAATGTAGATGTTGCGTTGGATATGTGGGCTTACTAGGAGTGATAGAGTTCGGAATGAGACTATCCGAGAAATGGTTGGAGTGGCTTCGGTGGATAACAAGATGCAAGAGGTTCATTTGAGATGGTTCGTACACGTGATAAGGAGGGGAACGAAGGCACCGGTTCGTAGGTGTGAGAGGCTTGCTTTAGATGGTTTCAAATGGGGCAGGGGTAGGCCGAAGAAGTACTAGAGAGAGGTGATTAGCCGAGACATGGAGCAGTTACGGCTTACTGAGGACATGACCCTAGATAGGAAGATCTGGAGGACGCATATTAAGATGGAAGGATAGTGCCATTTTGGGTAGGTAGGGTAGGGCATTACTTGGTAGGTGTAGTATTCTTATTATGATTTCTTATTGCTTGTAGTATTACGATTTTTTACTAGTCTTTGTTTACTCTTTCCCTGTAAGTGGTGTCTTTATGTTTTGTCTTGTTCCAGGTTTTTTTGGTATGACTTTGATTACTATTCCTTGTCTTAAGTCGGGGGTCTATCGAAAACAGCCTTGCTACTTCCCCGGGAGTAGTGGTATGGACTGCGTATATCTTACCCTGCCCATACCTCACTATGTGTGAATACAATGGGTTTGTTGTTGTTGTTATTGTAGTCTATACAAATAATGGAGACATATTTTCAATGGAAAGATCACAACCACTAACTCCAAATCATGAGTTAGGTAATTCCTCTCATGAACCTTAAGCTGATTAGAAGCATAGGCTACAACCTTTCCATGTTGCATAAGAACACAACCAAGTCTCACACAAGACGCATCACAGAAAAACAAAACCATCAGTACCCTTGAGCAGGGTCAAAATTGGTGCAGAAGTCAACTTATCTTTCAACCTCTCAAAACTACCCTCACAAGAATTGGACCACAAAAATTTAAACTTTTTTGAGTCAATCTTGTCAACAGAGCAGTAATAGAAGAAAAGATCTCCATAAACCTCCTATAATACCCAGCCAAACCCAAAAAGCTCTTAATGTTGGTTTGAGTCGTGGATCTAGGACATTTCTTAACTATCTCAACTTTCTGTGGATCCACATTGATCCCCTCAATAGAAATAACATGCCCCAGAAAAGTCACAGCATTTAGCAACATCTTACACTTAGAAAAATTGGCATATAATTTTTTGTCCTTAAGAGTCTGTAACATAATTCAGAGGAGATTGGTATGATCCTCCTAACTTTTAGGGTACACCAAGATGTCATCAACAAAAAATGTAACATGAAAATCCAGAAACTACCTAAAACCTAATTCATAAAATCCATGAACGCAGTCAGAGCATTAGTCAACCCAAATGACATAACAAAAACTCATAGTGACCATATTGGGTTCGAAAAGTAGTGAAACTACTACTATAATGGTACCTTTTAGTGGTTCTGCTTTCTTACACTCAGTCACATATCCCTTTTATTCGACGTTATACTATGAACGTCTTTTATGTCTTTTAACTCTCACGTCCTATAAATTTGTAAAAACCAGACTACTTAAATTGAGAATCTAAGCTATTGTTAAATCAGTCCTTCAACTCTATTAACTACCACACAATTCTATCTTCTACTTATCCTAAGTACCACAAGCCATATAATATTTCCCCGCATATTAACAAGGTACCTCGGTTGCTTATCAGGATTCAGATGGAATTCAATGAGTACTTCAAGTCATGGAGAATGAGATGAATCTCAAGTTGCATAAATAAAGATACACCCCGAGATCACACCCGACCATTTTTTTTTTAAGTTCCTCATAATAATTCATTTCAAACTGAACACAGTAACCAATTGCACACAAGAACTTCAGACATCACCCAATATAAAAATGATACAATCAATGCAATAACAACCACGTAAGGAATACATATAGCATTCTGTCGTAACACAACAAAGCATTTTAAACACAAGCCTTCCTCAAGTAAACATAACTAGTAAATTACTGGAAGAGTTACGCTTACCACTGTACATACACTATATGATGACGATCTCAGTCGACTGGCTATAATCGATATCAAATTGCAAAAAATCAATAACACAAGTAAAGATAATAGAGAAATAAGATATTAGAATTAAAATAAATTAAGATGAGAATAGAAGAAAGAAGGGATAATTGAATCAATAAATCAAGGTAGAAAAGAACGTGATTTCAATTAGAATACATAAACTCAATTTGAATCCACAAATGAGTAAGTTTTGTGAAAATCAAGGTTAAGAAGTTTTAGATCAACAGTGGGATCCACCCGTCACTTATCTCGCTAACACTGTGGCAACTATTTATACTTATTGTCTACCACATTTTGACTTAGGTTCTCCACCATGTGCATTAGGTCCACCACCATATTACATAACTAGTATTAGGTTCTATGTTATTTAGGTCTGCCATAAAAAATTATCTATCATTACTGACAAGTAGTGTATTCCACGCTAATACAAAAGTTTGATCATTCATAGATTATTATCTTATATATTGATAATACATAATATCTGTGTATACATTAGATCCTGTATTAACATCATATATATTTGTGTAATCTCTAGGTCTATAGCATATTAATTTAATTATTATAGCTATATACTTATGTATCATCATGTTATGTTATATATTATATTATATATGATTTTATTTAATACTGAGAAGTTATCTTTGATAATTTACTAATTGAGATAGACTCAATCGAAATTGAAAGGATGAATCAAACCCAATCAAAAGGAAAGAAGGATTAGGATTTCGTTGACGTTTAGGAAAAATTATGAAAAACAAAAACTATATTATATATATATATATTATTTATAATTATTCCCTTACACAACTAGACTATTACAAAAATAGTTCAAAAGTGGCTATTTAGGAAATACGCCCCAAGGGCCCTTGTTGATTGCCCAATGCCATCTTGATCGTTTATGCAATTCCGTATTTGTTGCTCCATAGTATCCTCTGAGCTAAAATATATCATCCATATATAGATGCCCCTTTTAATGTTCCCCATGCTAACTATGCTTGTATCACTACAATGTCCACAATATTAACATACACGTCCTATGCCTCTGATTGATCTCTACAGGTTAGATTGCTAACATTCAAGTCTTTTGAAAAATCTTGACATACCAATTGGGACCAACTAATACTAATTGGGAGGGTTGTGATACCAATTGGACTCAACTCGGGAGGGGCAACAATTAAGTAGCACGATAGGATAAAGGAAAGTAAAACTGACTTCCTAGATGACTTGTAGCTCCTGATAGATTCAATATGGACGTCAACACGCTAATCTATAGGACTCTACTCAATATTTTATCTTATATATTAATATCGATAACCTGGACTTTGAAACTGTATTATTTTCACTCAAATCATGGTTTGTGCAGACACCTACCTAACTCTAACCTAGATAAAAAGAACCCTTACAGCCCAAGCATTGATTTAATACAATAGATAATTACAATTTTCATTAAAACCAAAACCATTCTTTTAACTAGTAAATAACTCTCTTTTAGTACATTTGATAAGTAAAAACAATGCAAAAAATAATCAACGAATCCCAGAACCTAATTTAAACCAGTACAAGAGCGTTAGACATGGAATATGGAACTCTAAGACACAACATCCATGTATGACTGATATGACTAGAAATATTGTAGAATGATCATTGTTTCTTCTATTGAAACCCCAACTGACTTGTGGCTATACCCCCAAAAGGAGGTATAATCAGTGTAGCATCCGTACAAACACATGTACTGGTGGGTATCATTGGCTGACAAGGGTTAAAAATATATAAAAATAATAACAAATAGGAAGAAATCATTACATTAAGTAGATTTCGGTTACTATTCCCTTTGTATACAATTTTTGACGTGTTACCCTTAGCATCACTATGGCATACCAGTCATTTAACATTTTTTTGTATTTTTACATTTTGACAATTCATCCTTCTTTATAAACCCTAAGACTTTCCCTACCTTATCTTTCTTCCCGTTATTTCATGACCCTACTCCTAATGGGTAGCTCGATGGACTTTTCTATTCTAACCTTATGAAGGTACTGAACCGGATAGCCCGACTTTCTATCACTTATAGTTTACAATGTAACTATGTACAAATAATACCCTGACTTTCCACGGATATACAAATTTTTATTATGAACTCAATTTTATTAAGCAACTTCCACAATCAAATACACCATAATCATCCACATATAGGCAATTCATAAGGAATAATGAATGCATGTATGCATATGTACGTATCACTACATCATTATCTCAACACCATCATTAATATAATTCCATCTTCATCTCATATCTACATATCATCATCTTAACAAGATCAATATAGCAATATCACCTCACATAATCTTAATATCGTCATTAATATAATCACACCATGAACTCATCATCTTTATGTATCAATATCAATATCATTAATGTAAATGTGAATATGGGATGTAGTCAATAATAAATAATGCCCGAAGGTAATTAAGAGCACTTAATTCACATATAAACATATAGTCAAGTAGGTTAAGTTGCTATTGTTAATAATCCTAACAATAACAAGGGTTATTTAAATACTTTATCTTATACTCCTAAATGTCTTAAGGGTGCTATAGCAGATACTATAGACTCCTGGGATACCCCAATTGGATAACACCTCCTACTCTTTCTTATCGATGCATGCTCGTACTCTTAAGTCGTTCTTATGCCTTTACCTAACACCATAACCCCATTTTGCCAAGTGTGGACTTACTACTTTTACCTCTTTATTATTTTCTTTTTTCCGACATACAAACCATTATCTATTTCCCTTAAATTCTATAGCTTGTATTCGTAGACTATTATCCAGTATTTCACGTCTACTTAGGTAAGCTCTTACATTCACTGGACTCCACTAACTCTAGCAATTGTGATCATGTAACCTATCTTAACCATATATTACCCTTTTTTATTTTGTTGGCCGTCCTTACATTCATTCTAGCCCAATTAATCATTAACAACCTCTTACTAACTTTGACATTTAAGCAATCAAAGAACTCATCACCGTAATACAATAACAATTCAAGTATATGTTTGAACCTAACCAGTTATTATTTTTTCTGTCAATCCATAATCTATGTCTGAAGGCTTAAAACATGATAACTCCCTACATTACTACTATAATTTCATTCATCTAGCCCAAGTCTAGGATAATAAACCATAACCTACCTCATAGATGGATCATGTTGCTACCGGGAGTGAAAAGTTATCCCCCATGCACGTGGCCTCTTCCTACATTAAAATCTCATAAGGTATGTCTCAATGTTGCTCTTATGAAGTGTTTCCTTCTAAATCTCATTGATTAGGGTATTAGGGTTGCTCAGTGTGTTTTTGGAGGAGGGGACAAACTGAGAAGGCAAAATAAAAAAAGAGTTTCAAAGTAAACTTGGGTTTGCTTCCCGAGTACCACTGTAGTGTTAGGCAGTAAACCAATCCATTTTTTTTTAATATTTTGGTCCAACTATGTTGGCCCCCATTTTTCAAAATTAAATAATTTATCTTAGGTTAAGAGAATAGATTTCTTTCATCACAAATTTTTTCTAGGTTGGTTTTTTATGTAATGATATTTTGGCTCGTTACACCAAACATCCTATTAAGTAAATAAAGGCCCATGGATAACACTAGGTAATTACAACACACAAGAAAAGGATCTCAAAACTAGGCAAAGAATATAGCGATACCTAAATAGGCACTCATCATATCACCTATATAAGATCATGTATCCCATTACCCCCTCTTTACTTGCAATTACTATATAAATACATCAAAAAGAGTTTAAGAAAGTCTCAACTTGTCTTGAAGACCTTCATAGTCAAATTGAAGTCTTTCCCTTTTCAATCACCTTCAAAAGAGTCCAATCTAGTCAAATATGAATTCTACATAAGAATAGAAACCTACAGACACCCATATTGCCCCACTTTAAATTCAAGTTCGTAGAGTCAATCCAAAGCCCACAATTTTATTGAAAAATCAATTTACCCATAACTTAAGGATTTCCAAATGAAATTTCATTGAAAACAAAGTTAAAATCGATCATAAAATCATCAATTTAGAAAACCTTAACTTTACTGGGAAAACACCAAATTTTCATGTTCAAATGTAGTTTAAAATGAGAAAATCATTGACAAATTGCTTTTTTGTCAAAATCTGTTAACCCATACAACAATAACCTTAAACTCAACAAACCAATGAAAACTCATCACAAATTGATCCTATAATGACTTTCTTATCTCCAAATTTCAAATCTAAAATTTATAAAAAAAAACCATAAAAATAAGATACATATTCTTGAAAATGAGTAAAATAAAGGTATAATAACACATTCAATAATTATATGAAAAAAAAAATGCATTGAGAATTGCCTTAATCAGAGCTCACTAACTCCCAAAATGTCAAAAATACAAAAAATTCAAAATCTGCCTTTGCGATATCCACAATTTTAGATATTTGACTGCGGTCTAAGCTTAAAAAATGGGGAAATTTAGTTTATGCTCCAAATAGAGAATTTAAAAGTTGTTAGGTCATATTCCTTCTTCGAACATAGGAGACCAATTGCGAACATAGATACACTGGGTTGGGTTCAATGTGAACACGGACATATATCTTAAAATGTGATGACCCAATGACCCTACTTGACCATTTGATACCCCTTTCGAATGTGAAGTGAGTGTCGTGAACATGATGAAGGGCCAAACTTACCCCTTTACAATGCAACCAAGGCATCATTAATGCAAAGCCTTAAACTAAATTTAGCTGTAACAGCTAAAAAATAAGTTAAAAGCTCTATGATCTTACCCTAAGAATGAGTTCAAGACCCCACAAAAAATAATCAAACAATTCTACTAGACCAAATTCTGTAATTCAAATTCAATAGTATTGTAGTTTAAATTTCCAGCTGAGGTCATTTATCAGATGTTGGCAAAACTCCACTGTAAGACCCTGCAAAATTTCTAAGCTTAGTTCAGTCCTTTAAGCTTGTCAAGGGGTCCCGACTTAGAAAATTTTAGCTAAGTTTCCAGATTTAGTTTATTTATTTGGCCTTCAAAAGTTGGTGATCTCATTTCGTGACCTTAATGTCCCTTAAAGGTCCATATTTTTGTTGATTCATGATTAGAGAGGTCGATAGGTGTTCCCAGATAAGTTTTTTATTTTTCAAAACTCGTTTAGACCACGTTTAGTGTCCTAAAAAAGTGGACCAATGCGATCTTGGTGCGCCACGTCACCTATCGCGTTGGTTAACATTGTTGCAGGAATTACGAGTAAAAGTACTGAGGCTTGGCGTGATCATGGCGTGACGCGTCGAGTATCGTTTTGATGCCTTCAACGCGCCACGTCGCCAATCGCATCGATGCCCAGTTTTCAGTCATTAAATGTCTGCATCCTTAAGGGTAATTAGGTCATTTTCTACCGATCTTCATCCCTCATAACATGAAATTCATCCCTCTTTTGGCCAAATACATTCATTATTTCTCTATTCCTCAAGAACAAGAAACCCTAGGTGGATAATTTCAAGTCAAGAATTCAAATTTTCCTCCATCAATCTTCAAGAAATCATCCACTAAGGTATGTCAAGTGTTCATTCATGGATTCCTTTCATCCATAAAGCTCAAGAATCCTATTTTAAAATCATAAATTATGACGTTCATATTGTTAGTTGATTATGACCATGTTGATGTTGTTGTATGATTCCCAAGTTGGAATCTTTAATGTGTTTTCATGAATCAATGCTAGTATGTGGGTTGAAATATATTAAATTATGTTGATTTATGCAATCATGACGTATTGATTTAATATTCATGCTTAATCCTAAAGTTATGCATGCAAGGTGTTTGATAAAATGCCCAAGAGAACAAGAATAAAGCATTATGACTCATTAGGGCCTAAATGATGAATTCATGCATTACCCTTATGTTCAAAAATAAATCCCATGCTATTTTTATGCATTAAAATTATTTGATGGAATACCCATGAGACTAGAATTGTGAAACCATGATATATATTTAAATGCATTCCTCTACATGTAAAAGATTATGAATATCAAGTTCTTCATGAACTCCCCAATGGTTGTATTATGAATTGTTGACTATGGTCATGAGTTCAAGAAGTGTCATGTCTTGTCCGTTTCATCCTATCGAGTCCTGGGGGTAGTTGTACTCGATAATTTAGCTGTGCACCTAGAGACAGTGTCAGTTTTATGAAAATCTCAGTCACGTCATGATCAGTAGTATTCACAGTCAGTTTCAAAGCTCAGTAGAATTCAGCCAGTTACATATCTCAGGAAAACTCAGTAATCCCATGAACTCAGTCAGTTAACAGAATTCAGAAATATTTCATCAGTGTACAAAATTTAGTGAACTCAGTTTAGTTCAGTTCATCTCAGTATAATCAGTTCAGTGTCTATTCAGTTGGGAGTAGGATACAACACCGAGCGAACCCAAGGATGAGGGCACACACTAATAATAGAGGGTGTGATCCTTAGAAGTAATCTTTATGTTCTAGAACTATGTAGCCATCATAGGATGAGATATCAACATTAATAGTTGAGGGTTGATAAGGTTGATTAACACTGCCAGATGAGGGTCCCACCATTCTCCTTTCGGGATACTGCCAGATGAGGGTCACTTATAGGTTGTCCTTACCAGTGGCATGGGATTAATACCCTTCCAATTGGGGTTACAGATTGGACCCCAACTCTATACAGAAAAAGGGCATGTTGGTTAGATGACTACTTCCCACAGTCTCAGTCTTAGTCTTAGTAAAAGAACTCAGATAGTTCTTCAGATTTAGGACTGTCAGATACAGTCACTCAGTTCAGTACGGAACTTAGCTAGTTCCATCAGAATTAGGACTGTCAGACACAGTAACTCATTTAACAGTATATCAGTTATACAAAACATATGTTATTAGTGTTCAGACTCAGTAGTCAGTATTATCACGATCTCATTTACAGTGATGTATTCATGTATGTATTCTCACGTTCATGTTATTCAGTCAGTTAGTATTGTTCATGCATATGAACCCCATGCATTCAGCCTACCTCACTTTGCATACCAGTACATTCAGATGTACTGACACATACTTTTCTTCTGTGCTATGGTGTTTTATTCCATAGGTTCGGATGCTCACATTCCTGATCGTACTTAGCTTCACATGCAGCCAACAGTAGTAGATTTTTAGTTAGTCCTCATCATTCGAGGATAGCATGATTATTTTATTATTTCAGTTTTAGTAGACGGAGTTAGTTGGGGACATATCCCATCAACTCTACAGTTTTCAGACAGTTTAGAGGCTTTCGGACTAGCATGTTCAGACAGTTTATTTCAGTTTTGGTTATTGATATACCGTATTTCTAGATCTTATGTTTTATCAGATATTTGAACCTTATGGCCTTTTAGCCCTTTTATTCCGCATTTATATAGTATATTATGCAGTGCTCAGTTACAGATATCAGTCATGGGTTAGCTTGTGATCCTTCCTAATTGCTAGCATCGTGTAGCATTTCGGGTATTAGATTTGGGGTATTACAAACTTGGTATCATAGAATAAGGTTCAACAGTGTCCTAGGATTTCTGAAAAGCTGCATGTAGCAGATTCTTATGCATAGGTGTGTTGCGTGCCACATTTATGTACAGAAGGATATAGGATATTTTAGGAACAGTTTCCCTTCTTTAGTATTCATGTCATGCCAGTGAGCATGAGCTAAAATTTAACTTTCAGTCTAATTTATTTCTCCCTTTTCTCTTATAGAACATGCCTCTCAAAAGAAGAAACGGAAATCAGTCAGCCCCTCAACCCATCCAAGCAGATTCCTTCGACAAACATGTTTCTCATGCAGAGTTCAGAGCTGTATTCACTACTCTTTGTAATTCAGTTGCTTCCCAGAATAAATGACCAGTTGTCATTTTGGGAAACCCACTGGCTAATTCTGCTGCAAACAAGATTCGGCACTTTAACCAAATGAATCCTCCATCCTTCTTTGGGTCTAAGTCAGATGAGAACCCTCAAGAATTTCTTGATCAGGTTCAGAAGGTTACAGATATTATGGGGGTTACTGCTAGTGAGAGTGCTGAGCTAGCTACATATCAGTTGCAGGATGTGGCTCACACATGGTTTAAGCAGTGGAAGGCAGAGAGATCTATAGATGCAGGGCCTATTGAGTAGGAAGAGTTTTCCACTGCATTTTTAGATAGATTATTTCCCATAGAGCTGAGGAAAGCTAAGGTGTTAGAATTTATCAACCTCAGGTAGGTAAACATGACAGTGAAAGAGTATTCTCTTCAGATTACTCAATTATCTAGATACGCTCCTCATGTAGTGGCAGAAAGTAGGGCTAAGATAAGTAAGTTTGTTTCTGGAGTGAATAATAGTGTGGCCAATGAGTGTAAGTCCGCGATGTTGATTAGGGAGATGGACATAGCCAGGCTTATGATCCATACTCAACAGATAGAAGAGTAGAATATTAAGATGAGAAAGAAACAGAATAAGTGAGAAAGGACAGAGAGTTTCAACTTTGCTCAGCCTAAGTCAGAGGGTGGGAATCGTTCTCAGTTCCGCCCAAAGTCATCAATTCCAACTCTTTCCTCAGTCGGTTCTCCAGTGCTAAAATTTAGAGATGACAACAGGGATAGAGCGTCAGGCCATAAACCTCAAGGTAGTTTTAGTAATGCCCACACTCATCCTCTTTGTCAGACTTGTAGTAAGAACCATCGGGGTATTTGCAGAGCTGGGAGAGATGTTTGTTTTAGATGTGGCAATCCAGGCCATAGGGTTAGAGATTATCCCCAGTCAGGCTTTTAGGGTCAGCGTAACCATTCCTTATCTCAATCTGGTCGCCCAAACCAGCAGGGTGCCACTTCCAGCGCCACCAGTGGGCAATGCCCAAATAGACTTTATGCTCTTAAGTACCGACAAGATCTAGAAAATTCTCCTGATGTAGTTACTGGTACATTACAAATCTTTCATATACATGTTTACTCTTTGCTAGATCCAGGAGCTTCTTTATCTTTTGTTACTTCTTATATAGCAGTTGATTTCGGAGTTTGTCACAAAATTCTAGTAGAGCCCTTTTCAGTCTCTACCCCAGTAAGTAAACCTATCATAGCCCGATGGGTATACAGGAACTATCCGATTATGGTATCTCAGAAACTTAAATCAGCAGACTTAGTCGAATTAGAGATGATTGATTTTGATATCATTCTCGACATGGATTTCTTCATTCCTGCTATGCCATAGTTGACTGTAGAAATAGAATTGTCAAGTTTCAGTTTCCGAATGAACCCATCTTAGAGTGGAGGGGTAGTACTTCAGCCTTCAAGGGTCATCTTATTTCCTACCTATGGGCAAGGAAAATGATATATAAGGGATGTGTCTATCATCTTGTTTGAGTTAAGGACTCTAATTTCGAAACTCCCAGTCTTGAATTAGTCCCAGTAGTGAATGAATACTCAGATGTCTTTCTCGAAGATCTTCCAAGAATTTCTCTCAAAAGAGAAATAGACTTCGACATTGATCTTCTTCTACATACTCAGTCGATATCTATTCCGCCATACAGAATGGCACCAGCAGAACTTAGAAAATTAAAAAAAAAGTTGAGGGATCACCTAGATAAGGGGTTCATCAAACCCAGTATGTCCCCGTAGGGTGCACCGATCTTATTCGTGCGAAAGAAAGACGGTTCTCTCAAAATGTGCATTGATTACCGTTAGCTCAATAAAGTCATGGTGAAGAACAAGTATCCACTTCCCATAATTGATGACTTGTTTGACAAACTTTAGGGAGCTAGTTACTTCTCTAAGATAGACCTCAGATCAGGTTATCATCAGCTCAGAGTCAGAGAATGTGACATTCTGAAAATAGCTTTCCGAACTCGGTATGATCACTTCGAATTCATAGTTATGTCCTTTGGTCTTACCAATACCCCAGCGGCCTTTATGAACTTTATGAACCGAGTGTTCAAGTAGTACTTGGACATATTCTTCATATTCTTCATAAATGACATCCTTGTTTACTCCCGCAGTGAGCGTGATCATGCAGAACATCTCAGAATAGTGTTTCAGACTCTCAAAAATCATCAGTTGTTTGCCAAATTCAGTAAGTGCGAATTTTGTCTAAGGTCAGTAGCCTTTCTTGGCCATATCATTTCCGGTGATGGCATTAGAGTTGATCCTAAAAGACCAAAGCACTAAGAAACTGGACTCTCCCTGTCTCTCCATCAGATATCAGGAGTTTCTTAGGTTTGGCTGGCTATTACAGATGATTTGTTGAGGGATTTTTTTCTATTGCATCCCCTATGTCCAGATTGACTCAAAAAAAAGTCAAGTTTCAGTGGTCAAATCCTTGCGAGAAGATTTTTCAGGAGTTGAAGACTCGACTCACCTCAGCTCTAGTTTTGGCTCTTCCAGATGGTTCAGATGGGTTCGTGGTGTACTTTGATGCATCCAGAGTGGGTTTGGGTTGTGTCCTCATGCAGAATGGTAAGTTCATAGCCTACACCTCCAGACAGTTTAAACCCCATGATAAGAATTATCCGACTCATGATCTTGAGTTAGCAGCCGTAGTTTTTGCCTTAAAGATTTGGAGGCATTACTTTATATGTTGCACGTAGATATATTCACAGATCACAAAATCCTTCCGTACGTATTCTCTCAAAAATATCTAAATATTTATCAAAGAAGGTGGTTAAAGCTCTTGAAAGATTATAACATGAGTGTCCTTTATCATCCGGACAAGGCCAATGTAGTGGTTGATGCTCTCAGTAGACTGGTTATGGGCAGTGTTGCTCATGTTGGGCACAGTAAGAAGAAGTTAGATCAGGAATTCCATCAGCTTGCCCGACTAGGTGTTCGCTTATTCGATTCAGCGGAAGGTATTATATAGGTTAAGCACAGCTCAGAATCATACCTAGTTTCTGAAGTTAAGGAAAAACAAGATAGAGATTCCAATATAGTCAAGTTGAAAGAGTCAGTCAGAGATCAGAAGGTTGAGGTTTTCTCCCAAGGGAGAGATGGAGTTTTGCATTGTCAGGGTCGTCTCTGTGTGCCAGGTGTAGATGACTTAAGGCAGCGAATTCTTGCAGAAACGTATGGTGCGTGTTACTCGATTCATTCAGGGGCCACTAAGATGTACCGTGATTTGCAAAAGATCTATTGGTGGAGTGGGATGAAAAAAATATTGCAAAATTTATGGCTAAGTGCTCTACATGTCAGCAGGTTAAGATAGAGCATCAGAAGCCTAGTGGGTCCATACAAGAGTTCAATATTCCCACTTGGAAGTGGGAAGAAGTGAACATGGACTTTGTGATGGGTTTGCCCCGTACTCGTCATCAGTATGATTCAGTTTGGGTCATTGTAGACAAGATGACCAAATCAGCCCATTTTATTCCAGTCCATACCTCTTATTCAGCCGAGGATAATGACAAACTCTATATTAGGGAGTTGGTCAGGTTACACGGTGTTTCGTTGTCCATTGTTTCAGATAGAGGTACCCAGTTCAGCTCTCATTTATGGAAAGCATTCCTAAAGGGTCTTGGTACCCGAGTTTATATCAGTACAGCCTTCCATCCTCAGACAGATGGTCAAGCAGAAAGGACCATACAGACTTTAGAAGATATGCTAAGGGAGTGTACAATTGATTTCAAGGGTAGTTAGGATGACCACTTTCCTTTGATTGAATTTGCATACAACAACAGCTATTATTCCAGTATTAAGATAGCTCTATTCGAAGCTCTCTACGGTAGGAAATACAGATCTTAAATTGGTTGGTTTGAAGTGGGTGAGGCCGTAGTAGTAGGGCCTGACTTGGTATTTGATACCTTAGAGAAGGTCCAGTTGATTAGAGAAAGGCTCAAGATAGCTCAGAGCCTACAGAAATCATACGCAGATGTGCACAGAAATGATCTCGAGTTCGAGATTGGTGAATATTTATACCTGAAAATCTGTCCCATAAAGAAAGTGAAGAGGTTCGGCAAGAAGGGAAAGCTCAGTCCCCGATATGTCGGTCCCTTCAAAATTCTCAGTCACTTCCGCAAAGTAGCTTATGAGCTCGAATTGCCTTCAGATCTAGCCTTAGTGCATCTAGTCTTCCATGTCTCCTTGCTTAAGAAGTGCATAGGTGACCCAGCAGTTGTAGTCCCTATAGAGGGCATAGACATTCAGAACAACCTCTTTTATGAAGAGATTCCAGTCGAAATCCTTGACTACCAGACTCGCAGACTGAGGAACAAAGAAGTTCCTCTAGTCAAAGTTCTTTGAAGGAATTAGTCCGTTGAGGGAGCTACTTGGGAAGAAGAAGAAGATATGTGGACCAAGTATCCTCACCTCTTCTCCACTAATTCAGACTCAGCCTAAGGTAATAGCTTTTCTTAAGCTTATTCAGTTTCATGTTCAAATTTTAGTTACGAACTTGGTGTTCAGTTCCATGCTCAGTTTACATTTCAAATTTGGTATTTTTACCATTGCATGTTCAGTTGCATGTTCATGAGTCAGTTCAGTCATGTATTCATGCATCAGATATGCATGATCAGCTTATCAGTACTCCCAGTCATGCATTCATATATCAGCTCAGTCATGAAATCCTGCATCAGATATGCATGCTCAGTATGAATCTCAGTAAATCAGAAATGTCAGTTATGTAATAATGTTTCAGTCGTTCATGTTTAGTATGTACATCATCTTATCATTTCTTCCATCTCAGTCAGTCTCATTCGAGGACGAATGTTTCCAAGTGAGAGATATTGTAAGACCTTACAAAATTTCTAAGCTTAGTTCAGTCCTTTAAGCTTGTCAAGGGGTCCCAGACTTACAAAATTTTAGCTAAGTTTCCAGACTTAGTTTATTTCTTTGGCCTTCGAAAGTTGGCAATCTCATTTCATGACCTTAACGTCCCTTAAAGGTCCATATTTTTGTTGATTCATGATTAGAGAGGTCGATAGGTGTTCCCGGACAAGTTTCTAATTTTTTGGAACTCGTTTAGACTATGTTTGGTGTCCCAAAATAATGGACCAACGCGATCTTGGCACGCCGGATCACCTATCGCGTTGGTTAACATTTTTGCAAGAATTTCCAGTAAAAGTACTGAGGCTTGGAGCGATCATGGCAAGATCATGGCGCGACGCATCGATTATCGCATCGATGCCATCGACGCTCCGCGTTGCCAATTGTATCGATGCCCAGTTTTCAGTCATTAAATGTTCGCTTTCTTAAGGGTAATTAGGTCATTTTCCCCCGACCTTCATCCCTTATAACACGAAATTTATCCCTCTTTTGGCCAAATACATTCATTATTTCTCTATTCCTCAAGAACAAGAAACCCTAAGTGGATAATTTCAAGTCAAGAATTCAAACTTTCCTCCATCAATCTTCAAGAAATCATCCACTAAGGTATGTTAAGTGTTCATTCATGGATTTCTTTCATCCATGAAGCATAAGAATCCTATTTTAAAATCATAAATTATGACGTTCATGTTGTGGGTTGATTATGACCAAGTTGATGTTATTGTATCATTCTCAAGTTGGAATCTTTAATGTGTTTTAATGAATCTATGCTAGCATGTGGGTTGAAATCTATTAAATTGTGTTGATTTATGCAATCATGATGTATTGATTTAATGTTCATGCCTAAGCCTAAATTTATGCATGCAAGGTGTTTAATAAAATGCCCAAGAGAACAAGAATTAAGCATTATGACTCATTAAGGCCTAAATGATGAATTCATGCTCTACCCTTATATTAAAAAATGACTCCCATGCTATTTTTATGCATTGAAATTGTTTAATGAAATGCCCGTGAGACTAGAATTGTGAAACCATGATATATATTTGAATGCATTCCTCTACATGTACAAGATTATGAATATGAAGTTCTTCATGAACTCCCCAATGGTTGTATTATGAATTGTTGACTATGGTCTTGTGTTCAAGAAGTGTCATGTCTTGTCCGTTTCATGCTATCGAGTCCTGGGGGTACTTGTACCCGAAAATTTAGCTATATGTCTAGAGCCAGTGTCAGTTTCATGAAAATCTCAGTCACGCCATGATTAGTAGTATTCACAGTCAGTTTCAGAACTTAGTAGAATTCAGCCAGTTACATGACTCAGGAAAACTCAGTAATCTCATGAACTCAGTCAGTTAACAGAATTCAGAAATATTCCGTTAGTCCATGAAATTCAGTTAACTCAGTTTAGTTTATCTCAGTATAATTATTTCAGTATCTATTCAGTTGGGAGTAGGATACAGCACCGAGCGAACCCATGGATGAGGGCACACACTGACAGTAGAGGGTGTGATACTTAGAAGCAATTCTTGCATTCCAGAACTATGTAGCCAGCATAGGCTGAGACATTAACACTGACAGTTGAGGGTTGATGAGGTGGATTAACACTGCCAGATGAGAGTCCCACCGTTCTCCTTTGGGGACACTGCCAGATGAGGGTCACTCACAGCTTGTCCTTACTAGTGGAGCGGTATTGACACCCTTCCAATTGGGGTTACAGATTAGACCCCAACTCTATACAGAAAAGGGGAATGTCAGTTAGATTACTACTTCCCACAGTCTCAGTCTTAGTCTCAGTAAAAAAACTCAGATAGTTCTTCAGATTCAGGAATGTCAGATACAGTCACTCAGTTTAGTACGAAACTTAGCTAGTTCCATCAGAATCAGGACTGTCAGACACAGTATATCAGTTATATGAAACTCATGTTATCAGTATTCAGACTCAGTAGTCAGTATTATCATGATCTCATTTACAGTTACGTATTTATTTATGTATTCTCACGTTCATGTTATTCAGTCAGTTAGTATTGTTCATGGATATGAACCACATGCATTCAGCCTACCTCACTTTGCATACCAGTATATTCAGACGCACTGACGCATACTTTTCTTTTGTGCTATGGTGTTTTATACCATAGGTTCGGACGCTCACGGTCCCGATCGCACTTAGCTTCAGATTCAGCCAACAGCAGTAGATTTGCAGTGAGTCCTCATCATTGCAGGATAGCATGATTATTTCATTATTTCAGTTTTAGTAGACGGAGTTAGTTGGGGACATGTCCTATCAACTCCACAGTTTTCAGACAGTTTAGAGGCTTTTAGACTAGCATATTCAGACAGTTTATTTCAGTAGTGGATATTGATATACCGTATTTTCAGATGTTATGTTTTATCAGATATTTGAACCTTATGGCCTTTCAGCCCTTTTATTCTGAATTTATACAGTATAGTATTCAGTGCTCAGTTACAGATATCAGTCATGGGTTAGCTTGTGATCCTTCGAGATTGCTAGCACCGTGTAGCATTTCGGATATCAGATTCGGGGCGTTACATCAACCATATACCATAATTTTCCAACATCTCATCTAAATACTGAAAATAACATCAAAAACCTTAGGACCCAAACTAACTGTACTAATCCAAAATTCATGTTTTGTAGCTAATGAAACTGTCAAAACTCTCATATGATACTGGGATCTTTGAATACTGATGAAAGTGAACTATTCCAACTCTAAAGCCTTTCAAATGATAAACTCATGTAAAATTCAACCAAACACCTCATAAACTATGCCATCGACTTTCACACACCACAAACACCAATATGCAATTAAGAAAGGGGTAAAATGATCAAAAACTCAAAAATCCAAGTTTCACTGTATAGGTCAATACATCATCCATCACTAAAACACACATTCATTCTTGAACGTAAGAGTAAGAAGGTACCAAGACTGTCAAACAACTGCAAGAACCAATAGAAGACGTCATAAATGCACTTCCAAGCAAAGGCATACCAGCAACAGTCAATACCACTTGTTCAACTGATCTAACAAACTCTTCTTTTATCCAAAAATCTTATAACTGCATGGTTAGTATCCAAATCAAAACTTCACAAAATATAATATTTGTATATTTGAACTATCTTTGAACACAATACACGAGTTTATCAAAACCATAGTTCTAAGCACACCCTATTAATCGAAACCCATCATAGTCACCATAAACAAATAATCTTAGCCAAAAACTAGAGCTAAATCTATATCAATGAAACACCATGACCGTGAAAATCCTTTATTCACACTTCCAAGATAGTAGTACCAAAATCCTTACAGAACACATTGCCACTTTCCACAACACGAGTTTATGACATTCCTGCTTTCCCAAAATGAACCTCCACTTGATCCTAGCTAACCTTAAGCACCTTTAGATTTATCCAAGGCTAATAGTGCAAGTTCTAAGCCTAATAGTACTTTTTCATCAATCTGAGGCTACTGAGTCAACAACCGACACCAATTTTGTATCAATCTTCTAATGTAATGCCTCAATTAATCCATGCAAATAATCAAATTCTCATACCAAGCCTTAGAGAAAAATAGAGAAAAATCACGGATAATCCCACAAAACTTTCCATATGCAAAAGCATGTACCCTCTATACCTTACCAACTATATATGCAACCCATCACAAATGCCTATGTAATTTTCATGACGAAGGAGTATTAATCAACCTGAACTCCTCAAAATCCTATAGAATGGCAAGGCCTTTTTCTAACACACATAAGTGACCTGTCATAACATGAACAACTCAACCCAATGCACAAGTCTAAATTACCCGTATATCACTTATTGTCACCCATTGCTTAGGAAAATCACTACAAAGCCCATTTTTTGGTGCCAATTTATATCATCTTACCTAATGACTGTCTCAACGGCTCAACCTTTATTATCATTTCTGAACTCAAATACTGGAATCCACATGAATCCTTAAATTTGTACCAACAACCCATACTTGATTTGTTATTTCTGTATACTTTTCAATTTGTACTAATCATTTTATGCTTTTATGCTGCCAGGATTTCGAATTTGTAACTCGTACCTATGACACAACCTTAATACCTTGAACTCTGCAATATCGAAGTGTAAAATTCATTCCCGTAAATTGTTCACTTGTCTATACCTTATTTTTCCCATAACGTAATACTCCATGTTCAAAACCCAAGACCTTGCAACAAAATATCTTATTTTGCCTTTTAACATGTCAAAGTACTATAATCTGCAACTCGCGTGCTTTCTCATGCACTAGTCCTTCTAATTCTCTATAACTGATATGCTCAAACTTTCGTGCCTCAGTTATTCACATCTTAATACAACTCAATACTATAAACATAACCCTGCCACAAAAAAGATGAATTCTATTCCAACCCATGCAGACAATAAAACCATACAACTAGATGCCAAACCACACACACTTTATCACCTCACCAATTATTTTCTCATCGAACTGACCATGCCTATCACTTAAAATTTGAACCATACTAGCCACCCAACTCAAAACCACCACGGAACTTACCATTAAACTTAATTAATCCCAGTGTCTGTAGACTTCCTTCTTTAAGAATACTTGAAGTTTATAACCTATTCTATAATACATAGTAATACCACCATAACCTAAAAAATACCCAAGTAACCATATTGTGTAGAAAATAAGCCTAATACCTTAAAGATGAACCACTAGCCTTTCAAATAAAAAAAAATTAAATACTCCATTCTTATTTTCCAAATGTCATACTTCCTTTTTCTAATAACCTTTAACTTTATAAGTTTGATTTTTTTCAAGCCTATTCGAGGAGTGTTCCATGATACCATGAGCCTTTACATACAAATTAAGCCAGTACCCGAGTAGAAATAAACCACAAATCTAGGACACCTAAAAGTATTCCCTACCTTACTATAATAATTGCAAATATTTCCATGTTAGTCGAATCACAAGTATCAACAATCACAAAGTCGTCCCACCTAACATTTTAAGTGGACCTGGTCACCCCACAAAGTTGATCTTGTCAATGATACACAACTTTAAACCACCAATGTACTAGTTCACTCTGTAAGACAATCAATCAATGTACACACTAATAACACTTTCCCACATGAGTACACCCACTGAAAACTTCCTTTATCTATTGTCACCATCCAATACTGATTCACTTCTCTTGATCTCAATTGATATCGCCAGACCCCACTAATTCTCTTACATGCACTTCACAACATGAGCATATTAATTCCTACTAGTGATCTGCCACTTTACTCTCCCTTATTGATCAATGCTAGCCTAAGTGTCCTTAGTAAAACTAGTTGGTCCTTTAAATTAAAAAGCAGTGTAGAGCTGCATTATCTAAATAGGTGAAACAACTGATAGCTCCTTAAGTAATCAACCTTTACACTAACTGATATACCTATTCTTATTTATCACTTGTTCTACCTTAGTGGCACCACCGTATGAAAATCCCACTAGATCCCCCATCTTTCCACAATATAACCATCAAGAAGTAGTATTTTCAATGGCGTTTTTTAGGTGAGTCCTGGGATGGGGCATATGAAAATACACGGGTGTAAATTAAATGGTAGATCCATTAGGCGTACAAAATTTAATTTGGGCATAATAGCTTAAGCCCCGAGCGTAAAAACGTATGTTTCAGGTGTACATAATTTAAAAGTATTTTTTCTATAATTCATGTTTTTTAATTATTGGTGTAATGATATTCACACTTTATTCTATCATATTTTTCATGTTGTACTGATCTTTTCTAAAATATATAAAGAAAAAAGCACTTCTTATTTAAAACAACACTGCCATAAATAATATTTTAGATAATCATGCCTAAAATTAAAAAGGACAGAGATTTCATAGCACTATGTTCATGAGACAACTTTATCTATTTTTTTGTCATATCACTACTATTGCCAAGTCTACGGGGCTTCTTTCCCATGAGCCCTCACACTTACAAACAAACTCCTCCAGAAACACCTGTGTAAATCCATTCCATAAGAGAGGAGGTGACACATCTCGCCTACCATTGAAAAGAAGTAAAGTCCACTCCATTAGATCCTACTAATCTTAACCTGTGCAACCATTTGTCGCAACCAACCAAGAACCCATAAGCATCAATAGTGTGATACCTAATGAATTACCATCGATCCATCCTCATGAACTCCACAAACCTCCTTTGCCACTCTACAAATATAGTGGTAAAGGTCACTAGATGTGGAGAAATACTTGACAATATCACACCAACGGTAGGAGAATCTGTAGTAGTGACCTGTTATGTTTTTGATGGCTGAAGCCTCAAGGAGTGTGCTAATTGAAAATATAAGCAGTCCCCCTCAAAATAACCTAATACCCTCTACCAAGACATCCTGACCCATTGGAATATCAATAAAACTAGGTGGTATTTATGTTGAACTCAACCCTCTATCCCAACTGAACCATCATTATAAATAACTCCTGACCATGAAGAGGTGGCCCTTGCATGACCCCTAGCTGATCCTAATACTTGAGGCCTACCTTTGCCTAGTCTTATGCCCCTGCCACATACCAAAGGTATAGGCTCCAACCCTATCGCCATTGTCGAGCATGTCTTTACCATTTGTAAGAGAAAGAAAAAGATATTTAGGGTTATGATAAACTATGATCACATGATAAGGAATGAAGAAAGGGATTTTCCTATAGTTTTCTTACCTCTCGAAGATAGATAACAGAGATATCTGCAGTGATCCACAAGACTCTATTTGTACTTGTAAGAAAAAGAAACTTGGGTATCTAATACCAACTTGTCATGATCCAAAATTGGGATCATGATGGCACCTATCCTACCCTCTATGATAGGTAAGCCTAAAACTATCCAAACACGGACAAAATTAAAGTTATAGTTGAAGAATATAAACAACAAAATCTTGAGAAAATCTCAAATGGTATAAACAAAGGATCATATAATATGACAACATTCACAGTTTTGGAAGTAACAGTACAAGACTCTAAATCATTAAAAATTATAAATAAGGTCCAACATGTCTAAATGTGAAAGAGTAAATAAGACGAGGATAAAATAGAGAACCTGGCATAACATTATGGTATAGAAAAGAAAAAAAAAAGATGAGTACATAACCACTTGTACTCAAGATCATCGTCTATCGATAATTCAAAGCAGTAGCAAGAACACCGACACTAACCATCCAATATGACTATAAATATGTACTCAAGAAATCAACTCTAATATAACATGATAAGCAGTCCATAACAGTCATATGGATATCATATCAAAGTCAAATAGAGCCTCAATCTAATAAAATCAGACAACAAATACTCAGATTCTCAGCCAATAACACCAAAGTAAAAAATACACCATATTCGACCTGATTAGAAATAAATGAATGAATGTTATACATATGTTGTGTATACACCCACCGAGTATATCCCTTATAGGTAGGGACTCATGTGAGACTCGCAAATTCCATGTTCTGTGTAGTGTGTACTCTAATCCTTATACACATACATAGACACACACACATATATATAAGTATTTTACATCAAATGCCAAATCATATGTCAATCCAACATTGGCTCAACTTTTGAAATAGGAGAATATTCATCAACTAGTATACTCAACAAGTCATTATACTCTAACAGGTCAATAAGGGCCTTAATTTTTCTATATTTTCCCCAAAACATTGTTCAAACCTTTTATTACATGTTGAATACAAACCATCTCAATCAATGAATTATTCTTTTCACACAAAGTCATTACTCTTATAGCGACAAATAAAGGAAACAATTAAGATAATTCAAGCTATTAAGTTTTGACACATCATGTAATATAGGTACCGAATAGGTGCTCATTACATCACCTATATGGGACCCTTATTTTCTTTTACCCTGCTTTACAAGCAACTAACTGATGTCACCTAAATTACGCCTCGTACTGAAGTATAACATGGTTGTTGATGAAATATAGAATCCAACCAAGATTGAAGTTAATCCCACAACGAATATAGTTAGAAGCTAGGTTAATATGGTTATTGTAACTATTAATTGATTATTTTTCAGTTTTAATAGAAAAAGTAGCGATTTACAGATTTTAGTAACAAGTAATAAGTAATAGTTTAATGTTGTTTGTAGAGATCAATAAGAATGGACTAGGATTGTGTTTCCCATTATTTCATTACTCAGCGAGTGTCACACCCCTATTTTTTACCACCATCCCCACTAAGGAGTTGGTTAAAAAGGTTTTTCCAATTAAAGTGACATTTTAAAAGAGATTATTTATTTTACAGAGTCACCACTTGAAATTGAGTTTGGACGTTTCAAGTTACCTTATTAAATCTCTAATAAAAAGAAAATGACTCTTTATTATTGTTCTGTGTACTAGAAATCTAGATCAAGAATTCTATTGACAGGGGGAAGGTGTGAGGCACCCCTCGAGTATTGTGATTATAGCACAGTTGCTTTAGTGGCTTATACTTGAATCAAATTATTTTCTGAATACATTATATTCGTTTTCCTAGAAATAAATTATATCTCACTTTTTGTTTATGTAAAACTAATTAAAATTGTCCTGTTTTTATTAATGTTTAGCTAACCAACAGCTACTTTTTAGTTTTTTTTCACAAATTTTGATTTTTTTATTGTTCCTTTGGAGGCATTTATAGATCATTCTCATAGTTTCCAAGTATAAATAAATATCTAAAATATTTTAAGTCTATCCAACCCAATTGAATCGACTTCAAAATGATACGTTAATTTTATTAAAGTGAATTATTAGTAGTAATGATTTTCGATTAAAATTCTAACTTCTTTGAGTTATTAACCCCAACTCATTCTATTGTAACTTAAATATTCAAATGTAACCTGATTCTACGTGACAAGAGTTATTCTAGGATAATATATTTGATCAAAACAATAAATAAACAAATTATTCAAGCATAAATATGTGCAAGATAAAAGTAAGAAACAAACAAAATGGGTTACTATTTTAGAAATGACCATTCAAAATTTCTTTTTTTCTAAACTCAGTTTTACTAATAAAAGTCCAAATATGATATTTATAAACGAGATTCATGCATCAATTAAGATGTTTTAATATTTTCCTAAGTTTATCATCTCAACTACTTCATATTATAACAAAACAACATAAATAAGTTGAACACATACAAATTTGAGCGACTTAATTATTTTGGAATCAAGTCATGCATAATTATAATATTAAATTACACAAGCAAAATTGAGTTGTAGCTTTTGAGAATATTAATTCACAACAAGAATGTTACTACAATCTATAGGAGCCACAAACTTAAAAACCAGGAACGGAAACCTCAAACTTTGATTTGAATGCTTGTTTTTGCTCTCTCCCTTTTCTAACTTTCTTTTTCCCTTTTTCCTGTTACTTTTCTTCTTTTGTTCTTTGTTTGTTCTTTCTATTTTTCTCCAAAGTTGTTTTTTATCTCTCCTTTCTTACTCTTTGTTTTTTTTGTTTCTTGGGATTGTTTTCACGTGGTGGGAGGGAGTATATTCTTTTGTTTTGAGTTTGTTTTGGTATGCTGAAGAATATTTTCTTCTTCTCCTTCTTTATGTGCTGTGTGTGTTATATTATTGTGAGGGAGTGCATGTTACGGATGTTGTGTGTAGGAGTGAGTTGGGGAGGTTGAGTGAAAGTGGAATTATGGGAGGAGGTTTGGAGAAGATTTAGTTAAAAGGACACTTTCAACACTTAATTTGAAAAATAGACACCATTTTTTTAATTTAATTTTCTAAGGGTGGGATATGGGTTAAAGTGTAAAAATGAAAAAAAGTTGTTGGCACCCCTTAAGTCTTTTTAAAATACTTTTCAAACCCCGCTTTTCTATAAAATACCAAAAAAAAATTCTCTCTCCTCACTCCCACTCACAAAACCATGAACATTTCCCTTTCCTCCTCCCCTAACTTTTATTTTCAATTTTTATCTTCTCTAAATCTCTAAAATCTTTCATCTTCCATTTTAAATAATTTCTCTTCATCTCCCGAGTAGTTTGTGCTCTATATTGATGGGGGTGTTTCTTTTTTCAGTTTTGGTTTGTGGTGATCAGGTTGATTTTTGAGGGTTTTTTTAAAAAAAAATGAGGGTTGATTTTATTAATTTTTTTATTTTTAAGTTGGTATTTGCTTGATTATTGATGGATTATGATTATCCTTGTCGATTGCATGGTGAAATTTTTTCGTAAATTTAATCGGCTAATGTACCATGAAATTCAGATTTTCTTCAAATTCTTGTTTAATATAATGGTGTTTTAGATGCATGTTCTTGCAGGGAATGGTTTCATCATATGTTTTTATTGTTCTATTAATAGACTGTTGAATTGATTAGGTTATTTCTTTGATTTAAAAAATGAAGCTTGATTTTACTAAAAATCTCTGTTTTTAAGTTGATATTTGATTGTTGATGGATTATGACTGTTCTTCCCAATTGTATGGTGATTTTTTTTTCAAATTTCATGGGTTAGTGTATTAAAAATCTGGACAATGAGGACAAGTTCATTTATGATCCTAGACTTAATAGATTGTAGTCGTCTTCTTCTTGCCTGATTTTCGTATAGTACTTGATATTGCTTTTCCGACGACCATCGAAATTATGCAACGACTTAAAGTTTTGAAACAAGCTAAGGAGTGTTCCAAATGAGAAAGGGAGACATTGTTATTGTTGAATCAAAATGAGAAATGGATGAATAAATGAACATGGAGGAGCTCAAAAAGGTCCCTGTCATTTATATAGTAGGCTACCAAAAGAGTGATAGTTGGAAAAGGTCTAAAGAATGTTTATGTCTTCTATAATTAATTATTAAGGTTTACTATAGACCCTATCATTTTATGCCTGAAAGAGTTGTAATTTTAAACAAGGCGCAGTTGGAGCTTCTTAAAATTGACGAAGTAAAAATAGATTGAAGAAGTACTAGACTATGCAAATGTTTACTATATACTGAAGCCGTCATTGATTTCTACACATGATAGATAGATTATCAACTTTTCAAGAAGTCGATTATTCCCCAACTCATAGGTCTATGATCAACTATCTGAATATATGGACAAGTTAAAATAATGACAAAAAAAGAAAAATTAGATTAAATAAAATTAAAGTGTGATAATTAACACCTTTCAAATATTGTAAAATAATTTAGACACATCAAGCATGACACCAAATCACTTTTGAACACGATCAGGAGATATTTAAGACATGCTATAGTCGTAAATCGGTGACATGAAACTAAAAAGGAAAGAAATAAAATAAATAAGCATCATTCAAGCAATGCCAAACAACTAGATATCATCAAATGAGATTAGACGTGTATAATGAGCATAAAGAAGAGTGATGGTTGTGACTTATGGGTGTTCATGGGACAAGTAGTGTTTGAGAACAAGTAGTCCTTCTCAATATAGACGTTTGTTCTGAGTAATTGATTGTTACTATCATTGCTCTTTCTTATACTCATTTGATCTAGTGTTCAATTATTTTATACTCTCATATGATGATATTTAGTCACTTTTCATTGTTTGAATGATGTTAATTTATTTTATTTTATTTATCTCTTTTTTAGTCTTGTCTTACTTTCTACTAAACTCAATTGGTCGATACATAACTGCTAATTTAGTCTGGTATAGATGCATACATTTATATATAATATATGCACGATATCTTCATAGGTCTAGCATCAATCATCTAATTCTATTTACAAGTAAGACGGGACTAAAAAGGGAAGAAATAAAATAAACTAAAATAAAATAAATAAACATCATTCAAGCAATTAAAAGTGACTAAATATCATCATATGAGAGTACAAAATAATTGAACACTCGATCAAATGAGTATAAGGAAGAGTAACGGTAGTAACAACCAATTACTCAGAACAAACGTCTACATTAAGAAGGACAACTTGTTCTCAAACACTACTTGTCCCATGAACTCCCACAAGTCACAACCATCACTCTTATTTATGCTCATTAGACACGTCTAATATCATTTGATGATATCTAGTTGTTTTACATTGCTTGAATGATGCTTATTTATTTTATTTTATTTTATTTCATTTTATTTCATTTTATTTCTTTCCTTTTTAGTCTCATCTCACTGATTTACTGCTATAGCATGTCTTAAATATCACTTGCTCATGTTCAAAAGTGATTTGATATCACAATTGATGTATCTAAATTATTTTACAATATTTGAAAGATGTTAATTATCATACTTTAATTTAATTTAATTTTTCTTTTTTTTATCATTATTTTAACTTGTCCATATATTCAGATAGTTGATCATAAACCTATGAGTTGGTGAATAATCGACTTCTCAAAAAGTTGATAATCTATCTATCATGTGTAGAAATCAACAACGGTGTCATTATATAATAAATTATTTGCATAGTCTAATATTTCTTCAATCTTTTCTTACTTAAAATTACATAAACATTCTTGTCCTTGAATATTTGTCCTACATAAAGATCAATTTCATACGAGAAAGTGTGATTTGCATATGGTCCGGACTTCCCCTCCTCATCTCGGTCATACTCCTCTTCTTTAAATTCTTTAGAATTATCCCATTCATGACCACTTATGCACTCATGTTTCATTGACCTATCATCCACTGCCCCTAATGAACGTTGGATAGATTTTTCCCCTCCCATTCATCAAGTAACTAATAACCACATCTCTTGGATGACAACTTAATTCACCATTCTCCATTACGCTTTTAGTCAAATCGGCATATGAACCATTGCGACGAAGGGCAATGGACATTGTCTTTTTAGACGCGATTTTTCAAACTCAATATTTAGGAGTCTCCTCCCATTCACCATAAAATACACCAACAACAACCACGTATTCTATAATAGACATGATATATCTCGATGATAGTATTTAATAGACCAAAATAGTAGTTTATGAGCCAAGACTTAATAGACTGTAGTCGTCTTTTTCTTAGCTGCTTCCCGTAAAGTACCTGATCTCACCTTTTTCGATGACCACCGGAATAATCCAACGGATTACAGCATAGAAACAACCTAAAAAGTGTTGGAATGTTGCTATTGAGCCTAGAATCAATTTCAAAATGTGGGATTGATTTTCACACTTTTTGTATGAAAATGGATGAAAATGTGGGGCTAAAAATATGAGAAAATGGCTTCAAACAATGGAGGTAATTTCACTTCCAGAAAAATCGATGAAAAATGACCAAAAATGACTGGAAAATTATGGAAAAATCGGCAAAATAGTGGTTGGTAGTGGAGCTTGGTTGAGAAGCTTGAGTTTTTTTTTAATTAAATATCCAATATTTATATTTTTGGACATGGACTAAAGTGTAGTTTCTAAAAATAGGGTCTGAAATGGGAGTGGAACTACAGTGCATATTTTTAAACTTGAGTGCGAGGGTTAGCATTTTTTTATGGACCCATTAGGGTGTCCATTTTCTCAATTTTTCAATACTTTTGTCTAAATGTCAAAATAAGTTCTCAATGTGTCCTTTTAACAAACTCACCCAAAGGTTTGGGTATTTTAGGATTTGATCTTACCCTATTTTTACCCTATGAAGACTTAAAGATAGGCGAGTTTGTTTCCTAAAATGACAACTAGGGGATGTTGTACCCTATGAAGACTTAAAAGATGAAAATAGGAGAGTTTTTTTCCTAAAATGGCAACTAGAATATATCATACCATACGAAGACACAAAGATAGGAAAGTTTGTTTCCTAAAATTACAACTAGGGAATGTCACACCCTATGAAGACATAAGATAGGAGGGTTTGTTTCCTAAAATGGAAACTAGGGAATGTCGCATCCTATGAAAACATAAATATAGGAGGGTTTGTTTCCTAATATGACAATTTGAGAATGTCTTACCCTATGAAGAAATAAAGAAGAAAATAGATAGTTTTGTTCCCTAAAATGGTAACTAGGGGATGTCGTACCCTATGAAGTCTTAAATAAGAAAATACGAGATTTTGTTTTCTAAGAGAGAACTAGGGGATGTTGTACCCTATGAAGACTTAAAAAAAATAAAATAGGAGAGTTTATTTCCTATAATGGCAGCTAGGGAATGTCACTCCCTATGAAGACTTAAAGAACAAAAATAAGATATTTCTGACCTAATACAAGATGCAACTAAGGAGTGTTGTACCCTATGAAGATTTAAAAAGAAAGATGATAATTTTTTATCTAAAGTGACAACTAGGGGATGTTGTATCCTGTGAGGACTTCAGGAAGAAACAAAATAGGATTTTGTTTCGGAAAATGACAACTAGAGGATGTTATACCTTATGAATAGAAGTTATTCCCTCCGTCCTATTTTATGTTTTGCCATTTTCTTTTTTGTTCGTCCCTAAAAAAATGTTATTTTTCCTTATTTGGTAACTATCTAAAGACACAATTTCACTTTTATGCTTATTGATCCCACTTATAAGGTCCCACTTAACTAAAAATAGTAGTAGTACATTTTTGAATAATGGATAGTTTGGTAAAAATCATCACGTCTTTTCTTATTTCTTAAACTTTGTGCCCGGTCAAACTATGACACAAAATGGGACAGAGGGAGTATAATTTAAAAAAAAAAAATTGCCCCAATTTTGAATGTGAGGAACTTTGAAATTCCTTTTGACTGTTTTTTTAAATGCCTTGTATTATACCTTTCAGCTATATAAAAACTCTTATTCAACGAGACCAATCTCTATTATAGGACTACCTATGTATCTTGTATAGAAAGAATCAGGTCTGATGTAGTTCAGAAAAATATAATTCTTTTTTTATTTGCTCTTTCTTTCACTGAAAAAGGGGGTGCTTTGTAAAGGACATAAAAAAAAAGAAAATAAAGTTGATTTTATTTTACTTCAATTGGTACTAATAATTAGTATTATATGATCACCTCTAATTATATTTGGACAAGAATTGAGGTCAACTTAGAAGTAATCCCTATAGTTTCAAATGGTATCTAAAATATACTTAAGTTTTGCTAATGTTTGTTTATCTTTCCTCAATCAAGGGTATAAAATTATACTTATCCTCGTGTTTAAAGTGTACTTACCACAAATAAATTCCTAATCCACTCACAATAGAAGTATTTTAATATCAGGACATTCTAAAAGTCACTCATACTTAGAAAGATATTTAATGCATGCATTGAGATACAACAAGTTTGGCTGGCATGTAAGCATCCATTAATATGATAACATTCAAAATGGAATCAATTAGGACTTATCATTAGCTTATAGTATAGGTTTAGGGATGGGTAGCATATACATTTGAGATAAAATAACTATTCCCTCCGTACGCATTGCACTTTGCTCTCAATATTTTGTGTGTTTGCAAATGATCTTCATTTGATTTGCTGCTTCCTCTCATCATTTTTTGTCTTTTTTCTTTTCCTTCAAAGTTAATTTTTGGACTATTTTTTTCTTCTTTTGGAGTTTTTTTAACACCTTGTTGGAAGTTTTTCTTTCTTTTTTTGGGTAGACATATCATTTTTTCTATAGATTTGTTTGAACATTTGCAACTCCAACTTTAACTTTGTTACTTGACTTGTCTCTTTAGTAGTGCACTCAGGGAGATGGGGCCATAATAGGAATTGTAAATTTATGCACTTATAATTATATAGGAGAAACACCATGGGTTTTGTCCCTTGGAAATTTCCTGATCTTTGAGGTCACTGGTCTTGTAATGACCCATCATACGAGTCGTACGGTATGGGTATGGGTCAGATGTCCCAACTTATGAGGTTTACAGTGATTGGTGGTTGGGTTTCTATGGTGGGTATGATTTGGTGGTACAGGTTGTATGGTCTGGTGACAGATCATTAGGTTGATCCTACACTTAATCTGAAACTTAGTAACTTGACTTGGATCTAAGTACGAGTGGCTTACTAAGAGCCATGATATTAGGATACGAGTGGTATATTCTAATTGTATGTTGTTTAATGTCAACCCCTTTGTTTTCTGTCTTGGGTACAACTGGACGATATGAGTCATATGGTTTGATCATGAGTTAAGCAATAGAGTCGTATGGTAGATAGTGTGTGGGTATCCAACCTTCTATTCTGGTTATGACTGGATAGTACCAGTCGTATATTATGGTGATAAGTTGGGGGGTAAACTCTCACCCACCTGCAGTGATTTTAAAGTTTTTAGTTAGGGTATTCTGGATATTTTCCCTCTTAAATCCTTTTCTCCCATGACATAAAACACCTTTTGGGACTTCATTACCCTATTATTCTAAATCAAACACTCTTAAAAATCTCTTAAAATCTCTCTCAAACTCTTGATTAAAGAAAAGGCTAGGGTTTATACAAGTCAATCAATTAGGGTCTTTCAATGGTGAATATCTCCATCTTCGTTGGTGTCTAAGGCATGTTACTCTTTCCTCATTATTAGTTCAACTAAAAGCATGTTTTAATGAATGTTTTTTATGGTATTATTTTGGTTTTGAAATAGATGTTGGGGTTTTTTATTGTTTAGGGTTGGATAATGTTTTCCCATATTTTACTTATGGTTTTTCATGTTATAATTATGATTTTAACATGTGGTTGTTGGGAATGGTCAAATGATACTTGGTTTTGATTTTGGAAACTATATGCCCTCAACATGTTTGTTAAAATGCCAATGAGAATGAATTTGTCACGTAGTTTGACTATTCTTGAAACCTTTGCATTGTATAATATGGTAATGGAACTTAAATTGGTTTGATTGGTTTTAAATGGATTGTAAAGTCCTTGGTGTCCATTGTATTGGTTGAATTGGAAACTTTGGAGTCAAATTGGTTTAATGGCTTTGGTATGGCGTAAATAGATAGACTTGTAATCTCTAATTATGGTATGATGATACCAATGGTTAATGCCTAATTAAAAAAACTCATTAGTAATGGTTAGTTATGTGTGTATAGTTTTAATATGGGCTTAAAGAGGGTCGTGTTAGGAAAGCCATATAAGGTGAAGGTCTCGGGGGGACCAAAATTGAAAACTCATGTTTGCCAATGTGAGGTTTGATCTTGATGACCGTGTAAATAATGTCACACTTATATTTTTGGAAATGTACTAGTCATCTTAGTTTTTTCTTGGTTTATGCGGCTAACACATACCGAGGCTCATTCAGTAGGGGAAGCTGAACCCATATAGCCTGTGGTTGGTTTTAGGACGGCAGAGCTACACAACCCAGGTTAAGGTTTTAAATGCATGCTAAACCTGGTTCAATTTCCCAGCACGGCATATATGTATATATATGTGATTGCATATGGTTATTTACTTTGGTTTTGAATAATGGAATTATTTTATCCTTATTCCTGAGTACATGCTAGCGTTCACTCTATTAACCATCTTTAGGCACTGTATCCCCACGCGATACAGAAACCGACCATTCTACTACTCCTACTCAATGCTTGGATTTGGGGACAGCTTTGTGTCATACTGAAGTGGTGAGATTCATACTCTGTAAGACTCCATTTCATGCTATAAACTTCTTTGCATTATTTTTGTTTCTTGGACTTTAGTTTTGGCTATGGTTGAGGCCATGTCCTGACCGGATGTTCTTTTATTCAGTTAGAGGCTTTGTGAGACTACTATAGCCATGGTGGTGTCGATATTGGTGTCAGCCTTGGTATTGGTATTGGCATTAGGGTTGACACCGGTTGAATATTTTATTGAGGTTGTTATATTATGGTTATAGACATTTTTAATTAATGTCTTTGAATTATTATTGCTTTATCTTATTTTTAATTCGAAATTCATCTGACATAGGGTATAGGGCAATTATGTTTGGGTATTGGGAGGTGGTCTCCAGACCCAATTGGACATAAGAAGCCCAATATGACTAGGCCCTGGTTTGGGTCATGTCAAATTGGTATCGGAGCCCTAGGTTCATGGTCAATTGGAAGTCCATAAAGTCATGCCGAGTAAAGTCTCTTTTAAGGATATGTAGTGTGCTACACTCATAAGGGAGAGGCTATAAGGCATTTAGGAATGTCTCTCTTTGTTGTGTTTTGTTTTTAAGATATAGAGTCTAAGGTCCTAAAATCTTCTCTAATTTTTGTTTGTTTGCTATTCAGATCATGCCTCCTCAAAGATCTGAAGATCACAGAAACTTCTCTGTCCTACCTGAGGACAATATTGATGGGACCCATTCTACTTATGGGGTCCATACTCATCCCTATGGGAGGATTTTTCTAATGCTTTTCTAGACCGTTTCTTTCCATATGAGTTGAGGAAAGTAAAGGTGAAAGAGTTTGTTAATCTGAGTCAAGGTAAGATGTCAGTCAAAGAGTATGCCTTAAATTTTCATCAATTTTCTCAGTATCCTTCGAAGTAGTTTCTATCATAAGGGATAGAATGAGAAAGTTTGCTTCTAGGTTGTCAAGAGACTTGATATTGGAGTGTAATACTACCTTGTTGATCTAGGACATAGATATTTCCAGGTTCATTGTGTAAATGCATCGGGTAGAGGAAGAGAAGAAGAGCAGGCTGAGATAGTAGAGAGGTAGAGCAAGAAGTTTAAATTTTCTGAGTAGGGTAGTGTTTAATAGCATAGTGGTAGGGATGGTGGGAAGTGGCCCAAGAATAAGTGGGGTAATTCTAGGTCTTACTCGATGGTTAGTGCTCCCTACCTAAAGCCATAGGGTGGCAGGTGTTTCTAAGGAGGCGACAACTATAGGGCACAAGGGGCTCAATCTCAGGCTAGTAGGGCCTAATCAACTCCATTATATCCTCCATGTTGGTTTTATGGTAGATTTCATTGGAGTTACTATGAAGAAGTAAGGGATAAGTGCTTTAATTATGGTCATCCAGGGCATATGATTAAGAATTGTCTAGTGGCCAAGGTTGCTTCGGGGGCAAACAAGGTTCCAGTTGCCTCTTCATCAACTTTGGCACCAAAGAGTGCACCATCTAGTTCCTGCACTGGTCGAAACTGTATCTATTCTCTCACTACTCTCTAGGAGTTCGAGGCATCACCTGATGTTGTGACCGGTATGTTGAAACTCTTTTCCCGTGATATGTACTGTTTACTTGATTTGGGGTCCACTCTCTTTTTCAAACCCCTTTTTTATTTCTACCCCAGTAGGTGAATCTATGGTGGCTAAAAGTGTCTACAGAGGTTGTGTGGTGTCTGTGGGTGGTTGGGAGACTTTGGTGGATCTATTTGAATTAGATATGGTTAATTTTGATGTCATAATGGGGATGGATTGGTTGTACACATGATATACTTCTCTAGATTGTCGGACCTGTAAGGTTGTCTTTAAATTCCCTAATGAGCCAGTTATTGAATAGTAGGTTGGTTCACTAACTCCTAAGGAGAGGTTCATATCGTTTCTTAGAGCTCGAAGATTAATCTCCAAGGGGTGTCTCTATCATTTGGTCCAGTTTAAAGATTCTAACTCGGAGAATCTTTTTTTGCATTTTGTCCCAATATGAATGAATTTCCAGAGGTCCTCCCTGATGACCCTCCTGGTTTTCCTCCTGATAGGGAGATTGAGTTTGGTATAGATCTTGTTTCGTAAACTTGTCCAATTTCTATTCACCATATAGAATAGCCCCAGCTGAGTTGAAGGAGCTAAAGGAGTAACTCAAGGATCTTTTAGACAAGGGTTTTGTAAGACCCCACAAAATTTCTAGCTTAATTCAGTCCTTTAAGCTTGTCAAAGGGTCCCAAACTTAGAATATTTAGCTAACTATTCTGACTTAGTTATATTTTTAGCCTTTGGAAGTTGTGATTTCCATGTTATGGGTTTGAATGTAATCATGTTAATGTTGTCGTATGCATTTCAAATTGAAATCTTTAATGTATTTCTTGATATTATGGTGGCATGTAAGTTGAATTTTGATTCTCTTAGGTAGAAACCCCTGAATTATGAATTAATATGGTAGTCATGATGTATTAGCATTGTTGTTCATGCCCAAGTATAAATTTATGCCTTGTAAGTGTGTGATGGAATATTTATGAGATTAGTTTAATGAAATTATGACATGTTAGCATGCATTCCTATTTATGTGCAAGTTCACGACTTTCAAGTGCTTGATGAAATGCCTCATAAATTGTATTGTGGATTGTAGACTATTGTCAAGTATTCAAGAATTTTCATGTCTTATTATCTTCATTCTATCGAGTCCTAGGGGTATTTAATACTCGATAAATTAGTTGTGTGCCTAGAGCCAGTGCCAGTTATAGAATCCATCTCAATCATGTCACGAACAGTAGTACTCTCAACCAGCCTCAGAATTCAGGAAAAGCTCAGTAGTATTTAGTTCAGGCCTCAGTAAACTCAGTCAGTCAACAGAATTCAGTAGTATTTCGTCAGTCAACGGAACTCAGTAAACTCAGTCTAGTTCAGTCCAGCATACTCAGTTCAGTGTCTATTCAGTTGGGAGTAGGATTTAGCACCGAGTGAACCCAAGGATGAGGGCTCACCTGCCGGTAGAGAGTGTGATCCTTCAAATAAATCCTTGTGTTCCAGAACTACATAGCCATCATAGGTTGAGATATCAAACCTATGAGTTGAGGGTCCCACCATTCTTATTAGAGTACCTAACAGATGAAGGTAACTCCTAGCTTGTCCTTACCCGTGGCACGATATTGACACCCTTCCAACTGGGGTTACAGATTAGACCCCAAATCAGTTAAAAAAGGGTATGTCAGTTAGATGATTACTTCCCACAGTCTCAGTCTTAGTCATCAGTAAAGAACTCAGATAGTTCTACAAATTTCAGGACTGTCAGATACAGTCATTCAGCTCAGTACGAAACTCAGCTAGTTCCATCAGAGTTAGGACTGTCAGAAATAGTCACTCAGTAATAGTATATCAGTTATTAGTTATCCATGTTACCAGTAAACTCAGTATTCAATATTATTATGACTTCAGTTACAAATCTGTATTCATACATGTATTTCTTACTCAGCCATGTTCATATTATTCAATCAGTAATAGTTCATGCATGTGAACCCTTGCATTCAGACTACCTCACTTTGCATGCCAGTACATTAACACGTACTGAAAAATACTTTTCTCTTGTTCTATGGTGTTTTATACCATAGATTTGGATGCTTAGGTTCCCGATAATGCGTAGATAGATTCAGATTCAGCCAACAGCAGTAGACTAACAGTGAGTCCTCATCATTCGAGGATATTCTTTTATTTCATTATCTCATTACATTCAGTATTTCAGTAGATGGAGTTATTTGGGGGATTATCCTATCAACTCCACAATTCAGACAATTCAGCTAGAGACTTTTCAGACTAGATGTTCAGACAGTTGTTCAGTTTGGGTATTGAGATACCTTATCTTAGTTTTATTTCAGTTATTTGAACCTTATAGAATTTCAGCCCATTATTTCGCATTATAATATATTATTACTCAGTTATTACAATAGGTACCAGTCATAGGTTAGCTCATGGTCCTTCAAAATTATAAGCACCGTGTAGTATTCGGGGTACAGACTCGAGGCATTACAAACTTGGTATTAGAGCCTAAGGTTCAACAGTGTCCTAGGAAGTCTAAAAGCCATACTTAGTAGAGTCTTGTGCATGGGTGTGTAGCGCTCCACACTTATGGACAGGAGGCAATGAGATGTTTTAGGACTAGTTTTCCTTCTTTCAGTATTCATATCATGCGAGTGAGCATGAGCTCCAGATAAACTCTCTTTTTAATCCAAGTTTCTCTTCCATTTATAAAAAAATGCCTCCAAAGAGGACTCAGGGAAGTGGAACGGGATATCAGTTAGCCTCTCAGCTCGATCGGCCAAATCCTTGGGTGAGCATGTCTCCCATGCTAAGTTCACAGCAGCTCTCACCACCCTAGCTCATTTAGTTGCTGCTCAGAATGAATGTACAGCTGCCGTTCCGGCTAACCCAGTGGCCAATACTGCAGCAGCCAGGATTCGGGACTTCACCCAAATCAACCCTCTGTCTTTCACAGGGTCTAAGTCAGATGAGGACCCATAGGAATTCTTTGATTAGGTGCGTAAGGTTATAGATATTATGGGAGTGACAGCTAGTGAGAGTATTGATTTAGCTGCATATTAGTTGCAGGATGTGGCTCACACTTGGTTTAAACAGTGGAAAGCAGAGAGGGCAGTAGATGCAGGGCCCATAGAGTGGGAGGAGTTTTCCACTACTTTTCTAGATATATTATTTCCCCTAGATCTAAGAGAATCTAAGGTGTTAGGGTTTATTAATCTAAAGCAGGGCAGTATGACAGTGAAAGAGTATTCTCTCAAGTTTACTCAATTAGCTAGATATGCTTCTCATGTAGTGGCACATAGCAGATTCCAAATGACCAAGTTTGTGTCTGGAGTGAATGATAGTATGGTCAAAGAGTGTAGGACCACAATGTTGATCAGTGAGATGGACTTGGCTCAGATGATAATCCATGCTCAACAGATAGAGGAGCAGAAGAAAAAGGAGAGAGAAAAGCAGAATAAGAGAGCTAGAATGGGTAGCTTCCACTTTACTCACCCTAAGTCAAAGGGTGGGAACCGTTCTTAGTTCTGCTCAAAATGTTCAGTTCTAGCTCCATATTTAGCCATTGCTCTGGTTCTGAAATTCAGAGATGGAAATAGAGATAGGTAATCAGGCCCTAAACCTCAGGGTAGTATAAGTAGTGCCCGAACCAATCCTTTTGTTAGACTTACGGAAAGAACCATTAAGGTGTCTACAGGGATGACAGTGATGTGTTTTTTGGATATGGTAAGCCAGGCCACAGAGTCAGAGATTTTTCTCAGTCGGGTTTTCAGTGTCAGCGTAACCATCCTCCAGCTCAGTCCTATCGCCCAAATCAGTAGGGTGCCGCATCCAGTGCCACCAGTTGGCAATGCCCAAATAGACTCTATGATCTTCAGTCCCAACAGAATCAGGAAAATTCTCCTGATGTGATCACTGGTACGTTACAGATCTTTCATATACATGTTTATGCTTTGCTATATCCAGGAGCTTACTGGTCTTTTGTTACTCCTTATATAGCAGTTGATTTTGTAGTTAGTCTCAAAATTTTAGTAGAGCCTTTCCCAGTCTCTACCCCAGTGGGTAAATCTATCATAGCTCGGTGGGTATACAGGAACTGTACGGTTATGATATCTCAAAAATTCACTTCAGCAGACTTAGTCGAAGTAGAGATGACCGATTTTGATGTCATTCTTAGCGTGGATTGGATTCATTCCTTCTATGCCTCAGTCGACTGTAGAAATAGAATTGTCCATTTCCAGTTTCCATATGAACCTGTCCTAAAGTGGAGAGGTAGTACTTCAACCTTCAAGGGTCATCTTATTTCCTACCTAAGGGCAAGAAAAATGATATCTAAGGGATGCGTCTATTATCTTGTACGAGTCAGAGACTCTAGTTTAGAAACTCCCAGTCTTGAGTCAGTTCCAGTGGTGAATAAATATTCAGATGCATTTCCAGAAGATTCTCCTTAAAGGGAAATTGACTTCGAAATAGACCTTCTTTCGGACACTCAGCCCTTATCTATTTTTCCATACAGAGTGGCACCTGTCGAACTCAGAGAATTAAAAGAACAGTTGAAGGATCTCTTAGACAAGGGATTAGTCAGACCCAGTGTGTCCCCGTGGGGTACGGAAGTTTTATTATTGCATAAGAAAGACGGTTCTCTCAGAATGTGCATAGACTACTGTCAGCTCAATAAGGTCAGAGTCAAGATCAAGTATCCCCTTCCCAGAATCGATGAATTGTTTGACCAACTTCAGGGAGCCAGTTACTTCTCTAAGATAGACCTCAGATCAGGCTATCATCAGTTGAGAGTCAGAGAAGCGACATCCCAAAAATAGCTTTCAGAACTCGGTATGGTCACTTTGAATTCTTAGTCATGTCCTTTGGTCTTACCAATGCCCCAGTAGCCTTCATGGACTTGATAAACCATGTGTTCAAGAAGTACTTGGACATGTTCATTATTGACTTCATAGATGACATTCTCGTTTACTTCTGTAGTGAGTATGATCATGCAGACCATCTCAGAATAATATTCTAGACTTTAGGAAATCATCAGTTGTTTGCTAAATTCAGTAAGTATGAATTTTTGCTAAGGTCAGTAGCATTTCTTGGTTATATCATCTCCGGTGATGGCATTAAGGTTGATCCCCAAAAGACCAAAGCGGTGAGAAACTGGCCCATACCCATCTCTCCATCAGATATCAGTAGTTTTTTGGGTTTGGCTAGATATTACAGGCAGTTTATTGAGGTATTTTCATCTATTACATCCCCTATGTCTAGATTGACTCAAAGAAGGTCAAATTCCACTGGTCAGAATCATGTGAGAAGAGTTTTCAGGAGTTAAAGACTCGACTCACAACAACTTCCATTTTGAACCTACCAGATGGTTCCGACAGCTTTGTTATGTATTGTGACACATCCAGATTCATATTCGGTTATGTCCTCATGCAGAGAGGTAATGTTATAGCCTATTCCTCTAGACAGCTTAATCCCCATGAGAAGAACTACCCTACTCAAGATCTTGAGTTAATAGATGTAGTCTTTGACTTAAATATTTGTAGGAATTACTTGTATGGTGTGCACGTTAATGTGTTTACTAATCATAAGAGCCTACAGTATGTGTACTCTCAGAAATACCTTAACCTCCATCAGATAAGGTGATTGGAGTTGTTGAAAGACTATGACATGAGTGCCTTTATAACCCGGACAAGGCCAATGTAGTGGTTGATGCTCTCAGTAGACTGTCAATGGGTATTGTTGCTCATGTTGACAACAGTAAGAAAAATTTATTTCAGGAAGTTCATCAGCTGGCGCGACTAGGTATCCACTTAGTCGATTTAGCAGAGGGTAATATGTTGGTTTAGAATAGTTCAAAATCATCCCTAATTTCTAAAGTAAAGGAAAAATAGGATAGAGATCCCAGTTTAGTCAAAATAAAAGAGTCAGTAAGAGATCAAAAGGTAGAGGTATTCTCCTAAGGGAGACATAGAGATTTTCGTTGTCAAGGTCATTTATGTGTGCCAGGTGTGGATGACTTGAGAAAGCAAATTCTTGCAGAGGCGCATGGTGCGCGTTACTCTATTCATCCAGGTGCTACTAAGATGTACTGCAATTTGTGAGAGATATATTGGTGGAGTGGGATGAAGAGAGACATTGCAAAATTTATGGCTAAGTGTTCAACATGTCAGCAGGTTAAGATTGAGCATCAGAAGCCAAGTGGGTCCATGCAGGAGTTCAGTATCCCTACTTGGAAGTGGGAAGAAGTGAACATGGACTTTCTGATAGGTTTGCCTCATACTCGTTGTTAGCACGATTCAGTTTGGGTCATTGTAGACAAGGTGACCAAATCAGCTCACTTCCTTCCAGTCCATACCTCATATTTAGCCAAGGATTATGCCAAACTCTATATCAGAGAGTTGGTCAGATTACACGGTATTCCATTATCCATTTTCTCAGATAGAGGTACCCAGTTCACCTCTCATTTCTGGAAGGCATTCTAAAAGGGTTTTGGTACCCGAGTTCATATTAGTACAACCTTTCATCCCTAAACAAATAGTCAAGCAGAAAGGATCATTCAGACTTTGGAAGATATGTTGTGAGCATGTGCTATAGATTTTAAAGGTATTTGGGACGACCGCTTGCCTTTGATTGAGTTTGCATACAATACCAGCTATCATTCTAGCATTCAGATGGCTCCATTTAAAGCTCTCTATGGTAGGAGATGCAGATCTCCAATCGCTTGGTTCGAAGTAGGTGAGTCCACAGTGGTAGGTCCTGACCTATTATTTGATACCTTAGAAAAAGTTTAGTTGATCAGGGAAAGGCTTAAGATAGCTCAGAGCCGACAAAAATTGTACGCAGATGTGCACATAAAGGATCTCGAGTTTGATATTGGTGATTATGTGTATTTGAAAATCTCTCCCATAAAGGGAGTGAAGAGGTTCGGCAAGAAGGGAAATCTCATTCCCTGATATGTCGGTCCCTTCAAAGTTCTCAGTTATTTCTGCAAAGTAGCTTATAAGCTCGAATTTCCTTTAGATCTAGCTTCAGTCCATCCAGTGTTTCATGTCTCCTTGATAAAGAAGTGCATAGGTGACCCAGCAGTTGTAGTCCCTAAAGAAGGCATAGATATTCATAGCAACCTCTCTTTCGAAGAGATTCTAGTCGAAATCCTTGACTATCAGACTCACAGAAGTCCCTCTAGTCAAAGTTCTTTGGCGGAATCAGTCCGTTGAGGGAGTTACTTGGGAAGCAGAAGAATACATACGGACCAAGTATCCTCACCTCTTCTCTGTAAACTCAGACTCAGCCTAAGGCAATAGTTTCCCCTAAGCTTATTCAGTTTTATGTTTAGATTTCAGTTACAAAATTGTTATTAAATACCATTGCATGTTCAGTCATATGTTCATGAGTCAATTTAGTCATGTATCCATGCATCAGATATGCATGTTCAGTATGAGAAACTCAGCTTATCAAAAATCCCAGTCATGTACTCATGAATCAACTCAGTTATGTACTAATGTATCAGATATGCATGTTCAGTATGGTAATTCAGTATATCAGTAATATCAGTCCTATATACATGTCTTAGATATCCATGTCCAGTAAGTAGATTCAACCTACTAGTATTCTTAGTTCAGTTTGTTCCATTCGAGGATGAATATTTCCAAGTGGGATATATTGTAAGATCCCACAAAATTTCTAGCTTAATTCAGTCCTTTAAGTTTGTCAAGGGATCCCAGACTTAGAATATTTAGCTAAGTATTCTGACTTAGTTATATTTTTAGCCTTCGAAAGTTGGCGCTCTTACTTTGCAACATTAATGTTCTTTAAATGTCTACATTTGAGCTAATTCATGATCAAGAAGGTCAATAGGTGAACCCGAACAAGTTTTCGATTTTTCAGTATTCATTTGAAGCTCCTTTGGAATCCCAAAATAGTGAAGCAATGTGATCTTGGCGCGTCGCATCGACTATCATGTTGGTTAATATTTTTCCCAGCTACCAGCGTCAAATTTTAGTGAGTCGACGCTAACATGGAACGACATATTAGATATTGTGTCAATGGCATCGATGTGTTGCATCGACCAGCGCGTCGGTAACCCAGTTTTTCAGTCATTTAAAAGACGCATCTCAAGGGGTAATTGGGTATTTTTCCCATGCCCTTCAGCCCCTATAACACAAAGTTTATCCCCTTTAGAGGCATAATACAGTCATTATTCATAAAATCCTCAAGAACAAAACCCTAGGGCTGTCAATCCAAGTGTCGAATTCAAGAGATTTCACCATCAATTTTTCAAAATTCAAGCAATAAGGTATGTAAAGTGTTCATCCAAGGGTCCCTTCCACCCTTTGAGTTCAAGAAACTTCTTTTAAAAACATAAGTTATGATGTCCTTTTTGTGGGTTTGAATGTAATCATGCTGATGTTGAGGTAAGCATTTCAAGTTGAAATCTTTAATGTATTTCTTGATATTATGGTGGCATGTAAGTTGAATTTTGATTCTCTTAGGTAGAAACCCTTGAATTATGAATTAATATGGTAGTCGTGATGTATTAGCATTGTTGTTCATGCCCAAGTATAAAGCTATGCCTTGTAAGTGTTTGATGGAATGTTCATATGATTAGTTTAATGAAATTATGACATGTTAGCATGAAATTCCTATTTATGTAAAAGTTCACGACTTTCAAGTGCTTGATGAAATGCCTCATAAATTGTATTGTGAGTTGTTGACTATTGTCAAGTATTCAAGAATTGTTATGTCTTATTAAATTCATGCTATCGAGTACTGGCGGTATTCAATACCTGACAAATTAGCTGTGTTCCTAGAGCCAGTGTCAGTTACAGAATCCATCTCAGTCATGTCACAATCAGTAGTACTCTCAGCCAGTCTCAGAATTTAGGAAAAACTCAGTAGTATTTGGTTCAGGCATCGGTAAACTCAGTCAGTTAACAGAATTCAGTAGTATTCCGTTAGTCAACAAAAATTTGTAAACTCAGTCTAGTTCAGTCCAGTATACTCAGTACAGTGTCTATTCAGTTGGGAGTAGGATTTAGCACCGAATGAATCCAAGGATGAGGGCTCACCTGCCAGTAGAGGGTGTGATCCTTAGAAGCAGTCCTTGTGTTCCAAAACTATGTAGCCAGCATAAGTTGAGACATTAAACCTTCCATATGAGGGTTGATGAGGTGGATTAACCTATGATTTGAGGGTCCCACTAGTCTCATTATTGTAGCTGACAGATGAGCGTAACTCTCAACATGTCCATACACGTGGCACGGTATTGACACCCTTCTAATTGGGGTTACAGGTTGGACCCTAAATCAGTTAAAAAGGGGCATGTCAGTTAGATGATTACTTCCCACAGTCTCAGTCTCAGTCATCAGTAAAGAACTCAAATAGTTCTACAGATTTTAGGACTGTCGGATACAGTCATTCAACTCAGTACGGAACTCAGCTAGTTCCATTTGAGTCAGAATTGTTAGAAATAGTCACTCAGTAATAATATATCAGTTATTAGTAATCCATGTTACTAGTAAACTCAGTATTCAGTATTATTACGACTTCAGTTACAGCTCTTGTATTCATGCCTGCATTTCTAACTCAGCCATGTTCATGTTATTTAGTCAGTTATGTTCATGCATGTGAACCCTTGCATTCAGCCTACCTCACTTTGCATACCAGTATATTCACACATACTGACACATACTTTTCTCTTGCACTATGGTGTTTTATATGATAGGTTCAAAAACTCAGGTTCCCGATCATGCGTAGATAGATTCAGATTAAGCCAGCAGTAGTAGACTAAAAGTGAGTCCTCATCATTTGATGATATTCTTTTATTTTATTATTTCATTACATTTAATATTTTAGTAGATGGAGTTAGTTAGGGTATTGTCCCATCAACTCCACAGTCCAGACAGTTTAGCTAAAGGCTTTTCAGACTAGATGTTTAGACAGTTGTTCAGACTAGATACCTTATCTCAGTTTTATTTTAGTTATTTAAACCTTATGGAATTTCAGCCCATTATTTTGTATTATAACGTATTATTACTCAGTTATTGTAGCAGGTACTAGTCAAGGGATAGCTCATAGTCCTTCGGGATTAGAGCACCGTGTAACATTCGGGATATAGACTCAGGGATTTAAAAACTTGGTATCAGAGCCTAAAGATCAACAGTGTCCAAGAAAGTCTGAAAGCCTCACGTAGTAGAGTCTTATGCCTAGGTGTGTAGCTCGCCACACTTATGGATAGGAGGCTACGTGCTTTTTTAGGAATAGTTTACCTACTTTTTGTATTCATATCGTGTGAGTGTGCATGAGCTCTAGATAAACTCTCTTTTTATTCTAAGTTTCTCTTCCATCTACAGAAAATACCTCCAAAGAGGTCTCAGGGAAGAGGAACGGGAGATCAGTCAGCTCGATTAGCTAAATCCTTTGGGTGAGCATGTCTTCCATTCAGAGTTTAGAGAAGCTTTCACCACCTTAGCTCATTTAGTTGTTGCTTAGAATGAACATCCAGATGTCGTTTCGGACAACCAAGTGACCAATACTACAGTAGCCAGGATTTGAGACTTGACCCGAATGAACCTTTCGTATTTCACAGGGTCTAAGTCAAATAAGGACACTCAGGAATTCCTTGATCAGGTGCAGAAGGTTATAGATATTATGGGGGTGACATCTTGAGAGAGTACTGAGTTAGCTGCATATTAGTTACAGGATGTGGCTCACACTTGGTTCAAATAGTTGAAAGAAGAGAGGGCAGTAGGTGCAGGGCCCATAGAGTGGGAAGATTTTTCCACTACTTTTCTAGATAGTTTATTTCCCCTAGAGCTGAGAGAAGCTAAGGTGTTAGAGTTTATTAATCTGAAGCAGGGCAATATGACAGTGAAAGAGTATTCTCTCAAGTTTACTCAATTAGTTAGATATGCTCCTCATGTGGTGGCAGATAGCAGATCCCGAATGAGCAAGTTTGAGTCTGGAGTAAATAATAGTGTGGTGAAAGAGCAGGACCGCAATGTTGATCAGTGAGATAGACTTGTCTAGGCTGATGATCCATGCTTAGCAGATAGAAGAACAGAAGAAAAAAAAAAGAAAAAAGCAGAATAAGAGAGCTAGAATAGGTAGCTTCCACTTTGCTCAGCCTTAGTTAGAGGATGGGAACCTTTCTCAATTCTTCTTGAAATATTCAGTTCCAGCTCCAACCTCAACCAGTGCTTCGGTGCCAAATTTAGAGATGGCAATAGAGATAGGGCATCAGGCCTTAAACCTCAGGGCAGTGTAAGAAGTGCCCAAACCAATCTTCTTTGTCAGACTTATAGCAAGAACTATCAGGGTGTCTGCAGGGCTTGCAGTGATGTATGTTTTAGATGTGGCAAGCCAGGCCACAGAGTCAGAGATTTTCCTCAGACAGGTTTACATGGTCAGCGTAACCATCCTCTAGCTCAGTCCGATCACCCAAATCAGCAGGGCGCCACATCCAGTGCCACCAGTGGGCAGCGCCCAAACAGACTCTATGCTCTTCAGTCCTGATAGGATCAGGAAAATTCTCCTGATGTGGTCACTGGTATGTTACAGATCTTTCAAATACATATTTATTCTTTGCAAGATCCAAGAGCTTCCTGGTCTTTTATTACTCATTATATAGCACCTAATTTCGGAGTTAGTCCTAAAATTCTGGCAGAACCTGTCCCAGTCTCTACCCTAGTAGGTAAATCTCTCATAGCTCAACGGGTATACAGGAACTGTCCGGTTATGATATCTCAGAAATTTACTTCAGCAGACTTAGTCAAATTAGAGATGACCGATTTTGATGTCATTCTCGGCATTGATTGGCTTCATTCCTTCTATGCCTCAGTCAAATGTAGAAACAAAATTGTCCAGTTCCAGTTTTCGAATGAACCTATCCTAGAATGGAGAGGTATTACTTCAGCCTTCAAGGGTCAGTTAATTTCCTACCTAAAGGCAAAAAAAATGATATCTAAGGGATGCGTCTATCATCTTGTGCGAGTCAGAGACCCTTTTTCAGAACTCCCAGTCTTGAGTCAGTTCCAGTGGTGAATGAATATTCATATGCGTTTCCAGAAGATCATCCCGGACTTCTCCTTAAAGGGAAATTGACTTCGGAATAGACCTTCTTCTTAACACTCAGCCCATATCTATTCTGCCATACAGAGTGGCACCTGCCGAACTCAGAGAATTAAAAGAACAGTTGAAGGATCTCTTAGACAAGGGATTCATCAGACCCAGTGTGTCCCCGTGGGGTGCACCAGTTTTATTCATGCGTAAGAAAGATAGTTCTCTCAGAATATTCTTAGACTACCGTCAGCTCAATAAGGTCACAGTCAAGAACAAGTATCCCTTTCCCAAAATCGATGACTTGTTTGACCAACTTCAGGGAGCTAGTTACTTCTCTAAGATAGACCTCAGATCAGGCTATCATCAGCTGAGAGTCAGAGAAGCGATATCCCAAAAATAGCTTTCAGAACTCGGTATGGTCACTTTGAATTCTTAGTCATGTCCTTTGGTCTTACCAATGCCCCAGTAGACTTCATGGATTTGATAAACTGTGTGTTCAAGCAGTACTTGGACATGTTCGTTATTGACTTCATAGATGACATTCTCGTTTACTCCTGTAGTGAGTATGATCATGCAGACTATCTCAGAATAATATTCCAGACTCTAGGAAATCATTAGTTGTTCACCAAATTTAGTAAGTATGAATTTTTGCCAAGGTCAGTAGCATTCCTTGGTTATATCGTCTCCGGTGATGGCATTAGGGTTGATCCCCAAAAGACATAAGCGGTGAGAAACTGGCCTAGACCCATCTCTCTATTAGATATCAGGAGTTTTTTGGGTTTGGCTGGCTATTACAGGCGGTTTATTGAGGAATTTTCATCTATTACATCCCCTATGTCCATATTGACTCAAAAAAGGTCAAATTCCAGTGGTCAGAATCCTTTGAGAAAAGTTTTTGGGAGTTGAAGACTCTACTTATAACAGCTCACATTTTGACCCTACCAGATGGTTCTGACGGCTTTGTTATGTATTGTGATTCCTCCAGAGTCATATTGGGTTGTGTCCTCATACAGAGAGGTAATTTTATAGCCTATGCCTCTAGAAAAATTAAGCCCCATAAGAAGAACTACCCTATTCATGATCTTAAGTTAGCAGCTGTAGTCTTTGCCTTAAAGATTTAGAGGCATTACTTGTATGGTGTGCACGTTGATGTGTTCACTAATCATAAGAGCCTGCAGTATGTATAATCTTATAAAAACCTCAACCTCCATCAGAGAAGGTGGTTAGAGTTGTTGAAAGACTACGACATGAGTGCCTTTATAACCCGAGCAAGGCCAATTTAGTGGTTGATGCTCTCAGTAGACTATCTATGGGTAGTGTTGCTCGTGTTAAGGACAGTAAGAAGAAGTTATTTTAGGAAGTTCATCAGCTTGCCCGACTAGGTGTCCGCTTCGTCGATTCAGCAGATGGTAATGTGTGGGTTCAGAATAGTTTAAAATCATCTCTAGTTTCTGAAGTAAAAGAAAAATAGGATAGAGATCCCAGTTTAGCCAAGTTGAAATAGTCAGTCAGAGATCAAAAGGTGGAGGTTTTATCCCAAGGGGTGAGATGATGTTTTGTGTTGTAAGGGTCTTCTATGTATGCCAGGTATGGATGACTTGAGGCAGCAAATTCTTTTAAAGGCGCATGGAGCACGTTACTCTATTCATCCAGGGGTCACTAAGATGTACTGCAATTTGCGGGAGATCTATTTGTAGAGTGGTATGAAGATAGACATTGCATAATTTGTGGCTAAGTTGTCAATATTTCAGTAGGTTAATATTGAGCATCAGAAGCCAAGTGGGTCCATGCAGGAGTTCAATATCCCTACTTAGAAGTGGGAAGCAGTGAATATGGACTTTGTGATGGGTTTGCCTCATACTTGTCGTTATCATGATTTAGTTTGGGTCATCGTAGACAGGGAGACCAATTCAACTCGCTTTCTTCCACTCCATACCTCATATTCAACTGAGGATTTTTCCAAACTCAATATCAGAGAGTTGGTCAGATTAAATGGTGTTCCGTTGTCCATTATCTGTGATAGAGGCACCCAGTTCACCACTTATTTTTGGAAGGCATTCCAAAAGGGTCTTGGTACCCGAGTTCATCTTAGTACGGCCTTTCATCCCCAGACGATGTTCAAATAGAAAGGACCATTCAGACTTTGGAAGATAAGCTGTGAGTATGTGCGATAGATTTTAGAGGTAGTTGGGACGACCACTTGCCTTTGATTGAGTTTGCATACAATAACAGCTATCATTCCAGCATTCAGATAGCTCCATTTGAAGCTCTCTATGGTAGGAGATGCAGATCTCCAATTGCTTGGTTCGAAGTGGGTTAGGCTACAGTTGTAGGGCCTGACCTTGTATTTGATACCTTAGAAAAAGTTTAGTTATTCAGAAAAAGGCATAAGATAGCTCAGAGCCAACAGAAATCATACGCAGATGTGTGTAGAAAGGATCTCAAGTTTGAGATTGGCGATTATGTGTGTTTGAAAATCTCTCCCATGAAGGGAGTGAAGAGGTTCGGCAAGAAGGGAAAGCTCAGTCTCTGATATGTCGGTTCCTTCAAAGTTCTCAGTCGTTTCGGCAAAGTAGCTTATAAGCTCGAATTGCCTTTAAATCTAGCTTCAGTCCATCCATCATTTCATGTCTACTTGCTAAAGAAGTGCATAGGTGGCCCAGAAGTTGTAGTCCCTATAGAGGGCATAGATATTTATATCAACCTCTCCTTCGAAGATATTCCAGTCAAAATCCTTAACTATCAGACTCACAGATTGAGGAACAAAAAAGTTTCTCTAGTCAAAGTTCATTGGCGTAATTAGTCCATTGAGGGAGCTACTTAGGAAGAAGAAGTAGACATGCATACCAAGTATCCTCACCTCTTCTCCACAAACTTGGACTCGGCCTAAGGTAATAGTTTTCCCTAATATTATTCAGTTTCATATTCAGATTTCAATTACAAACTTTGTATCAAATACCATTGCATGTTCAGTCAAATGTTCATGTGTCAGTTCAGTCATGTATCCATGCATCAGATATGCATGTTCAGTATTTGAAACTCAGCTTATCAAAAATCCCAGTCATGTACTCATGAATTGGCTCAATTATGAACTCATGCATCAGGTATTCATATTCAATGTGGAAATTTAGTGTATCAGTAATATCAGTCCTATAGTCATGTCCCAGATATCCATGTCTAGTAAGTAGATTTAGCCTACTGGTACTCTCAATTCAGTCCATCCCATTCGAGGACGAATGTTCCCAAGGGGGAGATATTGTAAGACCCCAAAAATTTTCTAGCTTAATTCAGTCCTTTAAGTTTGTCAAATGGTCCCAGACTTAGAATATTTAGCTAAGTATTTTGACTTAGTTATATTTTTAGCCTTCGGAAGTTGGCGCTCTTACTTCGCAACCTTAACGTCCTTTAAATGTCTATATTTGTGTTAATTTTTGATCAGGAAGGTCAATAGGTGAACCCGAACAAGTTCCAGATTTTTTAGATTTTGTTTGAAACTTCTTTGGAATCCCAAAATAGTGAACCAACGTGATCTTGGCGCATCACATCGACTATCGCATTTGTTGATACTTTTCCAAGATACCAGTGTCAAATTCCAGTAAGTTGATGCTAACTTGGCGCGACGCATTGGATATCACATCGATGGCATCGACGCACCGCATCGACCTACGCGTCGATAACCCAGTTTTTCAGTTATTTAAAAGTCACATCTCAAGGGGTAATTGGGTCTTTTTCCCACGCCCTTCAGCCCCCGTAACTCAAAGTTTAGCCTCTTTAGAGGCATAATACAATCATTATTCATAAAATCCTCAAGAACAAAACCCTAGGGCTATCAATCCAACAATAAAATCCAAGAGATTTCACCATCAATCTTTCCAAATTCAAGCAATAAGGTATGTAAAGTGTTCATCCAAGGGTCCCTTCCACCCTTGGAGTTCAAGAAAACATAAGTTGTGATGTACATGTTGTGGGTTTAATGTAATCATGTTGATGTTGTGGTATGCATTTCAATTTGAAATCTTTAATGTATTTCTTGATATTATGGTTGCAAGTAAGTTGAATTTTAATTCTCTTAGGTAGAAACCCCTGAATTATGAATTAATATGGTAGTTATGATGAATTAGCATTGTTGTTCATGCCCAAGTATATAGCTATGCCTTGTAAGTGTTTGATGGAATGTTCATGAGATTAGTTTAATGAAATTATGACATGTTAGCATGCATTCCTATTTATGTGCAAGTTCACGACTTTTAAGTTCTTGATCAAATGCCTCATAAATTGTATTGTGAGTTGTTGACTATTGTCAAGTATTCAAGAATTGTTATGTCTTATTGTCCTCATGCTATAGAGTCCTGGGGGTATTTAATACCCGACAAATTAGCTTTGTACCTAGAGCCAGTATCAGTTACAGAATCAATCTCAGTCATGTCACGATCAGTATTACTCACAACCAGTCTTAGAATTCTGGAAAAACTCAGTAGTATTTAATTCAGGCCTTAGTAAACTTAGTCAATCAACAGAATTCAGTAGTATTCCATCGGTCAACAAAACTCAGTAAACTCAGTCCAGTTTAGTCCAGCATACTCAGTTCAGTGTCTATTCAGTTGGGAGTAGAATTCAGCACCGAGTGAACCCAAGGATGAGGGCTCACCTGCCAGAAGAGGGTGTGATCCTTAGAAGCAGTCCTTGTGTTCCAAAACTGCATAGCCATAGTAGATTGAGACATCAAACTTGCTAGATGAGGGTTGATAAGGTGGCTTAACCTGTGAGTTGAGTGTCCCACCGTTCTCATTAGAGTACCTAACAGATGAGGGTAACTCTCAGCTTGTCCTTACCCGTGGCACGGTATTGACACCCTTCCAACTGGAGTTATAGGTTGGACTACAAATCATTTAAAAGGGGGCATGTTGGTTAGATGATTACTTCCCACAGTGTCAGTCTCAATCATCAGTAAAGAACTCAGATATTTCTATAGATTTTAGGACTGTCAAATACAGTCATTCAGCTCATTACGGAACTCATCTAGTACCATCAGAGTCAGGACTGTCAGAAATAGTCACTCAGTAATAGTATATCAGTTATCAGTAATCCATCTTACCAGTAAACTTAGTATTGTGTATTATTATGACTTTAGTTACAGCTTCTGTATTCATGCATGTATTTCTCACTCAGCCATGTTCATGTTATTCAGTCATTTATAGTTTATGCATGTGAACCCTTGTATTCAGCCTACCTCACTTTGAAAACCAGTACATTTACACGTACTGACGCATACTTTTCTCTTGCGCTATGGTGTTTTATACCATAGGTTCGGACGCTCAGGTTCTCGATCATGCGTAGATAGATTCAAATTCAGCCAACAGCAGTAAACTAATAGTGAGTCCTTATCATTCGAGGATATTTTTTTATTTCATTATCTCATTACATTCAGCATTTTAGTAGATCGAGTTAGTTGGGGTATTGTCCCATCAACTCCACAGTTTAGACAGTTTAGCTAGAGGCTTTTCAGACTAGATATTCTGCATCTTGTTCAGTTTTGGTATTGAGATACCTTATCTCAATTTTATTTCAGTTATTTAAACCTTATGGCATTTCAGCCCATTATTCTGCATTATACATATTATTACTCAGTTATTGCAGTAGGTACCAGTCATGGGTTAGCTCTTGGTCCTTCTAAATTTTGAGAACCTTGTAGCATCTGGGGTACAAACTCGGGGCATTACAAACTTGGTATCAGAGCCTACGGTTTAACAGTGTCCTAGGAAGTCTGAAAGTCACACCTAGTAGAGTCGTGTGCATAGGTGTGTAGTGCACCACACTTATGGATAGGAGGCTACGAGATGTTTTAGTAATAGTTTCCCTTCTTTCAGTATTCATATTGTGCGAGTGAGCATGAGCTACAAATAAACTTTTTTTTTAATCCAAGTTTCTCTTCCATCTACAGAATATGCCTCCAAAGAGGACTTAGGGAAGAGGAATAGGAGATTAGTCAGTCCCTCAGCCCAATCAGCCAAATACTTTGGGTGAGCGTGTCTCCCACACAGAGTTTAGAGCAGCTTTTACTACCCTAGCACATTCAGTTGCTGCTCAAAATAAACTTCCAGCTGTCATTCTAGCCAACCCAGTGGCCAATACTGCAGCAACCAGGATTTGGGACTTCACCCGAATGAATCCTCCGTCTTTCACAGGGTCTAAGTCAGATGAGGACCCTCAGGAATTCCTTGATCAAGTGAAGAAAGTTACAAATATTATGAGGGTGACATCTAGTGAGAGTACTGAGTTAGCTACATATTATTTGCAGGATGTGGCTCACACTTGGTTTAAACAGTGGAAAGTAGGGAGGGCAGTAGATGCAGGGCCCATAGAGTGGGAAGAGTTTGCCACTGCTTTTCTAAATAGATTTTTTCCCCTATAGCTGAGAGAAGCTAAGGTGTTAGAGTTTATTAATCTAAAGCAGGGCAATATGATAGTGAAAGAGTATTCTCTCAAGTTTGCTTAATTAGCTAGATATGCTCCTCATGTGGTGGCAGATAGTAGATCCCGAATGAACAAGTTTGTATCTGGAGTGAATGATAGTGTGGCCAAAGAGTGCAGGACCACAATGTTGATCAGCGAGATATATTTGTCTAGGTTGATGATTCATGCTCAGCAGATAGAGGAGTAGAATAAAAAAGAGAGAGAAAAGCAGAATAAGAGAGCTAGAATGGGTAGCTTCCATTTTGCTCAGCCTAAGTCAGAAAGTGGGAACCATTCTCAGTTTCTCTTAAAATCTTCAGTTCTAGCTCCATCCTCAGCCAATTCTCCAGTGCCAAAATTTAGAGACGATAATAGAGATAGGGCATCAGTCCCTAAACCTTAGGGTAGTGTAAGTAGTGCCCGAACCAATCCTCTTTATCAGACTTGCGGCAAGAACCATCAGGGTGTCTGCAGGGCTGGTAATGATATGTGTTTTGGATGTGACAAGTCAGGCCAAAGAGTTAGAGATTATCCTCAGTCAGGTTTTTAGGGTCAGCGAAACCGTCCTCCAGCTTTGTCCGGTCGATCGAATCAGTTGGGTGCTAAATCAAATGCCACCAGTTTGAAGCACCCAAATGGACTCTATGCTCTTCAGTCCTGACAAGATTAGGAAAATTCTCCTGGTGTGGTCACTGGTATGTTACAGATCTTTCACATACATATTTATGGTTTGCTAGATCCAGTTGCTTCTCGATCTTTTGTTACTCCTTCTGTAGCAGTTAATTTCAGAGTTAGTCCTAAAATTCTAGCAGAGCCTTTCCTAGTCTCTACCCCAATAGGTAAATCTATCATATCCCGGTGGGTATACAGGAACTGTCCGATTATGACATCTTAGAAAGTCACTTTAGCAGACTTAGTCGAATTAGAGATGACAAATTTTGATGTCATTCTTGGAATGGATTGACTTTATTCCTGCTATGACTCAATCAACTGTAGAAATAGAATTGTCCAGTTACAGTTTTTGAATGAACCTGTCCTAGAGTGGAGAGGTAGTACTTCAGTCTTCAAGGGTCAGCTTATTTCCTACCTAAGGGAAATAAAAATGATATCTAAGGGATGCGTCTATTATTTTTTATGAGTCAGAGAATCTAGTTCAGAAACTCCCGGTCTTGAGTCAGTTTCAGTGGTGAATGAATATTTAGATGTGTTTCCAGAAGATCTTCTTAGAGTTCCTCCTGAAAAGGAAATTTACTTCGGAATAGACCTTTTTTCGGACACTCAGCCCATATCTATTCTGCCATACAGAATGGCACCTGCAGAACTCAGAGAAATAAAAGAACAAATGAAGGATCTCTTAGACAAGGGATACATTAGATCCAGTGTGTGCCCGTGGGGTGCACCAATTTTATTTGAGAGTAAGAAAGGCGGTTCTCTCAGAATGTGCATAGACTACCGTCAGCTCAATAAGGTTACAATCAAGAACAAGTATCCCCTTCCCAGTATCGATGACTTGTTTGACCAACTAAAGGGAGATAGTTACTTCTCTAAGATAAACCTTAGATCAGGCTATCATCATCTTAGAGTCAGAGAATGTGACATCCCAAAAATAGCTTTCAGAACTCGGTATGATCACTTTGAATTCTTAGTCATCTTATTTAGTCTTACTAATGCCCCAGCAGCCTTTATGGACTTGATGAACCATGTGTTCAAGAAGTACTTGGACATGTTCATCATAGTCTTCATAGATGACATTCTTGTTTACTCCCGTAGTGAGCATGATCATGTAGACCATCTCAAAATAATATTGTAGAATCTCAGAAATCATCAGTTTTTTGCCAAATTCAGTAAGTGTGAATTTTGGCTAAGGTCAGTAGCATTCCTTGGTCATATCGTCTCTGGTGATGGCATTAAGGTTGATCCCTAAAAGACCAAAGCGGTGAAAAACTAGCCCAGACACATCTCTCCATCAGATATCAGGAGTTTCTTAGGTTTGGCTAGCTATTAAAGGTTGTTTGTTGAAGGATTTTCATCTATTACATCCCCTATGTCCATATTGACTCAGAAGAAGGCCAAATTTTGGTGGTCAGAATCTTGTAAGAAGAATTTTCTGCAGTTAAAGACTTGACTCACAACTGCTCTCGTTTTGACCCTATAGATGGTTTCTATGGCTTTATTATGTATTCTGATGCCTCTAGAGTCAGATTGGGTTGTGTGCTTATGTATAGAGGTAAGGTTATAGCATATTCCTCTAGACAGATTAAGACTCATAAGAAGAACTACCGTACTCATGATCTTGAGTTAGCAGATTTAGTCCTTGCCTTGAAGATTTGGAGGAATTACTTATTTGGTGGGCACGTTGATGTGTTCACTGATCATAAGGGTCTGTAGTATGTATTCTCTAAAAAACACCTCAACCTCCGTTAGAGAAGGTGGTTGGAGTTGTTGAAAGACTACGACATGAGTGTCCTTTATAACCCGTGCAAGGCCAATGTAGTAGTTGATACTCTCAGTAGACTGTCTAAGGGTAGTGTTGCTCACATTAAGGACAGTAAGAAGAAGTTAGTTCAGGAAGTTCATCAGCTTGATCGACTAGGTATCCTTTTAGTCGATTCAGCAGAAGGTAATGTGTAGGTTCATAATAGTTCAGAATCATCTCTAGTTTTGAAAGTAAAGAAAACACATGATAGAGATCCCAGTTTAGCCAAGTTGAAAGAGTCAGTCAAAGATCAAAAGGAGGAGGTTTTCTCCCAAGGGAGAGATGGAGTTTTGCATTTTTAGGGTCGTCTATGTGAGCCAGGTGTGGATGACTTGAGTCAGTAAATTCTTGCAGAGACGCATGGTGCGCATTACTCTATTCATCTAGGTTAAGATTGCAGAATTCGTGGCTAAGTGCTCAATATGTCAGCAGGTTAGGATTGAGCATCAAAAGCCAAGTGGATCCATGCAAGAGTTTAGTATCCCTACTTGGAAGTGGGAAGAAGTGAACATGGACTTTGTGACGGATTTGCCTCATACTCGTCGTCAGCACGATTCAGTTTGGGTCATCTTAGACAGGGTGACAAAATCAGCTCACTTTTTTCCAGTCCATACCTCGTATTCAACCGAGGATTATGCCAAACTCTAATCATAGAGTTGTCAAATTACATGGTGTTCCATTATCCATTGTCTCAGATAGAGGTACCCAGGTCATCTCACATTTCCTCAAGGCATTTTTAAAGGGTCTTGGTACCCGAGTTCATATTAGTACAGTCTTTCATCTCCAGAAAGATGGTCAAGCAGAAAGGACCATTCAGACTTTGGAAGATATGTTGCGAGCATGTGCGATAGATATTAAAGGTATTTGGGATGACCACTTGCCTTTAATTGAGTTTGCATACAATAATAGCTATCATTCCAGCATTCAGATGGCTCTATTTGAAGCTCTCTATGGTAGGAGATGCAGATCTCCAATCACTTGGTTCGAAGTGGGTGAGGACGCAATTGTAGGGCTTGACCTAGTATTCAATACCTTAGAAAAAGTTCAGTTGATCAGAGAAAGGCTTAAGACAGCTCAGAGCCGACAAAAATTATACGTAGATGTACGTAGAAAGGATCTCAAGTTTGGGATTTGCGATTATGTATATTTAAAAATCTCTCCTATTAAGGGAGTGAAGAGGTTTGACAAGAAGGCAAATCTCAGTCCCAAATATGTCGGTCCCTTCAAAGTTCTCAGTCGTTTCGGCAAAGTCGCTTATAACCTCAAATTGCCTTCATATCTTGCTTCAGTCCATCCAGTGTTTTATGTTTCCTTGCTAAAGAAGTGCATAGGTGACCCAGCAGTTGTAGTCCCTATAGAGGGCATAGATATTAAGAATAACCTCTCCTTCGAAGAGATTCCGATCGAAATCCTTAACTATCAGAGTCGTAGATTGAGGAAAAAAGAAGTCACTCTAGTGAAAGTTCTTTGGTGGAATCAATACGTTGAGGGAGCTACTTGGGAAGCAGAAGTAGACATGCGGACCAAGTATCCTCACCTTTTCTCCGCAAACTCAGACTCATCCTAAGGTAATAGTTTTCCCTAAGCTTAATAAGTTTCATGTTCAGATTTTAGTTACAAACTTGGTATCAAATACCATTGCATATTCAGTCATATGTTCATGAGTGAGTTCAGTCATGTATCCATGCATCAGATATGCATGTTCAGTGTGATAATTCAGTATATCAGTAATATCAGTCCTATAGTCATGTCCCAGATGTCCATATCCATTAAGTAGATTTAGCCTACTAGTACTCTCAGTTCAGTCCATCCCATTCGAGGATTAATGTTTCCAAGGGGGAGATATTGGAAGCCCCGCAAAATTTCTAGCTTAATTCAGTACTTTAAGCTTGTCAAGGGGTCCCAGACTTAGAATATTTAGCTAAATATTCCTACTTAGTTATATTTTTAGCCTTTGGAAGTTGGCGCTCTTACTTTGCAACCTTAATGTCCTTTAAATATCTATATTTGAGTTAATTCATGATCAAGAAGGTAAATAGGTGAACTCAAACAAGTTTCAAATTTTTTGGACTTCGTTTGAAGCTCTTTTGAAATCCCAAAATAGTAAACCAATGTGATCTTGGCGTGTCGCATCGACTGTCGCATTGGTTAATATTTTTCCCAGTTACCAGCGTCAAATTCCAGTGGGCCGATGCTAACTTGGCACGACGCATTGGATATCGCATCGATGCCATGAATGCACCGCATTGACCTGCGCGTCGGTAACCCAGTTTTTTAATCATTTAAAAGCCACGTCTCAAGGGGTAATTGGATCTTTTTCCCACGCCCATCAGCCCCCATAACACCTAGTTTAGCCCCTTTAGAGGCATAATACTATCATTATTCATAAAATCCTCAAGAACAAAACCCTAGGGCTATCAATCCAAGAAAATTTCACCATCAATCTTTCCAAATTCAAGCAATAAGGCATGTAAGTGTTCATCCAAGGGTCCCTTCCACCCTTAGAGTTCAAGAAGTTTAAAAACATAAGTTGTGATGTCCATGTTGTGGGTTTGAATGTAATTATGTTGATGTTGTGGTATGCATTTCAAGTTAAAATATCTAATGTATTTCTTGATATTATGGTGGCATGTAAGTTGAATTTTGATTCTCTTAGGTAGGAACCCCTGAATTATGAATAATATGGTAGTCATAATGTATTGGCATTGTTGTTCATGCCCAAGTATAAAGCTATGCCTTGTAAGTGTTTGATGGAATGTTCAAGAGATTAGTTTAATGAAATTATGACATGTTTGCATGCATTTCTATTTTTGTGCAAGTTCACGAGTTTCAAGTGCTTGATGAAATGCCTCATAAATTGCAGTGTGAGTTTTTGACTATTGTCAAGTATTTAAGAATTGTCATGTCTTATTATCTTCATGCTATCGAGTCTTGGGGGTATTTAATACCTGACAAATTAGTTGTGTGCCTCGAGCTAGTGTCAGTTACAGAATCTATCTCAGTTATGTCACGATCAGTAGTACTCTTAACCAGTCTCGAAATTCAGGAAAAACTCAATAGTATTTAGTTCAGGCCTCAGTAAACTCAGTCAGTCAACAGAATTCAGTAGTATTCTGCCAGTGAACAAAACTCAGTAAACTCAGTTCAGTATACTCAATTCAGTGTCTATTCAGTTAGGAGTAGGATTTAGCACCGAGTGAATCCAAGGATGAGGGCTCATCTATCAGTAGAGGGTGTGATCCTTAGAAGCAGTCCTTGTGTTCCAAAACTACATAGCCAGCATAGGTTGAGATATCAAACCTTCCAGATGAGGGTTTATGAGGTGGCTTAACTTATGAGTTGAGGGTCCCACTATTCTCATTAGAGTACCTAACAGATGAGGGTAACTCTTAGCTTATCCTTACTCGTGGCACGATATTGACACCCTTCCAACTGGGTTTACAGGTTGGACCTCAAATCAATTAAAAAGGGGCATGTCAGTTAGATAATTACTTCCCATAGTCTTAGTCTTAGTAATCAGTAAAGAACTCAGATAGTTGTACAGATTTTAGGACTGCCAAATACAGTCATTCAGCTCAGTACGAAACTCAGCTAGTTTCAGCAGAGTCAGGATTGTCAGAAACAGTCACTCAGTAATAGTATATCAGTTATCAGTAATCCATGTTACCAGTAAACTCAGTATTCAGTGTTATTATGACTTCAGTTATAGCTCCTGTATTCATGCATGTATTTCTCACTCATCCATGTTTATGTTATTCAGTCATTTATAGTTCATGCATGTGAACCCTTGCATTCAGCCTACCTCACTTTGCATACCAGTACATTCACACATACTGACGCATACTTTTCTATTGCACTATGGTGTTTTATACCATAGGTTTGTATGCTCAGGTTCCTAATCATGCGTAGATAGATTCAGATTCAGCCAGCAGCAGTAGACTAACAGTGAGTCCTCATCATTTGAGGATATTCTTTTATTTCATTATCTCATTACATTCAGCATTTTAGTAGATGGAGTTAGTTGGGGGATTGTCCCATCAACTCCTCAGTTTAGACAGTTCAGCTAGAGGTTTTTCAGACTAGATGTTCAGACAGTTGTTCGGTTTTGGTATTGAGATACCTTATCTCAATTTTATTTCAATTATTTGAACCTTATGGTATTTCTGCCCATTATTCGGTATTATAACATATTATTACTCAGTTATTGCAGCAGATACCAGTCATGGGTTAGCTCATGGTCCTTTAAGATTATGAGCATCGTGTAGTATCTGGGGTACAGACTCGGGGAGTTACAGGTTTCATCCGCCCTAGTGTGTCCCTAAGGGATACACCGTTGTTATTCGTTTGTAAGAAGGATGGTTCCCATTGGTTGTGTATTGATTACCGATAGTTGAATAAGGTGATAGTAAAGAATAAACACACTCTTCCAAGGATAGATGATTTGTTTGATCAGTTGCAGGATGCTAAATTTTTCTCCAAGATTGATCTTTTATCCAGGTATCCTCAGTTAAAGGTTAGGGAGGCGGATATTCCTAAGAATACCTTTTGTACTTAGTATGGGTATTTTGAGTTCTTGGTTATGTCTTTTGGGTTTATCAATGCCCCAGTGGCATTCATGGATTTGATGAATAGGGTATTCCGTTAGTTTCTAAATTTATTTGTTATTGTGTTCATAAATTTCATTCTGGTGTATTCTTAGATCAAGGTGGATCATGTTGATCACCTCCATGTTATATTATAGCCCCTGCAGGAGCAGCAGTTGTATGCCAAATTTTTGAGATGTGAATTCTAATTAAATGTTGTTACTTTTATAGGTCATCTCATATCTAGTGAAAGGAACACGGTGGATTCCCAAAAAGTTACAGTGGTTAAAAAGTGGCCTAGACCCATGACTCCAATTGATATTCAGAGCTTCTTGGGTTTAGCTAGCTACTACAAAAGGTTTGTGGAAAGCTTTTCTTCTATATCTTCCCCATTGACTAAGTTAACTCAAAAGAATGTGAGGTTCTTATGGTCTAATTCTTGTGAGGGTAGTTTCAAGGAGCTGAATGATTAGCTAATTTTTGCTCCAGTTTTGACCTTGCCTAAATGCACTAATATGCTTAAGGTCTACTGTGATACATTCCATGTGGTGCTTGGTTGTATTTTGATGCAGCATGGTAAGGTGATAGCTTATGCCTTTATACAGTTGAAGGTGCATGAGAATAGGTATTTGACTCATGACTTGGAATTGTTAGTTGTGGTGTTCTTGTTGAAAATATGGTATCACTATTTGTGTAGAGTGCATGTGGATATTTTTTCTGATTATAAGAGCCTCTAGTATGTGTTTACCCAGAATAAGATTAACCTAAGGCAAAGGATATGGCTTGAGCTTCTCAAGGATTATGACATAAGTCTTTACTACCACCCAGGTAAAGCTAATGTGGTTGATGATGCTCTTAGCAGGTTATCTATAGGGAGTCTGGATTATGTGGATAAGGAGAAGCGGGAGTTTGTGAAGGATATTCACTGTTTGTCTAACCTTAGAGTTCACCTCGTGGACTCCAAGGATGGTGGCGTGTTTGTATAGGAGGTGGCACAGTCATCTCTTAGTTTCGAAAACCAAGGAGAAGTAGATGTTAGATCATGTCTTGATGTGGATCAAGTGTGATATATGTGGGCAAAAGGTGATGGTCTTTGATATTAGTAGTGATGGTACCTTATGGTGCCGTGTTCCCGATATCAATGGTTTGCAAGAGAGGATTATGGATGAGGCACAAGAATCACATTATGTCGTTCATCTTGGTTTGATAAAAATGTATCATGACCTAAAGAGATGTATTAGAAGAACAATATGAAGCGGGATGTGGCTAGTTTTATGTTTAAGTTCATGGTGTTTCAACAAGTAAAAGTTGAGCACTTTAGGCCTAGAGGATTGTATCAAGAAACTGAGTTGCATATGTGGTAATGGGAAGTGATTAATATGGATTTCATTACCGATCTTCCTCGGTCTCGAAATCAGTTTGATTTGGTATGGTTCATCATGGATAGGATGACAAAGTCTGCTCACTTTTTGCCAGTAAGGACTAACTTCTCGGCTGAGGACTATAAGAGGTTGTACCTCCAAGAGATTGTGAAAATGCATGGGGTAGCTATTTCTATCATCTCTAATTGTGGTATGCAGTTTTTATCTCACTTTTGGTACTTATTTCAAAAAGGGTTGGGGACTAAGGTGAGTCTGAGAACTCGTTTCCACCCGCAGCCAGATGGGCAAGGAAAAAGGACTATTCAGACATTGGAGGATATGTTTTGGTCTTACATGATTTACTATGTTGGTAGTTGGGTTAAGCATTTACCTCTTATAGAGTTTTCTTATAATAATAGCTACTACTCTAGCATTGGGATGGCTTCGTTTGAAGTGTTGTATGGTAGGAGGTGCAGGTTTTTGATTGGGTGGTTCAAGGTTGGTGAGACGGATATGTTTGGCCAGGATTTGGTTCACCAAGCTATGGAAAAGGTGAAGGTGATTCAAGATAGACTTAAGGCAGCTCTAAGTTGCCAAAAGTCCTATGAGTATGTGAGGCGTAGGAAGTTGGAGTTTGAGGTTAGGGATAGAGTGTTCTTAAAGGTGTCTCCCATGAAGGAGTGATCAGTAGGGGAAGAAGGGGAAGCTTAGTCATCGGTATGTTGGTCCATACTTGGTTTTGAGAAGGGTTGCAATGTTATGTATGAGTTGGAGTTGCCTTTTAGTTTGACCTCTATTCACCCGGTATTCCATGTTTCTATGTTGAGAAAGTGTATGGGTGATCCATCACAAATTGTGTCTTTTCAAGGATATTGGTATTTCGAATTCCCTATCTTATGAGGAGCTCCCGGTATAGTTCTTGGATCAGCAGGTTTGTCAATTTCGGACCAAGGACGTAGCTTAGGTAAAGATTCTATAGAGGAACCACAAGGTGGAAAAGGTTACATAAGAATATGAAGAGTACATGAAGTCCAAGTATCCGTTCCTATTTTTTGCTCCAAGAATTTGTATGAAAGTAATGGGTTCTTCTTAACATCTTTATTTTCTAATTTAATTAAAGGAAAGAGTGATTTCCTTTCATCTTTGTTTTCTAACTTAGTTAAAGGTAAAAATAAAGGCGTGTGGATTTTAAATCATGCTTGTACTATCCTATTCCATCATTCGAGAACAAATGATCCAAGTGGGGGAGAATTAAAAAACCTTGGGTTTTGGCCCTTGGAGATTTCCTAAACTTTGAGCTCACTGGTCTTGTAACGACTCATCATACGAGTCGTATAGTGTGGGTACGGGTTACGTGACTCAACTCCTGAGGTGTCCAGTGATTGGTGGTTGGTGGTTGGGTTTCTATGGTGGGTACAGTTTGGTGGTACGGGTCGTATGGTTTGGTGATGTGTTGTTGGGTTGATCCTTTACATAATATGAAACTTAGTAACTTGACTTGGCTTTGAGTACGAGTGTCTCACTAAGATAAGTGAGAATATGGTATGAGTTGTATAGTCTAATCATAAGTTGTTCAGTATCAACCCCTTTGTATTTTGTCTTGGGTACGACTGGACAATACGAGTCGTATGGTCTGTTCACGGGTTGGGGCGATGGAGTCATACGATGGACAGTGTGTGGGTGTCCAACCTTCTATTCTGGATATGACTGGATGGTACCGGTCGTATGTTGTAGTGACGAGTTAGGGTATCAACTCGTACCCACCTGTAGTGATTTTACAGTTTTAAGTTGGGGGTATTACGATATTTCCCCTCTTAACTCTTTTTTACCCCACAACATAAAACACTTTTTGGGACTTCATTAACCTATTATTCTAAATCAAACACTCTTAAAATCTCTCTCAAGCTCTTGGTTTAAGAAAAGGCTAGGGTTTCTACAAGGAAATAAATTAAGGGCTTAAAGGGTGAATCTCTCCATCTTTCTTGGTGTCAAAGGCATGTTAATCCTCCCTTAATGTTAGTTCAACTAAAAGAATCTTTTTATGAATGGTTTTATGGTATTATTGAGGTATTGTTTTGGTTTAGAAATAGATGTTGGGGGTTTTGGTTGGATAATGCTTTCCCATGTTTTACTTATGGTTTTTCATGTTATAATTATGGTTTGAACATGTGGTAGCATGGTAATGGTCAATTGATACTTGGTTTTGGTTTTGGAAACTATATACCCTCAATATGTTTGTTGAAATGCCAATGAGAATGATTTTGTCACGTAGTTTGACTGTTCTTGAAACCTTTGGATTGCATAATATGGTAATGGAACTTAAATTGGTTTTAAATGGATTGGAAAGGCCTTGGTGGCTATGGTATTGGTTCAATTGGAAATTTTGGAGTCAAATTGGTTTAATGGCTTTAGTATGGCATAAGTGGATAGACTTGCAAGCTCTAATTAGGTATGACAATACCAATGGTTAATGACTAAATAAAATGACTCATTGGTAAATGGTTGGTTATGTGTGAATGTTTTTAATATGGGCTTAAAGAGAGTCGTGTTATAAAGGCATAGAAGGTGGAGGTCTTGGAGGTACCAAAACTGGAAATTCATGTTTGGAGATGTGAGGTTTGGTCTTGGTGACCGTGTGTATGATGTCACACTTACATTTTTGGAGATGTATTTGTCATCTCGGGTTTTCCTCTGGTTTGTGCGGCTAACACGCACCGAGACCCTTTCAGTGGGGGAAGCTGAACCCATATAGCCTGTGGGTGGATTTAGGATGACAAAGCTATACAACCCAGGTTAAGGTTTTAAATACATGCTAAACCCGATTCCCTTTCCTGGAATGGCATATATGTATATATGTATGTGATTGCATATGGCTAATCAATTTGGTTTTGAATAATGGAATTATTCTATCCATATTCCTTAGTACATACTAGCATTCACTCCGCTAACCGTCTTTGGGTGTTATATCCCCATGTGATGCAGGAATTGGCCATACGACTCCTCCTGCTTAGCGACTTGGATTCAGTGACAGCTTTGTGTCAGACGGGTGAAACACCTAGGCTTTGAACCTTGAGAAAAACTTCTTCATTTGGTATCTCTGGGTAGGTACAACTAGGGGCATGAGTCGTACCCCTTGGATACGAGTCATGTCCTTATATACCTACCCTCTCATACCCCAGGAAGTGTGGTGAGGACCACTCATTATCCTAGGTATGAGTGATACTCTCTGCAATCATACCTTAAGGTACTAGTCATACCAAGTGAGTCGTATAGAGTTTGGACTTTAACTTTCAGTGGACTATTTTTGGTATGGCTGACGCATATGGTTAGGGGATAAGTCATGCCCCTTGTATATGACTCAAAGGAATGTGGTTATACCCTAACCAGTGTAGGTGACCTAGGAGGAGCCTAGGGTATGAGTCAGGGTACCACTCGTAACCTAGGGTACGATTGACTCAAGTGAGTCGTACCCAACATCGGGGCCAATTTTTAGGTTTTTGTTGAGGACCTTGTGGTCATTTCCTACACTCTAAACCCTAAGTCCCCACACTATATAAGTGTATATGGCCTCCTTAAACATATTTTTGAGTGGATCAAACATCCAAAACACTCTCTCAAACTCACCTTTGAAGAATTGGAGGCTAGGGTTTCAAGCGTGATTTTCAAGAGGCAAAGTGAAGTCAAGATTCTTGGTGAATAAAGTTGTCTAAGGCATGTAACTCTTCCCCTTGAAAAATAACTCTAAACCCATGTATTTTACACTAGTATTAGTAAGTGTACATGGTGATTTTGAAATCAAATGAAAGGATTTTGTTTCCTAATGATGAATAATATGGACTTTTGCTTATACTTGTGTTTATACATGTTATTGATGATGATTTGCACATGTAGGTGCTTTTTGTGTGTGGTATAATATGTGAGTCTTGAGTAACTCTAACTTGATGATTTCTACCATGAAAATGGCCTTGGTAAAGGCATGCACACAAGGTGTTTGTGAAAATATCTAAGTGAATTATCTAGTCTAGGGAAATGGCCCAATAAGTATGAATAGTTTTTAAGTGATATTGTAAAGGTATTATGAGCCATGTATGGTGAAATTGATGACCTTTTTAGGTGATGGTTGATGAGGGGTTAAAGTCCTTAAACATAAAAATGAACTTGAATTGTGTGTTGAACTAAAGTGTGGTATGAATGTGGTGTAAGATTGCTAGTGAAATATGAATAGTTTGTAAGGGTCTTGATGACCATAAATTGAATTGTATGATAAATTGAATTAAGTCATTGGCCTATTGAAATGGTTGTGCAACAAAGGATCCCATGAGGACCACGTGGTCATGTATAGTGTTGAATTGTCTAAAAGGGTTAAATTCCTTGAGTGTGAATTGAATAGATGATGATGTATGGACAAAGGTTAGAATGCCAATGTCGACTAATGATAGTCGTAGTGGCTTGAGGTTAAAGTCTCTTGCCTAATGAAAGGGCTTGAGGTTGAAGTCCCTTGCCCAATGAAATCGTTTGTGGTTAAAGTCCCTTGCACAATGAGATATCTTAAAGTTGAAGTGCCTCACCAAATGGAATGGCTTTGGTTAGAGTCCCCTATCTAATACGGCATGAGTTTAGAGTCTCTTGCCTAATGTGTAGGCATGTGGTTAGAGTCCCTTGCCTAAATAAATGTGAGTGTGTGTTTAGAGTCCCTTGCTTAATAAGTGTATACATGGTTAAATTACTTCGTCTAAGTGATATGTGAATGTGATTGAAGTCCCATACCTAATAAGAATTGTTGAATCTAAGTTCAGAAGGTCAGAGTTCTCCACTTTATGTCTGATAATTGATTGCTTTGAGAATATTGTTATGACTTGTTTACTTGTTAGCGTGTAATATACCTATATGTATGGACAAGGTCATGAATATGGTTGAATATGATATATTGACTTGTTGTTGATTGATGATGTTATTTTATCCTTATTCTTGGGTTACATACTAGCGCTCCAACCGCTAATCATCTCCAAACACTATGTCCCCACACGACATAGGGGCCAGAGCATCATCTTCTCTTCTTGCATAGTGATTAGGTGATCGAAGCGGTTCGTGCATTGACTTGGAAGTGGTAAGCTTCCCTACTTAGGAAGACAATCCTTCTTGATCCCCTATCCTTAGACTTAGTGTTATTTTGACTTGGCTTAGCTATCATCGGGGGCTTATCCCGACATATAAATTTCTAAACATTGGTTTGTATGGAGGTATTGTGGATGATTGTGGACTTAGGTATATTGGTTAGATTGATGAACCTAATGAAGTATTTATACATATTTAAGTTACGACTTGTAGTATGTTTTCTGCTATCTTATTATATGGTCGGGATTCACCTGACCCTTGTGATTGATGTGATGGTTAGGCTGGGTTATCGGGGAAACCTCTGGTTTATGTGGGCTTTAGGTTCCCATATGACATGGCCTGGTTTCGGTTCATGTCAACTGAAGTGGTGAGCTTTCATACTCCGGAAAACTCCATTTCATTCTATGAACTTCTTTACATTATTTTTATTTCTTAGACTTTGGTTTTGTCTATGGTCGGGGGTATGTCCCGACCGGATGTTTTTTATTTTCTATTAGAGGCTTTGTGGGACTACTATAGGCATGGGCGGTGTCGGTATTGGTATCAGTATTGGTATTGGCATTAGGGTTGGCACCGGTTGAATATTTGATTGAGGTTGTTGGATTATGGTATAGACTTTAATTAATGTCTTTGAATTATTATTGCTTTATCTTGTTATATGTTCGAAATTCATCTGACATAGGGTGTAGGGCAGTTACGATTGGGTATTAAGGGCGGTCTCTGATCCTGGTCGGACTTGAGATGCCCGATACGACTAGGCCCTGGCTCGGGTCGTGTTAATAGGCTATGATATGAATATCCAAGAAAAGACTTTAGGCTCAAATGGAGAATTCTAGTGTTTACATTTTATTTGGTAGGCTTCAAAGGCACAATCGAGCCAAAAAAAAAAGCTTACAATCGTCTCCCAAGTTAAGTATTAATCAAAATATCTCCCTAACAAACATTCATGACAAGTTCTATATCAATAGAGTGATGCCATTGAATTTTCAATCTAAGGTCACCACACAATGCACACTGAGGTTAGATTTATTTTAAACTTGAATTAGAGCCAGAAAAATTTACAAGTGCAACCTAAGTACAATTAGAGCTACCAAAAGAATCTATAATTCGAAACGAAGTTGGTTCACTCTATCATGTCGTATAATTTAATACTTCTTTTTGCTTTCATTCATATTTTTAAGTTTGTTGGTATCAATTATTAAGTCAAGAATATTTTTTTAGATGAGACCAAACCGAAAAGAAGATTTGCCTACGTATTTTGTTGAAACATGAATCAAGTTAGACATAGTTCAGGAAGTTTAAAATATGAAATAAGAATTTTTAAAAAATTTTGAACAGGGAGGAAAAACTTTTTTATCTTTCTTTAAAAAAATTAAGGACAATTTATATATATATATATACATCTATATATATATGATTTTTTTTAAATGTATAAGAGTTTTTTTTAACAAGAGTAACAACCTTTTCTTTTTAATTTTTCTTCAATAAGGATTTTTTTATTTTATTGAATGAGGATCATGTCATGACCCAATTTACGAGTCATGATGGCATCGAATCTATCCCGCCAGTAGGTAAGCCAAACCTTAATCTGGAGCTAAACGCAATGGGTTAACTTGGTGGAAAATGCCCAATCTTAGGCGATAATGAACAACACACTTATACATAAACAAAGAGTTCTAAATATATAAAACAGTCAATACAAGATACCATCCCTCGACCTCATAGAGCTAGTACAAGAGCATCTAATAGTATTACAACTTAAAGACTTTGAATAGGCGACAATATCTGTCTCGAAAACAAAAGACTGAATATCTAAGATAGAAGGAAATAGGTGACTCCAACTCCAAGAGCTCACCCTATCTCTAAAAAATTAACACGGCACGACCAACGATCAACGACCACAGCTAGTACTCGTATCTACACCAAAAAGGTACAAAAGTGTAGTACGAGTACCAAAACAATGGGTACTCAGTAAGCATCATCGGCCGACTAAGCTAAATCATGATATAAGTATGATAAAATGCAAGATGATATAACTAAGTCAAGGTATAGACAAACCTAAAATAGCTCCGACATATTTATGCATGGATAAGTAAATGAATCAAAATAATAACATAATACAAAGAATCAAAACATACAGTTATAACCATAAAATTGGCTCCCATACGCCTGTTGGTGCGAAAAATAAATAACTCATCACAGACTCCCATACATCTGGAGATTACACTCGAATATAGAATAAAGCAAACATTCATTGGTTCCAAATAACCAACTTTTTATTTAACCATCATTCCACAATTTACCAACATTTGACAAAGTACCCACATTCCACAGCTTTATCAACATATAGCAACCTTATCATCATTTATGCACTAGTCCGTTAATCAACTATCCATCTCTCATCACTAATTAAATTACCGGCTAGTCATCATATATCCACTAATCATCATTCATCAACAAACCATCATTTTTCAACTAGTCATTTTACCGCTAGAGTCCATTTATTTCAAGTCATATTATAACTATTTCCTTAATTTTCTGACTTATCCAAATTGCTCCTTTCAATCTCACACCCCGATATTGTTAATCATAAAAGTATATAATCATTGAATATTATGCATATACATACTAGAACCTGTAAATATAATTAATAGTCAAACTTAAACCAATGAATAATCAATAGCCAAATTTAAATCGGTAAATAATAAATAGTCGGACATAAACTGGTGATGTGCCATAGTTTTATGGAACTTATGATTTTTATACTTAGATAATATGCATTTAATTAAGGCTATTTTTTTAGATTTTATGTTTTTTGGAGTGATTTTTCAGGAAACTAGGTATTGGAGATAACCGAAAGAAAATTGAATGAAAAGCCAAAAATTGACCACTTATTGAGGCACCTACTCCCCGTAGGTACCACTAATGAGCATAGGTGGGTCTATATATGTCATAGAATAAGAAATAGAGAGCTAGATTTGGAGGACCACCTACGGCCCCCACCTACAGACCGTAGGTGCCACCTACAACCTATAGGTGGGTCCGTAGGTAGACGTCGATGCAAATTTCCCGGATCATTTTGAAGTCATTTATTAGGGTTTATATGTAACCTAAATACACTCCTATGATATTTTTAGTCATTATTATGTACGTTTAGTCAAATTTTCCTCTTTTATTTAGGATTTGATTTCTAGGATTTCCTTGTATTTTATAAATATCCTTATTACATTTATTTAGAGAATATGCAGAGATAGGCGCTTGGAGTCTAGTTTATTCCCTTTGGGGATAATTTTACACACCATATACTCTTATTGTTCTTGGTTTGTTATTCAAGTTGAGACTTTGGGTTTTCTTCTTTTATTATTGTGAGATTGATTTTGTAATTTTGTCTATGAATTTCATGAATTATCTTGCAACTATGAGCAGCTAATTCCCTTAGCTAGGGTTGTGGAAAACCTAGCAAATTAACAAAGTAGAGGAAGTGCCAAGTCATTCTAGATAATGATTCTTGCATATATTATGGTTTTCTTTGATTTGATTGTCTTCTTAACGGGTGCACACATTAGGATCCCGCCTGTATTCACTATGAGCCTGGCCCGGAGGTAGAGATTGGTAAAAAGAGATCACAATAGTGATTTAGAGTTAATAGCCGAAATAAGTTTACCTGCACCATCTTCTTAAGACGATTATCTTTCATCTAATAACTTGAGACTCAAAAGGTAATAGTTAAGTTGGGATCTAGGATAAGGGTTAGAAAGAAAACACCCTGAGACTTAAAAGGTTAAGGGTGAGATCTATCAATGAGTCCACAAGATAGTTGATGGTCCATAATTTATCATATTCTACAAGAAAGGTATTGGAATAGTTTGATAGTGCATGATAAATCTACAGAGTTAGAAGCCAGGGGGAACACAAACCTAGAGTTCATCTTAGATTGAATCCCCTTAAGCATCTAGTTCTTGTTACTTTTTACTAGTTACTAAATCCCTCCATTTACTTTCTGCACTGCCTGGTGATTTCAACAAGTTCGAGAAGGATTTTTGACGTATTCCCTATAGGATTGACCCCAACCTAGTTGGGTTACTATATTTTTCTTCTACCACTTTATCCTTCAATTGGAGGTGTAGTTTGGGCAACATCAATCATTAATTATATTCAGTAGCTGAACTCGAACCAGTATTATCAATAGTGTCATAATCATTCTCCAGACTCGCACTGAGTATATGTATATAATCAATAACATAATCATCTTTCGGACTCGAACTCTGTATATATATATAATAAACATCATAAGGAGTATCATCAATAGCATAAATGATAACATAATCAATAGGCGTCAACCCTCACATTAACAAACTAACCATTAAGTATCAAGATTTCTCAATATTACCATAATACACATTTCCAATAGGCTAATAAGTATAAATGATTTAAAAAAGCTTAATTGTGTCATAGCGTAAAGTGGATTATGAGTCCACTTCTAATCCTCGAGTTCCATTTTAGGCAAATTCTACCTGAACTAGGCTTAAGGTATATAAATCTACTTTTAGATGTTAAACAAGCCATAATTAGTTCTAAGGTAGAGAACATTCCCAAACATATTAACTAAGTCCAATTGAAACTAAGGCAGCCTTCATTAGTGTAAGCAACTAGGGCCAATCTTACCCTAAGGATTATTGACTAAAGCATTTTTGCTTAATGTTGAATAATCTAAGGAATTCTCATGCTAAACATGAGAAATGAAGTCTAATCCACCAAAAGCATAAGGAAACAAGCTAAGTGTTTCAACTCTACGATTTCAAATTAGCCTAAACGGTCCAACTAAACCAAGTCTTGCATTTCATCAATCCAACACCTAAAACCCATCCCAAATCTAACATAATATCATAAGAATACTATGAAATAGTTCCATCTAACAAGGGATAAACCTAGCCTACTCAACGCTGAAGAAAGCTTAACGAACTAATAAGACATAGCTTTTTCCTTCCGAGAAGCATCCTCAAGATGCCAAGCTATCAAAAATGCATTATACTCATCTACTGGAGAATAACAATACCCATATTGCATTATTGTGCTTCAGGTCCAAAAATCACATCAAAAACCCCATGTGGATCCTACATACGAAAATTGCATTTTCGAAATCAACCCAACATTCTTACATGCTCAAGAAGTCATTACCCTTAAAAATTGGTAAAAACCAAGCTAAATTAGGAGTAAAATCAAACCCTCAAGATTGTGGGGTTTTGAGCAAGGAATCACTAAAATTCACTAAGAAAAGGGTGAATTCTTACCTCAAATTGAAAGATAATCACAAAAATAGAAGTTAATAAAGCTTTCCAATCACCCACAAGATTCAATCCTACCCTATCTCACTATTTAGGGTTTTGGATCTTAATTAAGTGATGAAAAAATTTCAAAATCATGGAAAAAGGGTCTTTTTATACCCAATCCAGGTACTCAGGATTCGTTATCGCGACCATGAGGTTGTCGATTGTACCATCTTCCGTATGCCACAAAAGTCACGATTGCGATACCCCTATTGCGATGCAGAATCTTCTCTGCTCGAGCGAGTCGCAATTGAGGTATAAAGAGCCGCTATCTCAGTGCACTAGAAACCTGGTGCGCCAAATCTTTTATAAGTTCAGAATAGACTTAATCCGGATACTCAGGATTCATTCGGGGTCCCGTATATGCAAATGAAAAATTTAACCATACTAAATTCAATGTTCTGAATGTGATGGCTACTGAGAATTTCCATTCGAGGTTGTTTGACCATTTATGGGCCCCACACCCATATTTTATTTTCTTAACATTTCCTACCTAAGGGCGAGAAAAATGATATCTAAGGGATGCGTCTATTATCTTGTACGAGTCAGAGACTCTAGTTTAGAAACTCCCAGTCTTGAGTCAGTTCCAGTGGTGAATAAATATTCAGATGCATTTCCAGAAGATTCTCCTTAAAGGGAAATTGACTTCAAAATAGACCTTCTTTCGGACACTCAGCCCTTATCTATTTTTCCATACAGAGTGGCACCTGTCGAACTCAGAGAATTAAAAGAACAGTTGAAGGATCTCTTAGACAAGGGATTAGTCAGACCCAGTGTGTCCCCGTGGGGTACGGAAGTTTTATTATTGCATAAGAAAGACGGTTCTCTCAGAATGTGCATAGACTACTGTCAGCTCAATAAGGTCAGAGTCAAGATCAAGTATCCCCTTCCCAGAATCGATGAATTGTTTGACCAACTTTAGGGAGCCAGTTACTTCTCTAAGATAGACCTCAGATCAGGCTATCATCAGTTGAGAGTCAGAGAAGCGACATCCCAAAAATAGCTTTCAGAACTCGGTATGGTCACTTTGAATTCTTAGTCATGTCCTTTGGTCTTACCAATGCCCCAGTAGCCTTCATGGACTTGATAAACCATGTGTTCAAGAAGTACTTGGACATGTTCATTATTGACTTCATAGATGACATTCTCGTTTACTTCTGTAGTGAGTATGATCATGCAGGCCATCTCAGAATAATATTCTAGACTTTAGGAAATCAACAGTTGTTTGCTAAATTCAGTAAGTATGAATTTTTGCTAAGGTCAGTAGCATTTCTTGGTTATATCATCTCCGGTGATGGCATTAAGGTTGATCCCCAAAAGACCAAAGCGGTGAGAAACTGGCCCAGACCCATCTCTCCATCAAATATCAGTAGTTTTTTGGGTTTGGCTAGATATTACAGGCAGTTTATTGAGGTATTTTCATCTATTACATCCCCTATGTCTAGATTGACTCAAAGAAGGTCAAATTCCACTGGTCAGAATCATGTGAGAAGAGTTTTCAGGAGTTAAAGACTCGACTCACAACAACTTCCATTTTGAACCTACCAGATGGTTCCGACAGCTTTGTTATGTATTGTGACACATCCAGATTCATATTCGGTTATGTCCTCATGCAGAGAGGTAATGTTATAGCCTATTCCTCTAGACAGCTTAATCCCCATGAGAAGAACTACCCTACTCAAGATCTTGAGTTAATAGATGTAGTCTTTGACTTAAATATTTGTAGGAATTACTTGTATGGTGTGCACGTTAATGTGTTTACTAATCATAAGAGCCTACAGTATGTGTACTCTCAGAAATACCTTAACCTCCATCAGATAAGGTGATTGGAGTTGTTGAAAGACTATGACATGAGTGCCTTTATAACCCGGACAAGGCCAATGTGGTGGTTGATGCTCTCAGTAGACTGTCAATGGGTATTGTTGCTCATGTTGACAACAGTAAGAAAAATTTATTTCAGGAAGTTCATCAGCTGGCGCGACTAGGTATCCACTTAGTCGATTTAGCAGAGGGTAATATGTTGGTTTAGAATAGTTCAAAATCATCCCTAATTTCTAAAGTAAAGGAAAAATAGGATAGAGATCCCAGTTTAGTCAAAATAAAAGAGTCAGTAAGAGATCAAAAGGTAGAGGTATTCTCCTAAGGGAGACATAGAGATTTTCGTTGTCAAGGTCATTTATGTGTGCCAGGTGTGGATGACTTGAGAAAGCAAATTCTTGCAGAGGCGCATGGTGCGCGTTACTCTATTCATCCAGGTGCTACTAAGATGTACTGCAATTTGTGAGAGATATATTGGTGGAGTGGGATGAAGAGAGACATTGCAAAATTTATGGCTAAGTGTTCAACATGTCAGCAGGTTAAGATTGAGCATCAGAAGCCAAGTGGGTCCATGCAGGAGTTCAGTATCCCTACTTGGAAGTGGGAAGAAGTGAACATGGACTTTCTGATAGGTTTGCCTCATACTCGTTGTTAGCACGATTCAGTTTGGGTCATTGTAGACAAGGTGACCAAATCAGCTCACTTCCTTCCAGTCCATACCTCATATTTAGCCAAGGATTATGCCAAACTCTATATCAGAGAGTTGGTCAGATTACACGGTATTCCATTATCCATTTTCTCAGATAGAGGTACCCAGTTCACCTCTCATTTCTGGAAGGCATTCTAAAAGGGTTTTGGTACCCGAGTTCATATTAGTACAACCTTTCATCCCTAAACAAATAGTCAAGCAGAAAGGATCATTCAGACTTTGGAAGATATGTTGTGAGCATGTGCTATAGATTTTAAAGGTATTTGGGACGACCGCTTGCCTTTGATTGAGTTTGCATACAATACCAGCTATCATTCTAGCATTCAGATGGCTCCATTTAAAGCTCTCTATGGTAGGAGATGCAGATCTCCAATCGCTTGGTTCGAAGTAGGTGAGTCCACAGTGGTAGGTCCTGACCTATTATTTGATACCTTAGAAAAAGTTTAGTTGATCAGGGAAAGGCTTAAGATAGCTCAGAGCCGACAAAAATTGTACGCAGATGTGCACATAAAGGATCTCGAGTTTGATATTGGTGATTATGTGTATTTGAAAATCTCTCCCATAAAGGGAGTGAAGAGGTTCGGCAAGAAGGGAAATCTCATTCCCTGATATGTCGGTCCCTTCAAAGTTCTCAGTTATTTCTGCAAAGTAGCTTATAAGCTCGAATTTCCTTTAGATCTAGCTTCAGTCCATCCAGTGTTTCATGTCTCCTTGATAAAGAAGTGCATAGGTGACCCAGCAGTTGTAGTCCCTAAAGAAGGCATAGATATTCATAGCAACCTCTCTTTCGAAGAGATTCTAGTCGAAATCCTTGACTATCAGACTCACAGAAGTCCCTCTAGTCAAAGTTCTTTGGCGGAATCAGTCCGTTGAGGGAGTTACTTGGGAAGCAGAAGAATACATACGGACCAAGTATCCTCACCTCTTCTCTGTAAACTCAGACTCAGCCTAAGGCAATAGTTTCCCCTAAGCTTATTCAGTTTTATGTTTAGATTTCAGTTACAAAATTGTTATTAAATACCATTGCATGTTCAGTCATATGTTCATGAGTCAATTTAGTCATGTATCCATGCATCAGATATGCATGTTCAGTATGAGAAACTCAGCTTATCAAAAATCCCAGTCATGTACTCATGAATCAACTCAGTTATGTACTAATGTATCAGATATGCATGTTCAGTATGGTAATTCAGTATATCAGTAATATCAGTCCTATATACATGTCTTAGATATCCATGTCCAGTAAGTAGATTCAACCTACTAGTATTCTTAGTTCAGTTTGTTCCATTCGAGGATGAATATTTCCAAGTGGGATATATTGTAAGATCCCACAAAATTTCTAGCTTAATTCAGTCCTTTAAGTTTGTCAAGGGATCCCAGACTTAGAATATTTAGCTAAGTATTCTGACTTAGTTATATTTTTAGCCTTCGAAAGTTGGCGCTCTTACTTTGCAACATTAATGTTCTTTAAATGTCTACATTTGAGCTAATTCATGATCAAGAAGGTCAATAGGTGAACCCGAACAAGTTTTCGATTTTTCAGTATTCATTTGAAGCTCCTTTGGAATCCCAAAATAGTGAAGCAATGTGATCTTGGCGCGTCGCATCGACTATCATGTTGGTTAATATTTTTCCCAGCTACCAGCGTCAAATTTTAGTGAGTCGACGCTAACATGGAACGACATATTAGATATTGTGTCAATGGCATCGATGTGTTGCATCGACCAGCGCGTCGGTAACCCAGTTTTTCAGTCATTTAAAAGACGCATCTCAAGGGGTAATTGGGTATTTTTCCCATGCCCTTCAGCCCCTATAACACAAAGTTTATCCCCTTTAGAGGCATAATACAGTCATTATTCATAAAATCCTCAAGAACAAAACCCTAGGGCTGTCAATCCAAGTGTCGAATTCAAGAGATTTCACCATCAATTTTTCAAAATTCAAGCAATAAGGTATGTAAAGTGTTCATCCAAGGGTCCCTTCCACCCTTTGAGTTCAAGAAACTTCTTTTAAAAACATAAGTTATGATGTCCTTTTTGTGGGTTTGAATGTAATCATGCTGATGTTGAGGTAAGCATTTCAAGTTGAAATCTTTAATGTATTTCTTGATATTATGGTGGCATGTAAGTTGAATTTTGATTCTCTTAGGTAGAAACCCTTGAATTATGAATTAATATGGTAGTCGTGATGTATTAGCATTGTTGTTCATGCCCAAGTATAAAGCTATGCCTTGTAAGTGTTTGATGGAATGTTCATATGATTAGTTTAATGAAATTATGACATGTTAGCATGAAATTCCTATTTATGTAAAAGTTCACGACTTTCAAGTGCTTGATGAAATGCCTCATAAATTGTATTGTGAGTTGTTGACTATTGTCAAGTATTCAAGAATTGTTATGTCTTATTAAATTCATGCTATCGAGTACTGGCGGTATTCAATACCTGACAAATTAGCTGTGTTCCTAGAGCCAGTGTCAGTTACAGAATCCATCTCAGTCATGTCACAATCAGTAGTACTCTCAGCCAGTCTCAGAATTTAGGAAAAACTCAGTAGTATTTGGTTCAGGCATCGGTAAACTCAGTCAGTTAACAGAATTCAGTAGTATTCCGTTAGTCAACAAAAATTTGTAAACTCAGTCTAGTTCAGTCCAGTATACTCAGTACAGTGTCTATTCAGTTGGGAGTAGGATTTAGCACCGAATGAATCCAAGGATGAGGGCTCACCTGCCAGTAGAGGGTGTGATCCTTAGAAGCAGTCCTTGTGTTCCAAAACTATGTAGCCAGCATAAGTTGAGACATTAAACCTTCCATATGAGGGTTGATGAGGTGGATTAACCTATGATTTGAGGGTCCCACTAGTCTCATTATTGTAGCTGACAGATGAGCGTAACTCTCAACATGTCCATACACGTGGCACGGTATTGACACCCTTCTAATTGGGGTTACAGGTTGGACCCTAAATCAGTTAAAAAGGGGCATGTCAGTTAGATGATTACTTCCCACAGTCTCAGTCTCAGTCATCAGTAAAGAACTCAAATAGTTCTACAGATTTTAGGACTGTCGGATACAGTCATTCAACTCAGTACGGAACTCAGCTAGTTCCATTTGAGTCAGAATTGTTAGAAATAGTCACTCAGTAATAATATATCAGTTATTAGTAATCCATGTTACTAGTAAACTCAGTATTCAGTATTATTACGACTTCAGTTACAGCTCTTGTATTCATGCCTGCATTTCTAACTCAGCCATGTTCATGTTATTTAGTCAGTTATGTTCATGCATGTGAACCCTTGCATTCAGCCTACCTCACTTTGCATACCAGTATATTCACACATACTGACACATACTTTTCTCTTGCACTATGGTGTTTTATATGATAGGTTCAAAAACTCAGGTTCCCGATCATGCGTAGATAGATTCAGATTAAGCCAGCAGTAGTAGACTAAAAGTGAGTCCTCATCATTTGATGATATTCTTTTATTTTATTATTTCATTACATTTAATATTTTAGTAGATGGAGTTAGTTAGGGTATTGTCCCATCAACTCCACAGTCCAGACAGTTTAGCTAAAGGCTTTTCAGACTAGATGTTTAGACAGTTGTTCAGACTAGATACCTTATCTCAGTTTTATTTTAGTTATTTAAACCTTATGGAATTTCAGCCCATTATTTTGTATTATAACGTATTATTACTCAGTTATTGTAGCAGGTACTAGTCAAGGGATAGCTCATAGTCCTTCGGGATTAGAGCACCGTGTAACATTCGGGATATAGACTCAGGGATTTAAAAACTTGGTATCAGAGCCTAAAGATCAACAGTGTCCAAGAAAGTCTGAAAGCCTCACGTAGTAGAGTCTTATACCTAGGTGTGTAGCTCGCCACACTTATGGATAGGAGGCTACGTGTTTTTTTAGGAATAGTTTACCTACTTTTTGTATTCATATCGTGTGAGTGTGCATGAGCTCTAGATAAACTCTCTTTTTATTCTAAGTTTCTCTTCCATCTACAGAAAATACCTCCAAAGAGGTCTCAGGGAAGAGGAACGGGAGATCAGTCAGCTCGATTAGCTAAATCCTTTGGGTGAGCATGTCTTCCATTCAGAGTTTAGAGAAGCTTTCACCACCTTATCTCATTTAGTTGTTGCTTAGAATGAACATCCAGATGTCGTTTCGGACAACCAAGTGACCAATACTACAGTAGCCAGGATTTGAGACTTGACCCGAATGAACCTTTCGTATTTCACAGGGTCTAAGTCAAATAAGGACACTCAGGAATTCCTTGATCAGGTGCAGAAGGTTATAGATATTATGGGGGTGACATCTTGAGAGAGTACTGAGTTAGCTGCATATTAGTTACAGGATGTGGCTCACACTTGGTTCAAATAGTTGAAAGAAGAGAGGGCAGTAGGTGCAGGGCCCATAGAGTGGGAAGATTTTTCCACTACTTTTCTAGATAGTTTATTTCCCCTAGAGCTGAGAGAAGCTAAGGTGTTAGAGTTTATTAATCTGAAGCAGGGCAATATGACAGTGAAAGAGTATTCTCTCAAGTTTACTCAATTAGTTAGATATGCTCCTCATGTGGTGGCAGATAGCAGATCCCGAATGAGCAAGTTTGAGTCTGGAGTAAATAATAGTGTGGTGAAAGAGCAGGACCGCAATGTTGATCAGTGAGATAGACTTGTCTAGGCTGATGATCCATGCTTAGCAGATAGAAGAACAGAAGAAAAAAAAAAGAAAAAAGCAGAATAAGAGAGCTAGAATAGGTAGCTTCCACTTTGCTCAGCCTTAGTTAGAGGATAGGAACCTTTCTCAATTCTTCTTGAAATATTCAGTTCCAGCTCCAACCTCAACCAGTGCTTCGGTGCCAAATTTAGAGATGGCAATAGAGATAGGGCATCAGGCCTTAAACCTCAGGGCAGTGTAAGAAGTGCCCAAACCAATCTTCTTTGTCAGACTTATAGCAAGAACTATCAGGGTGTCTGCAGGGCTTGCAGTGATGTATGTTTTAGATGTGGCAAGCCAGGCCACAGAGTCAGAGATTTTCCTCAGACAGGTTTACATGGTCAGCGTAACCATCCTCTAGCTTAGTCCGATCACCCAAATCAGCAGGGCGCCACATCCAGTGCCACCAGTGGGCAGCGCCCAAACAGACTCTATGCTCTTCAGTCCTGATAGGATCAGGAAAATTCTCCTGATGTGGTCACTGGTATGTTACAGATCTTTCAAATACATATTTATTCTTTGCAAGATCCAAGAGCTTCCTGGTCTTTTATTACTCATTATATAGCACCTAATTTCGGAGTTAGTCCTGAAATTCTGGCAGAACCTGTCCCAGTCTCTACCCTAGTAGGTAAATCTCTCATAGCTCAACGGGTATACAGGAACTGTCCGGTTATGATATCTCAGAAATTTACTTCAGCAGACTTAGTCAAATTAGAGATGACCGATTTTGATGTCATTCTCGGCATTGATTGGCTTCATTCCTTCTATGCCTCAGTCAAATGTAGAAACAAAATTGTCCAGTTCCAGTTTTCGAATGAACCTATCCTAGAATGGAGAGGTATTACTTCAGCCTTCAAGGGTCAGTTAATTTCCTACCTAAAGGCAAAAAAAATGATATCTAAGGGATGCGTCTATCATCTTGTGCGAGTCAGAGACCCTTTTTCAGAACTCCCAGTCTTGAGTCAGTTCCAGTGGTGAATGAATATTCATATGCGTTTCCAGAAGATCATCCCGGAGTTCTCCTTAAAGGGAAATTGACTTCGTAATAGACCTTCTTCTTAACACTCAGCCCATATCTATTCTGCCATACAGAGTGGCACCTGCCGAACTCAGAGAATTAAAAGAACAGTTGAAGGATCTCTTAGACAAGGGATTCATCAGACCCAGTGTGTCCCCGTGGGGTGCACCAGTTTTATTCATGCGTAAGAAAGATAGTTCTCTCAGAATATTCTTAGACTACCGTCAGCTCAATAAGGTCACAGTCAAGAACAAGTATCCCTTTCCCAAAATCGATGACTTGTTTGACCAACTTCAGGGAGCTAGTTACTTCTCTAAGATAGACCTCAGATCAGGCTATCATCAGCTGAGAGTCAGAGAAGCGATATCCCAAAAATAGCTTTCAGAACTCGGTATGGTCACTTTGAATTCTTAGTCCTGTCCTTTGGTCTTACCAATGCCCCAGTAGACTTCATGGATTTGATAAACTGTGTGTTCAAGCAGTACTTGGACATGTTCGTTATTGACTTCATAGATGACATTCTCGTTTACTCCTGTAGTGAGTATGATCATGCAGACTATCTCAGAATAATATTCCAGACTCTAGGAAATCATTAGTTGTTCACCAAATTTAGTAAGTATGAATTTTTGCCAAGGTCAGTAGCATTCCTTGGTTATATCGTCTCCGGTGATGGCATTAGGGTTGATCCCCAAAAGACATAAGCGGTGAGAAACTGGCATAGACCCATCTCTCTATTAGATATCAGGAGTTTTTTGGGTTTGGCTGGCTATTACAGGCGGTTTATTGAGGAATTTTCATCTATTACATCCCCTATGTCCATATTGACTCAAAAAAGGTCAAATTCCAGTGGTCAGAATCCTTTGAGAAAAGTTTTTGGGAGTTGAAGACTCTACTTATAACAGCTCACATTTTGACCCTACCAGATGGTTCTGACGGCTTTGTTATGTATTGTGATTCCTCCAGAGTCATATTGGGTTGTGTCCTCATACAGAGAGGTAATTTTATAGCCTATGCCTCTAGACAAATTAAGCCCCATAAGAAGAACTACCCTATTCATGATCTTAAGTTAGCAGCTGTAGTCTTTGCCTTAAAGATTTAGAGGCATTACTTGTATGGTGTGCACGTTGATGTGTTCACTAATCATAAGAGCCTGCAGTATGTATAATCTTATAAAAACCTCAACCTCCATCAGAGAAGGTGGTTAGAGTTGTTGAAAGACTACGACATGAGTGCCTTTATAACCCGAGCAAGGCCAATTTAGTGGTTGATGCTCTCAGTAGACTATCTATGGGTAGTGTTGCTCGTGTTAAGGACAGTAAGAAGAAGTTATTTTAGGAAGTTCATCAGCTTGCCCGACTAGGTGTCCGCTTCGTCGATTCAGCAGATGGTAATGTGTGGGTTCAGAATAGTTTAAAATCATCTCTAGTTTCTGAAGTAAAAGAAAAATAGGATAGAGATCCCAGTTTAGCCAAGTTGAAATAGTCAGTCAGAGATCAAAAGGTGGAGGTTTTATCCCAAGGGGTGAGATGATGTTTTGTGTTGTAAGGGTCTTCTATGTATGCCAGGTATGGATGACTTGAGGCAGCAAATTCTTTTAAAGGCGCATGGAGCACGTTACTCTATTCATCCAGGGGTCACTAAGATGTACTGCAATTTGCGGGAGATCTATTTGTAGAGTGGTATGAAGATAGACATTGCATAATTTGTGGCTAAGTTGTCAATATTTCAGTAGGTTAATATTGAGCATCAGAAGCCAAGTGGGTCCATGCAGGAGTTCAATATCCCTACTTAGAAGTGGGAAGCAGTGAATATGGACTTTGTGATGGGTTTGCCTCATACTTGTCGTTATCATGATTTAGTTTGGGTCATCGTAGACAGGGAGACCAATTCAACTCGCTTTCTTCCACTCCATACCTCATATTCAACTGAGGATTTTTCCAAACTCAATATCAGAGAGTTGGTCAGATTAAATGGTGTTCTGTTGTCCATTATCTGTGATAGAGGCACCCAGTTCACCACTTATTTTTGGAAGGCATTCCAAAAGGGTCTTGGTACCCGAGTTCATCTTAGTACGGCCTTTCATCCCCAGACGATGTTCAAATAGAAAGGACCATTCAGACTTTGGAAGATAAGCTGTGAGTATGTGCGATAGATTTTAGAGGTAGTTGGGACGACCACTTGCCTTTGATTGAGTTTGCATACAATAACAGCTATCATTCCAGCATTCAGATAGCTCCATTTGAAGCTCTCTATGGTAGGAGATGCAGATCTCCAATTGCTTGGTTCGAAGTGGGTTAGGCTACAGTTGTAGGGCCTGACCTTGTATTTGATACCTTAGAAAAAGTTTAGTTATTCAGAAAAAGGCATAAGATAGCTCAGAGCCAACAGAAATCATACGCAGATGTGTGTAGAAAGGATCTCAAGTTTGAGATTGGCGATTATGTGTGTTTGAAAATCTCTCCCATGAAGGGAGTGAAGAGGTTCGGCAAGAAGGGAAAGCTCAGTCTCTGATATGTCGGTTCCTTCAAAGTTCTCAGTCGTTTCGGCAAAGTAGCTTATAAGCTCGAATTGCCTTTAAATCTAGCTTCAGTCCATCCATCATTTCATGTCTACTTGCTAAAGAAGTGCATAGGTGGCCCAGAAGTTGTAGTCCCTATAGAGGGCATAGATATTTATATCAACCTCTCCTTCGAAGATATTCCAGTCAAAATCCTTAACTATCAGACTCACAGATTGAGGAACAAAAAAGTTTCTCTAGTCAAAGTTCATTGGCGTAATTAGTCCATTGAGGGAGCTACTTAGGAAGAAGAAGTAGACATGCATACCAAGTATCCTCACCTCTTCTCCACAAACTTGGACTCGGCCTAAGGTAATAGTTTTCCCTAATATTATTCAGTTTCATATTCAGATTTCAATTACAAACTTTGTATCAAATACCATTGCATGTTCAGTCAAATGTTCATGTGTCAGTTCAGTCATGTATCCATGCATCAGATATGCATGTTCAGTATTTGAAACTCAGCTTATCAAAAATCCCAGTCATGTACTCATGAATTGGCTCAATTATGAACTCATGCATCAGGTATTCATATTCAATGTGGAAATTTAGTGTATCAGTAATATCAGTCCTATAGTCATGTCCCAGATATCCATGTCTAGTAATTAGATTTAGCCTACTGGTACTCTCAATTCAGTCCATCCCATTCGAGGACGAATGTTCCCAAGGGGGAGATATTGTAAGACCCCAAAAATTTTCTAGCTTAATTCAGTCCTTTAAGTTTGTCAAATGGTCCCAGACTTAGAATATTTAGCTAAGTATTTTGACTTAGTTATATTTTTAGCCTTCGGAAGTTGGCGCTCTTACTTCGCAACCTTAACGTCCTTTAAATGTCTATATTTGTGTTAATTTTTGATCAGGAAGGTCAATAGGTGAACCCGAACAAGTTCCAGATTTTTTAGATTTTGTTTGAAACTTCTTTGGAATCCCAAAATAGTGAACCAACGTGATCTTGGCGCATCACATCGACTATCGCATTTGTTGATACTTTTCCAAGATACCAGTGTCAAATTCCAGTAAGTTGATGCTAACTTGGCGCGACGCATTGGATATCACATCGATGGCATCGACGCACCGCATCGACCTACGCGTCGATAACCCAGTTTTTCAATTATTTAAAAGTCACATCTCAAGGGGTAATTGGGTCTTTTTCCCACGCCCTTCAGCCCCCGTAACTCAAAGTTTAGCCTCTTTAGAGGCATAATACAATCATTATTCATAAAATCCTCAAGAACAAAACCCTAGGGCTATCAATCCAACAATAAAATCCAAGAGATTTCACCATCAATCTTTCCAAATTCAAGCAATAAGGTATGTAAAGTGTTCATCCAAGGGTCCCTTCCACCCTTGGAGTTCAAGAAAACATAAGTTGTGATGTACATGTTGTGGGTTTAATGTAATCATGTTGATGTTGTGGTATGCATTTCAATTTGAAATCTTTAATGTATTTCTTGATATTATGGTTGCAAGTAAGTTGAATTTTAATTCTCTTAGGTAGAAACCCCTGAATTATGAATTAATATGGTAGTTATGATGAATTAGCATTGTTGTTCATGCCCAAGTATATAGCTATGCCTTGTAAGTGTTTGATGGAATGTTCATGAGATTAGTTTAATGAAATTATGACATGTTAGCATGCATTCCTATTTATGTGCAAGTTCACGACTTTTAAGTTCTTGATCAAATGCCTCATAAATTGTATTGTGAGTTGTTGACTATTGTCAAGTATTCAAGAATTGTTATGTCTTATTGTCCTCATGCTATAGAGTCCTGGGGGTATTTAATACCCGACAAATTAGCTTTGTACCTAGAGCCAGTATCAGTTACAGAATCAATCTCAGTCATGTCACGATCAGTATTACTCACAACCAGTCTCAGAATTCTGGAAAAACTCAGTAGTATTTAATTCAGGCCTTAGTAAACTTAGTCAATCAACAGAATTCAGTAGTATTCCATCGGTCAACAAAACTCAGTAAACTCAGTCCAGTTTAGTCCAGCGTACTCAGTTCAGTGTCTATTCAGTTGGGAGTAGAATTCAGCACCGAGTGAACCCAAGGATGAGGGCTCACCTGCCAGAAGAGGGTGTGATCCTTAGAAGCAGTCCTTGTGTTCCAAAACTACATAGCCATAGTAGATTGAGACATCAAACTTGCTAGATGAGGGTTGATAAGGTGGCTTAACCTGTGAGTTGAGTGTCCCACCGTTCTCATTAGAGTACCTAACAGATGAGGGTAACTCTCAGCTTGTCCTTACCCGTGGCACGGTATTGACACCCTTCCAACTGGAGTTATAGGTTGGACTACAAATCATTTAAAAGGGGGCATGTTGGTTAGATGATTACTTCCCACAGTGTCAGTCTCAATCATCAGTAAAGAACTCAGATATTTCTATAGATTTTAGGACTGTCAAATACAGTCATTCAGCTCATTACGGAACTCATCTAGTACCATCAGAGTCAGGACTGTCAGAAATAGTCACTCAGTAATAGTATATCAGTTATCAGTAATCCATCTTACCAGTAAACTTAGTATTGTGTATTATTATGACTTTAGTTACAGCTTCTGTATTCATGCATGTATTTCTCACTCAGCCATGTTCATGTTATTCAGTCATTTATAGTTTATGCATGTGAACCCTTGTATTCAGCCTACCTCACTTTGAAAACCAGTACATTTACACGTACTGACGCATACTTTTCTCTTGCGCTATGGTGTTTTATACCATAGGTTCGGACGCTCAGGTTCTCGATCATGCGTAGATAGATTCAAATTCAGCCAACAGCAGTAAACTAATAGTGAGTCCTTATCATTCGAGGATATTTTTTTATTTCATTATCTCATTACATTCAGCATTTTAGTAGATCGAGTTAGTTGGGGTATTGTCCCATCAACTCCACAGTTTAGACAGTTTAGCTAGAGGCTTTTCAGACTAGATATTCTGCATCTTGTTCAGTTTTGGTATTGAGATACCTTATCTCAATTTTATTTCAGTTATTTAAACCTTATGGCATTTCAGCCCATTATTCTGCATTATACATATTATTACTCAGTTATTGCAGTAGGTACCAGTCATGGGTTAGCTCTTGGTCCTTCTAAATTTTGAGAACCTTGTAGCATCTGGGGTACAAACTCGGGGCATTACAAACTTGGTATCAGAGCCTACGGTTTAACAGTGTCCTAGGAAGTCTGAAAGTCACACCTAGTAGAGTCGTGTGCATAGGTGTGTAGTGCACCACACTTATGGATAGGAGGCTACGAGATGTTTTAGTAATAGTTTCCCTTCTTTCAGTATTCATATTGTGCGAGTGAGCATGAGCTACAAATAAACTCTTTTTTTAATCCAAGTTTCTCTTCCATCTACAGAATATGCCTCCAAAGAGGACTTAGGGAAGAGGAATAGGAGATTAGTCAGTCCCTCAGCCCAATCAGCCAAATACTTTGGGTGAGCGTGTCTCCCACACAGAGTTTAGAGCAGCTTTTACTACCCTAGCACATTCAGTTGCTGCTCAAAATAAACTTCCAGCTGTCATTCTAGCCAACCCAGTGGCCAATACTGCAGCAACCAGGATTTGGGACTTCACTCGAATGAATCCTCCGTCTTTCACAGGGTCTAAGTCAGATGAGGACCCTCAGGAATTCCTTGATCAAGAGAAGAAAGTTACAAATATTATGAGGGTGACATCTAGTGAGAGTACTGAGTTAGCTACATATTATTTGCAGGATGTGGCTCACACTTGGTTTAAACAGTGGAAAGTAGGGAGGGCAGTAGATGCAGGGCCCATAGAGTGGGAAGAGTTTGCCACTGCTTTTCTAAATAGATTTTTTCCCCTATAGCTGAGAGAAGCTAAGGTGTTAGAGTTTATTAATCTAAAGCAGGGCAATATGATAGTGAAAGAGTATTCTCTCAAGTTTGCTTAATTAGCTAGATATGCTCCTCATGTGGTGGCAGATAGTAGATCCCGAATGAACAAGTTTGTATCTGGAGTGAATGATAGTGTGGTCAAAGAGTGCAGGACCACAATGTTGATCAGCGAGATATATTTGTCTAGGTTGATGATTCATGCTCAGCAGATAGAGGAGTAGAATAAAAAAGAGAGAGAAAAGCAGAATAAGAGAGCTAGAATGGGTAGCTTCCATTTTGCTCAGCCTAAGTCAGAAAGTGGGAACCATTCTCAGTTTCTCTTAAAATCTTCAGTTCTAGCTCCATCCTCAGCCAATTCTCCAGTGCCAAAATTTAGAGACGATAATAGAGATAGGGCATCAGTCCCTAAACCTTAGGGTAGTGTAAGTAGTGCCCGAACCAATCCTCTTTATCAGACTTGCGGCAAGAACCATCAGGGTGTCTGCAGGGCTGGTAATGATATGTGTTTTGGATGTGACAAGTCAGGCCAAAGAGTTAGAGATTATCCTCAGTCAGGTTTTTAGGGTCAGCGAAACCGTCCTCCAGCTTTGTCCGGTCGATCGAATCAGTTGGGTGCTAAATCAAATGCCACCAGTTTGAAGCACCCAAATGGACTCTATGCTCTTCAGTCCTGACAAGATTAGGAAAATTCTCCTGGTGTGGTCACTGGTATGTTACAGATCTTTCACATACATATTTATGGTTTGCTAGATCCAGTTGCTTCTCGATCTTTTGTTACTCCTTCTGTAGCAGTTTATTTCAGAGTTAGTCCTAAAATTCTAGCAGAGCCTTTCCTAGTCTCTACCCCAATAGGTAAATCTATCATATCCCGGTGGGTATACAGGAACTGTCCGATTATGACATCTCAGAAAGTCACTTTAGCAGACTTAGTCGAATTAGAGATGACAAATTTTGATGTCATTCTTGGAATGGATTGACTTTATTCCTGCTATGACTCAATCAACTGTAGAAATAGAATTATCCAGTTACAGTTTTTGAATGAACCTGTCCTAGAGTGGAGAGGTAGTACTTCAGTCTTCAAGGGTCAGCTTATTTCCTACCTAAGGGAAATAAAAATGATATCTAAGGGATGCGTCTATTATTTTTTACGAGTCAGAGAATCTAGTTCAGAAACTCCCGGTCTTGAGTCAGTTTCAGTGGTGAATGAATATTTAGATGTGTTTCCAGAAGATCTTCTTAGAGTTCCTCCTGAAAAGGAAATTTACTTCGGAATAGACCTTTTTTCGGACACTCAGCCCATATCTATTCTGCCATACAGAATGGCACCTGCAGAACTCAGAGAAATAAAAGAACAAATGAAGGATCTCTTAGACAAGGGATACATTAGATCCAGTGTGTGCCCGTGGGGTGCACCAATTTTATTTGAGAGTAAGAAAGGCGGTTCTCTCAGAATGTGCATAGACTACCGTCAGCTCAATAAGGTTACAATCAAGAACAAGTATCCCCTTCCCAGTATCGATGACTTGTTTGACCAACTAAAGGGAGATAGTTACTTCTCTAAGATAAACCTTAGATCAGGCTATCATCATCTTAGAGTCAGAGAATGTGACATCCCAAAAATAGCTTTCAGAACTCGGTATGATCACTTTGAATTCTTAGTCATCTTATTTAGTCTTACTAATGCCCCAGCAGCCTTTATGGACTTGATGAACCATGTGTTCAAGAAGTACTTGGACATGTTCATCATAGTCTTCATAGATGACATTCTTGTTTACTCCCGTAGTGAGCATGATCATGTAGACCATCTCAAAATAATATTGTAGAATCTCAGAAATCATCAGTTTTTTGCCAAATTCAGTAAGTGTGAATTTTGGCTAAGGTCAGTAGCATTCCTTGGTCATATCGTCTCTGGTGATGGCATTAAGGTTGATCCCTAAAAGACCAAAGCGGTGAAAAACTAGCCCAGACACATCTCTCCATCAGATATCAGGAGTTTCTTAGGTTTGGCTAGCTATTAAAGGTTGTTTGTTGAAGGATTTTCATCTATTACATCCCCTATGTCCATATTGACTCAGAAGAAGGCCAAATTTTGGTGGTCAGAATCTTGTAAGAAGAATTTTCTGCAGTTAAAGACTTGACTCACAACTGCTCTCGTTTTGACCCTATAGATGGTTTCTATGGCTTTATTATGTATTCTGATGCCTCTAGAGTCAGATTGGGTTGTGTGCTTATGTATAGAGGTAAGGTTATAGCATATTCCTCTAGACAGATTAAGACTCATAAGAAGAACTACCGTACTCATGATCTTGAGTTAGCAGATTTAGTCCTTGCCTTGAAGATTTGGAGGAATTACTTATTTGGTGGGCACGTTGATGTGTTCACTGATCATAAGGGTCTGTAGTCTGTATTCTCTAAAAAACACCTCAACCTCCGTTAGAGAAGGTGGTTGGAGTTGTTGAAAGACTACGACATGAGTGTCCTTTATAACCCGTGCAAGGCCAATGTAGTAGTTGATACTCTCAGTAGACTGTCTAAGGGTAGTGTTGCTCACATTAAGGACAGTAAGAAGAAGTTAGTTCAGGAAGTTCATCAGCTTGATCGACTAGGTATCCTTTTAGTCGATTCAGCAGAAGGTAATGTGTAGGTTCATAATAGTTCAGAATCATCTCTAGTTTTGAAAGTAAAGAAAACACATGATAGAGATCCCAGTTTAGCCAAGTTGAAAGAGTCAGTCAAAGATCAAAAGGAGGAGGTTTTCTCCCAAGGGAGAGATGGAGTTTTGCATTGTTAGGGTCGTCTATGTGAGCCAGGTGTGGATGACTTGAGTCAGTAAATTCTTGCAGAGACGCATGGTGCGCATTACTCTATTCATCTAGGTTAAGATTGCAGAATTCGTGGCTAAGTGCTCAATATGTCAGCAGGTTAGGATTGAGCATCAAAAGCCAAGTGGATCCATGCAAGAGTTTAGTATCCCTACTTGGAAGTGGGAAGAAGTGAACATGGACTTTGTGACGGATTTGCCTCATACTCGTCGTCAGCACGATTCAGTTTGGGTCATCTTAGACAGGGTGACCAAATCAGCTCACTTTTTTCCAGTCCATACCTCGTATTCAACCGAGGATTATGCCAAACTCTAATCATAGAGTTGTCAAATTACATGGTGTTCAATTATCCATTGTCTCAGATAGAGGTACCCAGGTCATCTCGCATTTCCTCAAGGCATTTTTAAAGGGTCTTGGTACCCGAGTTCATATTAGTACAGTCTTTCATCTCCAGAAAGATGGTCAAGCAGAAAGGACCATTCAGACTTTGGAAGATATGTTGCGAGCATGTGCGATAGATATTAAAGGTATTTGGGATGACCACTTGCCTTTAATTGAGTTTGCATACAATAATAGCTATCATTCCAGCATTCAGATGGCTCTATTTGAAGCTCTCTATGGTAGGAGATGCAGATCTCCAATCACTTGGTTCGAAGTGGGTGAGGACGCAATTGTAGGGCTTGACCTAGTATTCAATACCTTAGAAAAAGTTCAGTTGATCAGAGAAAGGCTTAAGACAGCTCAGAGCCGACAAAAATTATACGTAGATGTACGTAGAAAGGATCTCAAGTTTGGGATTTGCGATTATGTATATTTAAAAATCTCTCCTATTAAGGGAGTGAAGAGGTTTGACAAGAAGGCAAATCTCAGTCCCAAATATGTCGGTCCCTTCAAAGTTCTCAGTCGTTTCGGCAAAGTCGCTTATAACCTCAAATTGCCTTCATATCTTGCTTCAGTCCATCCAGTGTTTTATGTTTCCTTGCTAAAGAAGTGCATAGGTGACCCAGCAGTTGTAGTCCCTATAGAGGGCATAGATATTAAGAATAACCTCTCCTTCGAAGAGATTCCGATCGAAATCCTTAACTATCAGAGTCGTAGATTGAGGAAAAAAGAAGTCACTCTAGTGAAAGTTCTTTGGTGGAATCAATACGTTGAGGGAGCTACTTGGGAAGCAGAAGTAGACATGCGGACCAAGTATCCTCACCTTTTCTCCGCAAACTCAGACTCATCCTAAGGTAATAGTTTTCCCTAAGCTTAATAAGTTTCATGTTCAGATTTTAGTTACAAACTTGGTATCAAATACCATTGCATATTCAGTCATATGTTCATGAGTGAGTTCAGTCATGTATCCATGCATCAGATATGCATGTTCAGTGTGATAATTCAGTATATCAGTAATATCAGTCCTATAGTCATGTCCCAGATGTCCATATCCATTAAGTAGATTTAGCCTACTAGTACTCTCAGTTCAGTCCATCCCATTCGAGGATTAATGTTTCCAAGGGGGAGATATTGGAAGCCCCGCAAAATTTCTAGCTTAATTCAGTACTTTAAGCTTGTCAAGGGGTCCCAGACTTAGAATATTTAGCTAAATATTCCTACTTAGTTATATTTTTAGCCTTTGGAAGTTGGCGCTCTTACTTTGCAACCTTAATGTCCTTTAAATATCTATATTTGAGTTAATTCATGATCAAGAAGGTAAATAGGTGAACTCAAACAAGTTTCAAATTTTTTGGACTTCGTTTGAAGCTCTTTTGAAATCCCAAAATAGTAAACCAATGTGATCTTGGCGTGTCGCATCGACTGTCGCATTGGTTAATATTTTTCCCAGTTACCAGCGTCAAATTCCAGTGGGCCGATGCTAACTTGGCACGACGCATTGGATATCGCATCGATGCCATGAATGCACCGCATTGACCTGCGCGTCGGTAACCCAGTTTTTTAATCATTTAAAAGCCACGTCTCAAGGGGTAATTGGATCTTTTTCCCACGCCCATCAGCCCCCATAACACCTAGTTTAGCCCCTTTAGAGGCATAATACTATCATTATTCATAAAATCCTCAAGAACAAAACCCTAGGGCTATCAATCCAAGAAAATTTCACCATCAATCTTTCCAAATTCAAGCAATAAGGCATGTAAGTGTTCATCCAAGGGTCCCTTCCACCCTTAGAGTTCAAGAAGTTTAAAAACATAAGTTGTGATGTCCATGTTGTGGGTTTGAATGTAATTATGTTGATGTTGTGGTATGCATTTCAAGTTAAAATATCTAATGTATTTCTTGATATTATGGTGGCATGTAAGTTGAATTTTGATTCTCTTAGGTAGGAACCCCTGAATTATGAATAATATGGTAGTCATAATGTATTGGCATTGTTGTTCATGCCCAAGTATAAAGCTATGCCTTGTAAGTGTTTGATGGAATGTTCAAGAGATTAGTTTAATGAAATTATGACATGTTTGCATGCATTTCTATTTTTGTGCAAGTTCACGAGTTTCAAGTGCTTGATGAAATGCCTCATAAATTGCAGTGTGAGTTTTTGACTATTGTCAAGTATTTAAGAATTGTCATGTCTTATTATCTTCATGCTATCGAGTCTTGGGGGTATTTAATACCTGACAAATTAGTTGTGTGCCTCGAGCTAGTGTCAGTTACAGAATCTATCTCAGTTATGTCACGATCAGTAGTACTCTTAACCAGTCTCGAAATTCAGGAAAAACTCAATAGTATTTAGTTCAGGCCTCAGTAAACTCAGTCAGTCAACAGAATTCAGTAGTATTCTGCCAGTGAACAAAACTCAGTAAACTCAGTTCAGTATACTCAATTCAGTGTCTATTCAGTTAGGAGTAGGATTTAGCACCGAGTGAATCCAAGGATGAGGGCTCATCTATCAGTAGAGGGTGTGATCCTTAGAAGCAGTCCTTGTGTTCCAAAACTACATAGCCAGCATAGGTTGAGATATCAAACCTTCCAGATGAGGGTTTATGAGGTGGCTTAACTTATGAGTTGAGGGTCCCACTATTCTCATTAGAGTACCTAACAGATGAGGGTAACTCTTAGCTTATCCTTACTCGTGGCACGATATTGACACCCTTCCAACTGGGTTTACAGGTTGGACCTCAAATCAATTAAAAAGGGGCATGTCAGTTAGATAATTACTTCCCATAGTCTTAGTCTTAGTAATCAGTAAAGAACTCAGATAGTTGTACAGATTTTAGGACTGCCAAATACAGTCATTCAGCTCAGTACGAAACTCAGCTAGTTTCAGCAGAGTCAGGATTGTCAGAAACAGTCACTCAGTAATAGTATATCAGTTATCAGTAATCCATGTTACCAGTAAACTCAGTATTCAGTGTTATTATGACTTCAGTTATAGCTCCTGTATTCATGCATGTATTTCTCACTCATCCATGTTTATGTTATTCAGTCATTTATAGTTCATGCATGTGAACCCTTGCATTCAGCCTACCTCACTTTGCATACCAGTACATTCACACATACTGACGCATACTTTTCTATTGCACTATGGTGTTTTATACCATAGGTTTGTATGCTCAGGTTCCTAATCATGCGTAGATAGATTCAGATTCAGCCAGCAGCAGTAGACTAACAGTGAGTCCTCATCATTTGAGGATATTCTTTTATTTCATTATCTCATTACATTCAGCATTTTAGTAGATGGAGTTAGTTGGGGGATTGTCCCATCAACTCCTCAGTTTAGACAGTTCAGCTAGAGGTTTTTCAGACTAGATGTTCAGACAGTTGTTCGGTTTTGGTATTGAGATACCTTATCTCAATTTTATTTCAATTATTTGAACCTTATGGTATTTCTGCCCATTATTCGGTATTATAACATATTATTACTCAGTTATTGCAGCAGATACCAGTCATGGGTTAGCTCATGGTCCTTTAAGATTATGAGCATCGTGTAGTATCTGGGGTACAGACTCGGGGAGTTACAGGTTTCATCCGCCCTAGTGTGTCCCTAAGGGATACACCGTTGTTATTCGTTTGTAAGAAGGATGGTTCCCATTGGTTGTGTATTGATTACCGATAGTTGAATAAGGTGATAGTAAAGAATAAACACACTCTTCCAAGGATAGATGATTTGTTTGATCAGTTGCAGGATGCTAAATTTTTCTCCAAGATTGATCTTTTATCCAGGTATCCTCAGTTAAAGGTTAGGGAGGCGGATATTCCTAAGAATACCTTTTGTACTTAGTATGGGCATTTTGAGTTCTTGGTTATGTCTTTTGGGTTTATCAATGCCCCAGTGGCATTCATGGATTTGATGAATAGGGTATTCCGTTAGTTTCTAAATTTATTTGTTATTGTGTTCATAAATTTCATTCTGGTGTATTCTTAGATCAAGGTGGATCATGTTGATCACCTCCATGTTATATTATAGCCCCTGCAGGAGCAGCAGTTGTATGCCAAATTTTTGAGATGTGAATTCTAATTAAATGTTGTTACTTTTATAGGTCATCTCATATCTAGTGAAAGGAACACGGTGGATTCCCAAAAAGTTACAGTGGTTAAAAAGTGGCCTAGACCCATGACTCCAATTGATATTCAGAGCTTCTTGGGTTTAGCTAGCTACTACAAAAGGTTTGTGGAAAGATTTTCTTCTATATCTTCCCCATTGACTAAGTTAACTCAAAAGAATGTGAGGTTCTTATGGTCTGATTCTTGTGAGGGTAGTTTCAAGGAGCTGAATGATTAGCTAATTTTTGCTCCAGTTTTGACCTTGCCTAAATGCACTAATATGCTTAAGGTCTACTGTGATACATTCCATGTGGTGCTTGGTTGTATTTTGATGCAGCATGGTAAGGTGATAGCTTATGCCTTTATACAGTTGAAGGTGCATGAGAATAGGTATTTGACTCATGACTTGGAATTGTTAGTTGTGGTGTTCTTGTTGAAAATATGGTATCACTATTTGTGTAGAGTGCATGTGGATATTTTTTCTGATTATAAGAGCCTCTAGTATGTGTTTACCCAGAATAAGATTAACCTAAGGCAAAGGATATGGCTTGAGCTTCTCAAGGATTATGACATAAGTCTTTACTACCACCCAGGTAAAGCTAATGTGGTTGATGATGCTCTTAGCAGGTTATCTATAGGGAGTCTGGATTATGTGGATAAGGAGAAGCGGGAGTTTGTGAAGGATATTCACTGTTTGTCTAACCTTAGAGTTCACCTCGTGGACTCCAAGGATGGTGGCGTGTTTGTATAGGAGGTGGCACAGTCATCTCTTAGTTTCGAAAACCAAGGAGAAGTAGATGTTAGATCATGTCTTGATGTGGATCAAGTGTGATATATGTGGGCAAAAGGTGATGGTCTTTGATATTAGTAGTGATGGTACCTTATGGTGCCGTGTTCCCGATATCAATGGTTTGCAAGAGAGGATTATGGATGAGGCACAAGAATCACATTATGTCGTTCATCTTGGTTTGATAAAAATGTATCATGACCTAAAGAGATGTATTAGAAGAACAATATGAAGCGGGATGTGGCTAGTTTTATGTTTAAGTTCATGGTGTTTCAACAAGTGAAAGTTGAGCACTTTAGGCCTGGAGGATTGTATCAAGAAACTGAGTTGCATATGTGGTAATGGGAAGTGATTAATATGGATTTCATTACCGATCTTCCTCGGTCTCGAAATCAGTTTGATTTGGTATGGGTCATCATGGATAGGATGACAAAGTCTGCTCACTTTTTGCCAGTAAGGACTAACTTCTCGGCTGAGGACTATAAGAGGTTGTACCTCCAAGAGATTGTGAAAATGCATGGGGTAGCTATTTCTATCATCTCTAATTGTGGTATGCAGTTTTTATCTCACTTTTGGTACTTATTTCAAAAAGGGTTGGGGACTAAGGTGAGTCTGAGAACTCGTTTCCACCCGCAGCCAGATGGGCAAGGAAAAAGGACTATTCAGACATTGGAGGATATGTTTTGGTCTTACATGATTTACTATGTTGGTAGTTGGGTTAAGCATTTACCTCTTATAGAGTTTTCTTATAATAATAGCTACTACTCTAGCATTGGGATGGCTTCGTTTGAAGTGTTGTATGGTAGGAGGTGCAGGTTTTTGATTGGGTGGTTCAAGGTTGGTGAGACGGATATGTTTGGCCAGGATTTGGTTCACCAAGCTATGGAAAAGGTGAAGGTGATTCAAGATAGACTTAAGGCAGCTCTAAGTTGCCAAAAGTCCTATGAGTATGTGAGGCGTAGGAAGTTGGAGTTTGAGGTTAGGGATAGAGTGTTCTTAAAGGTGTCTCCCATGAAGGAGTGATCAGTAGGGGAAGAAGGGGAAGCTTAGTCATCGGTATGTTGGTCCATACTTGGTTTTGAGAAGGGTTGCAATGTTATGTATGAGTTGGAGTTGCCTTTTAGTTTGACCTCTATTCACCCGGTATTCCATGTTTCTATGTTGAGAAAGTGTATGGGTGATCCATCACAAATTGTGTCTTTTCAAGGATATTGGTATTTCGAATTCCCTATCTTATGAGGAGCTCCCGGTATAGTTCTTGGATCAGCAGGTTTGTCAATTTCGGACCAAGGACGTAGCTTAGGTAAAGATTCTATAGAGGAACCACAAGGTGGAAAAGGTTACATAAGAATATGAAGAGTACATGAAGTCCAAGTATCCGTTCCTATTTTTTGCTCCAAGAATTTGTATGAAAGTAATGGGTTCTTCTTAACATCTTTATTTTCTAATTTAATTAAAGGAAAGAGTGATTTCCTTTCATCTTTGTTTTCTAACTTAGTTAAAGGTAAAAATAAAGGCGTGTGGATTTTAAATCATGCTTGTACTATCCTATTCCATCATTCGAGAACAAATGATCCAAGTGGGGGAGAATTAAAAAACCTTGGGTTTTGGCCCTTGGAGATTTCCTAAACTTTGAGCTCACTGGTCTTGTAACGACTCATCATACGAGTCGTATAGTGTGGGTACGGGTTACGTGACTCAACTCCTGAGGTGTCCAGTGATTGGTGGTTGGTGGTTGGGTTTCTATGGTGGGTACAGTTTGGTGGTACGGGTCGTATGGTTTGGTGATGTGTTGTTGGGTTGATCCTTTACATAATATGAAACTTAGTAACTTGACTTGGCTTTGAGTACGAGTGTCTCACTAAGATAAGTGAGAATATGGTATGAGTTGTATAGTCTAATCATAAGTTGTTCAGTATCAACCCCTTTGTATTTTGTCTTGGGTACGACTGGACAATACGAGTCGTATGGTCTGTTCACGGGTTGGGGCGATGGAGTCATACGATGGACAGTGTGTGGGTGTCCAACCTTCTATTCTGGATATGACTGGATGGTACCGGTCGTATGTTGTAGTGACGAGTTAGGGTATCAACTCGTACCCACCTGTAGTGATTTTACAGTTTTAAGTTGGGGGTATTACGATATTTCCCCTCTTAACTCTTTTTTACCCCACAACATAAAACACTTTTTGGGACTTCATTAACCTATTATTCTAAATCAAACACTCTTAAAATCTCTCTCAAGCTCTTGGTTTAAGAAAAGGCTAGGGTTTCTACAAGGAAATAAATTAAGGGCTTAAAGGGTGAATCTCTCCATCTTTCTTGGTGTCAAAGGCATGTTAATCCTCCCTTAATGTTAGTTCAACTAAAAGAATCTTTTTATGAATGGTTTTATGGTATTATTGAGGTATTGTTTTGGTTTAGAAATAGATGTTGGGGGTTTTGGTTGGATAATGCTTTCCCATGTTTTACTTATGGTTTTTCATGTTATAATTATGGTTTGAACATGTGGTAGCATGGTAATGGTCAATTGATACTTGGTTTTGGTTTTGGAAACTATATACCCTCAATATGTTTGTTGAAATGCCAATGAGAATGATTTTGTCACGTAGTTTGACTGTTCTTGAAACCTTTGGATTGCATAATATGGTAATGGAACTTAAATTGGTTTTAAATGGATTGGAAAGGCCTTGGTGGCTATGGTATTGGTTCAATTGGAAATTTTGGAGTCAAATTGGTTTAATGGCTTTAGTATGGCATAAGTGGATAGACTTGCAAGCTCTAATTAGGTATGACAATACCAATGGTTAATGACTAAATAAAATGACTCATTGGTAAATGGTTGGTTATGTGTGAATGTTTTTAATATGGGCTTAAAGAGAGTCGTGTTATAAAGGCATAGAAGGTGGAGGTCTTGGAGGTACCAAAACTGGAAATTCATGTTTGGAGATGTGAGGTTTGGTCTTGGTGACCGTGTGTATGATGTCACACTTACATTTTTGGAGATGTATTTGTCATCTCGGGTTTTCCTCTGGTTTGTGCGGCTAACACGCACCGAGACCCTTTCAGTGGGGGAAGCTGAACCCATATAGCCTGTGGGTGGATTTAGGATGACAAAGCTATACAACCCAGGTTAAGGTTTTAAATACATGCTAAACCCGATTCCCTTTCCTGGAATGGCATATATGTATATATGTATGTGATTGCATATGGCTAATCAATTTGGTTTTGAATAATGGAATTATTCTATCCATATTCCTTAGTACATACTAGCATTCACTCCGCTAACCGTCTTTGGGTGTTATATCCCCATGTGATGCAGGAATTGGCCATACGACTCCTCCTGCTTAGCGACTTGGATTCAGTGACAGCTTTGTGTCAGACGGGTGAAACACCTAGGCTTTGAACCTTGAGAAAAACTTCTTCATTTGGTATCTCTGGGTAGGTACAACTAGGGGCATGAGTCGTACCCCTTGGATACGAGTCATGTCCTTATATACCTACCCTCTCATACCCCAGGAAGTGTGGTGAGGACCACTCATTATCCTAGGTATGAGTGATACTCTCTGCAATCATACCTTAAGGTACTAGTCATACCAAGTGAGTCGTATAGAGTTTGGACTTTAACTTTCAGTGGACTATTTTTGGTATGGCTGACGCATATGGTTAGGGGATAAGTCATGCCCCTTGTATATGACTCAAAGGAATGTGGTTATACCCTAACCAGTGTAGGTGACCTAGGAGGAGCCTAGGGTATGAGTCAGGGTACCACTCGTAACCTAGGGTACGATTGACTCAAGTGAGTCGTACCCAACATCGGGGCCAATTTTTAGGTTTTTGTTGAGGACCTTGTGGTCATTTCCTACACTCTAAACCCTAAGTCCCCACACTATATAAGTGTATATGGCCTCCTTAAACATATTTTTGAGTGGATCAAACATCCAAAACACTCTCTCAAACTCACCTTTGAAGAATTGGAGGCTAGGGTTTCAAGCGTGATTTTCAAGAGGCAAAGTGAAGTCAAGATTCTTGGTGAATAAAGTTGTCTAAGGCATGTAACTCTTCCCCTTGAAAAATAACTCTAAACCCATGTATTTTACACTAGTATTAGTAAGTGTACATGGTGATTTTGAAATCAAATGAAAGGATTTTGTTTCCTAATGATGAATAATATGGACTTTTGCTTATACTTGTGTTTATACATGTTATTGATGATGATTTGCACATGTAGGTGCTTTTTGTGTGTGGTATAATATGTGAGTCTTGAGTAACTCTAACTTGATGATTTCTACCATGAAAATGGCCTTGGTAAAGGCATGCACACAAGGTGTTTGTGAAAATATCTAAGTGAATTATCTAGTCTAGGGAAATGGCCCAATAAGTATGAATAGTTTTTAAGTGATATTGTAAAGGTATTATGAGCCATGTATGGTGAAATTGATGACCTTTTTAGGTGATGGTTGATGAGGGGTTAAAGTCCTTAAACATAAAAATGAACTTGAATTGTGTGTTGAACTAAAGTGTGGTATGAATGTGGTGTAAGATTGCTAGTGAAATATGAATAGTTTGTAAGGGTCTTGATGACCATAAATTGAATTGTATGATAAATTGAATTAAGTCATTGGCCTATTGAAATGGTTGTGCAACAAAGGATCCCATGAGGACCACGTGGTCATGTATAGTGTTGAATTGTCTAAAAGGGTTAAATTCCTTGAGTGTGAATTGAATAGATGATGATGTATGGACAAAGGTTAGAATCCCAATGTCGACTAATGATAGTCGTAGTGGCTTGAGGTTAAAGTCTCTTGCCTAATGAAAGGGCTTGAGGTTGAAGTCCCTTGCCCAATGAAATCGTTTGTGGTTAAAGTCCCTTGCACAATGAGATATCTTGAAGTTGAAGTGCCTCACCAAATGGAATGGCTTTGGTTAGAGTCCCCTATCTAATACGGCATGAGTTTAGAGTCTCTTGCCTAATGTGTAGGCATGTGGTTAGAGTCCCTTGCCTAAATAAATGTGAGTGTGTGTTTAGAGTCCCTTGCTTAATAAGTGTATACATGGTTAAATTACTTCGTCTAAGTGATATGTGAATGTGATTGAAGTCCCATACCTAATAAGAATTGTTGAATCTAAGTTCAGAAGGTCAGAGTTCTCCACTTTATGTCTGATAATTGATTGCTTTGAGAATATTGTTATGACTTGTTTACTTGTTAGCGTGTAATATACCTATATGTATGGACAAGGTCATGAATATGGTTGAATATGATATATTGACTTGTTGTTGATTGATGATGTTATTTTATCCTTATTCTTGGGTTACATACTAGCGCTCCAACCGCTAATCATCTCCAAACACTATGTCCCCACACGACATAGGGGCCAGAGCATCATCTTCTCTTCTTGCATAGTGATTAGGTGATCGAAGCGGTTCGTGCATTGACTTGGAAGTGGTAAGCTTCCCTACTTAGGAAGACAATCCTTCTTGATCCCCTATCCTTTGACTTAGTGTTATTTTGACTTGGCTTAGCTATCATCGGGGGCTTATCCCGACATATAAATTTCTAAACATTGGTTTGTATGGAGGTATTGTGGATGATTGTGGACTTAGGTATATTGGTTAGATTGATGAACCTAATGAAGTATTTATACATATTTAAGTTACGACTTGTAGTATGTTTTCTGCTATCTTATTATATGGTCGGGATTCACCTGACCCTTGTGATTGATGTGATGGTTAGGCTGGGTTATCGGGGAAACCTCTGGTTTATGTGGGCTTTAGGTTCCCATATGACATGGCCTGGTTTCGGTTCATGTCAACTGAAGTGGTGAGCTTTCATACTCCGGAAAACTCCATTTCATTCTATGAACTTCTTTACATTATTTTTATTTCTTAGACTTTGGTTTTGTCTATGGTCGGGGGTAAGTCCCGACCGGATGTTTTTTATTTTCTATTAGAGGCTTTGTGGGACTACTATAGGCATGGGCGGTGTCGGTATTGGTATCAGTATTGGTATTGGCATTAGGGTTGGCACCGGTTGAATATTTGATTGAGGTTGTTGGATTATGGTATAGACTTTAATTAATGTCTTTGAATTATTATTGCTTTATCTTGTTATATGTTCGAAATTCATCTGACATAGGGTGTAGGGCAGTTACGATTGGGTATTAAGGGCGGTCTCTGATCCTGGTCGGACTTGAGATGCCCGATACGACTAGGCCCTGGCTCGGGTCGTGTTAATAGGCTATGATATGAATATCCAAGAAAAGACTTTAGGCTCAAATGGAGAATTCTAGTGTTTACATTTTATTTGGTAGGCTTCAAAGGCACAATCGAGCCAAAAAAAAAGCTTACAATCGTCTCCCAAGTTAAGTATTAATCAAAATATCTCCCTAACAAACATTCATGACAAGTTCTATATCAATAGAGTGATGCCATTGAATTTTCAATCTAAGGTCACCACACAATGCACACTGAGGTTAGATTTATTTTAAACTTGAATTAGAGCCAGAAAAATTTACAAGTGCAACCTAAGTACAATTAGAGCTACCAAAAGAATCTATAATTCGAAACGAAGTTGGTTCACTCTATCATGTCGTATAATTTAATACTTCTTTTTGCTTTCATTCATATTTTTAAGTTTGTTGGTATCAATTATTAAGTCAAGAATATTTTTTTAGATGAGACCAAACCGAAAAGAAGATTTGCCTACGTATTTTGTTGAAACATGAATCAAGTTAGACATAGTTCAGGAAGTTTAAAATATGAAATAAGAATTTTTAAAAATTTTTGAACAGGGAGGAAAAACTTTTTTATCTTTCTTTAAAAAAATTAAGGACAATTTATATATATATATATACATCTATATATATATGATTTTTTTTAAATGTATAAGAGTTTTTTTTAACAAGAGTAACAACCTTTTCTTTTTAATTTTTCTTCAATAAGGATTTTTTTATTTTATTGAATGAGGATCATGTCATGACCCAATTTACGAGTCATGATGGCATCGAATCTATCCCGCCAGTAGGTAAGCCAAACCTTAATCTGGAGCTAAACGCAATGGGTTAACTTGGTGGAAAATGCCCAATCTTAGGCGATAATGAACAACACACTTATACATAAACAAAGAGTTCTAAATATATAAAACAGTCAATACAAGATACCATCCCTCGACCTCATAGAGCTAGTACAAGAGCATCTAATAGTATTACAACTTAAAGACTTTGAATAGGCGACAATATCTGTCTCGAAAACAAAAGACTGAATATCTAAGATAGAAGGAAATAGGTGACTCCAACTCCAAGAGCTCACCCTATCTCTAAAAAATTAACACGGCACGACCAACGATCAACGACCACAGCTAGTACTCGTATCTACACCAAAAAGGTACAAAAGTGTAGTACGAGTACCAAAACAATGGGTACTCAGTAAGCATCATCGGCCGACTAAGCTAAATCATGATATAAGTATGATAAAATGCAAGATGATATAACTAAGTCAAGGTATAGACAAACCTAAAATAGCTCCGACATATTTATGCATGGATAAGTAAATGAATCAAAATAATAACATAATACAAAGAATCAAAACATACAGTTATAACCATAAAATTGGCTCCCATACGCCTGTTGGTGCGAAAAATAAATAACTCATCACAGACTCCCATACATCTGGAGATTACACTCGAATATAGAATAAAGCAAACATTCATTGGTTCCAAATAACCAACTTTTTATTTAACCATCATTCCACAATTTACCAACATTTGACAAAGTACCCACATTCCACAGCTTTATCAACATATAGCAACCTTATCATCATTTATGCACTAGTCCGTTAATCAACTATCCATCTCTCATCACTAATTAAATTACCGGCTAGTCATCATATATCCACTAATCATCATTCATCAACAAACCATCATTTTTCAACTAGTCATTTTACCGCTAGAGTCCATTTATTTCAAGTCATATTATAACTATTTCCTTAATTTTCTGACTTATCCAAATTGCTCCTTTCAATCTCACACCCCGATATTGTTAATCATAAAAGTATATAATCATTGAATATTATGCATATACATACTAGAACCTGTAAATATAATTAATAGTCAAACTTAAACCAATGAATAATCAATAGCCAAATTTAAATCGGTAAATAATAAATAGTCGGACATAAACTGGTGATGTGCCATAGTTTTATGGAACTTATGATTTTTATACTTAGATAATATGCATTTAATTAAGGCTATTTTTTTAGATTTTATGTTTTTTGGAGTGATTTTTCAGGAAACTAGGTATTGGAGATAACCGAAAGAAAATTGAATGAAAAGCCAAAAATTGACCACTTATTGAGGCACCTACTCCCCGTAGGTACCACTAATGAGCATAGGTGGGTCTATATATGTCATAGAATAAGAAATAGAGAGCTAGATTTGGAGGACCACCTACGGCCCCCACCTACATACCGTAGGTGCCACCTACAACCTATAGGTGGGTCCGTAGGTAGACGTCGATGCAAATTTCCCGGATCATTTTGAAGTCATTTATTAGGGTTTATATGTAACCTAAATACACTCCTATGATATTTTTAGTCATTATTATGTACGTTTAGTCAAATTTTCCTCTTTTATTTAGGATTTGATTTCTAGGATTTCCTTGTATTTTATAAATATCCTTATTACATTTATTTAGAGAATATGCAGAGATAGGCGCTTGGAGTCTAGTTTATTCCCTTTGGGGATAATTTTACACACCATATACTCTTATTGTTCTTGGTTTGTTATTCAAGTTGAGACTTTGGGTTTTCTTCTTTTATTATTGTGAGATTGATTTTGTAATTTTGTCTATGAATTTCATGAATTATCTTGCAACTATGAGCAGCTAATTCCCTTAGCTAGGGTTGTGGAAAACCTAGCAAATTAACAAAGTAGAGGAAGTGCCAAGTCATTCTAGATAATGACTCTTGCATATATTATGGTTTTCTTTGATTTGATTGTCTTCTTAACGGGTGCACACATTAGGATCCCGCCTGTATTCACTATGAGCCTGGCCCGGAGGTAGAGATTGGTAAAAAGAGATCACAATAGTGATTTAGAGTTAATAGCCGAAATAAGTTTACCTGCACCATCTTCTTAAGACGATTATCTTTCATCTAATAACTTGAGACTCAAAAGGTAATAGTTAAGTTGGGATCTAGGATAAGGGTTAGAAAGAAAACACCCTGAGACTTAAAAGGTTAAGGGTGAGATCTATCAATGAGTCCACAAGATAGTTGATGGTCCATAATTTATCATATTCTACAAGAAAGGTATTGGAATAGTTTGATAGTGCATGATAAATCTACAGAGTTAGAAGCCAGGGGGAACACAAACCTAGAGTTCATCTTAGATTGAATCCCCTTAAGCATCTAGTTCTTGTTACTTTTTACTAGTTACTAAATCCCTCCATTTACTTTCTGCACTGCCTGGTGATAACAAGTTCGAGAAGGATTTTTGACGTATTCCCTATAGGATTGACCCCAACCTAGTTGGGTTACTATATTTTTCTTCTACCACTTTATCCTTCAATTGGAGGTGTAGTTTGGGCAACATCAATCATTAATTATATTCAGTAGCTGAACTCGAACCAGTATTATCAATAGTGTCATAATCATTCTCCAGACTCGCACTGAGTATATGTATATAATCAATAACATAATCATCTTTCGGACTCGAACTCTGTATATATATATAATAAACATCATAAGGAGTATCATCAATAGCATAAATGATAACATAATCAATAGGCGTCAACCCTCACATTAACAAACTAACCATTAAGTATCAAGATTTCTCAATATTACCATAATACACATTTCCAATAGGCTAATAAGTATAAATGATTTAAAAAAGCTTAATTGTGTCATAGCGTAAAGTGGATTATGAGTCCACTTCTAATCCTCGAGTTCCATTTTAGGCAAATTCTACCTGAACTAGGCTTAAGGTATATAAATCTACTTTTAGATGTTAAACAAGCCATAATTAGTTCTAAGGTAGAGAACATTCCCAAACATATTAACTAAGTCCAATTGAAACTAAGGCAGCCTTCATTAGTGTAAGCAACTAGGGCCAATCTTACCCTAAGGATTATTGACTAAAGCATTTTTGCTTAATGTTGAATAATCTAAGGAATTCTCATGCTAAACATGAGAAATGAAGTCTAATCCACCAAAAGCATAAGGAAACAAGCTAAGTGTTTCAACTCTACGATTTCAAATTAGCCTAAACGGTCCAACTAAACCAAGTCTTGCATTTCATCAATCCAACACCTAAAACCCATCCCAAATCTAACATAATATCATAAGAATACTATGAAATAGTTCCATCTAACAAGGGATAAACCTAGCCTACTCAACGCTGAAGAAAGCTTAACGAACTAATAAGACATAGCTTTTTCCTTCCGAGAAGCATCCTCAAGATGCCAAGCTATCAAAAATGCATTATACTCATCTACTGGAGAATAACAATACCCATATTGCATTATTGTGCTTCAGGTCCAAAAATCACATCAAAAACCCCATGTGGATCCTACATACGAAAATTGCATTTTCGAAATCAACCCAACATTCTTACATGCTCAAGAAGTCATTACCCTTAAAAATTGGTAAAAACCAAGCTAAATTAGGAGTAAAATCAAACCCTCAAGATTGTGGGGTTTTGAGCAAGGAATCACTAAAATTCACTAAGAAAAGGGTGAATTCTTACCTCAAATTGAAAGATAATCACAAAAATAGAAGTTAATAAAGCTTTCCAATCACCCACAAGATTCAATCCTACCCTATCTCACTATTTAGGGTTTTGGATCTTAATTAAGTGATGAAAAATTTTCAAAATCATGGAAAAAGGGTCTTTTTATACCCAATCCAGGTACTCAGGATTCGTTATCGCGACCATGAGGTTGTCGATTGTACCATCTTCCGTATGCCACAAAAGTCACGATTGCGATACCCCTATTGCGATGCAGAATCTCCTCTGCTCGAGCGAGTCGCAATTGAGGTATAAAGAGCAGCTATCTCAGTGCACTAGAAACCTGGTGCGCCAAATCTTTTATAAGTTCAGAATAGACTTAATCCGGATACTCAGGATTCATTCGGGGTCCCGTATATGCAAATGAAAAATTTAACCATACTAAATTCAATGTTCTGAATGTGATGGCTACTGAGAATTTCCATTCGAGGTTGTTTGACCATTTATGGGCCCCACACCCATATTTTATTTTCTTAACATTTCCTACCTAAGGGCAAGAAAAATGATATCTAAGGGATGCGTCTATTATCTTGTACGAGTCAGAGACTCTAGTTTAGAAACTCCCAGTCTTGAGTCAGTTCCAGTGGTGAATAAATATTCAGATGCATTTCCAGAAGATTCTCCTTAAAGGGAAATTGACTTCAAAATAGACCTTCTTTCGGACACTCAGCCCTTATCTATTTTTCCATACAGAGTGGCACCTGTCGAACTCAGAGAATTAAAAGAACAGTTGAAGGATCTCTTAGACAAGGGATTAGTCAGACCCAGTGTGTCCCCGTGGGGTACGGAAGTTTTATTATTGCATAAGAAAGACGGTTCTCTCAGAATGTGCATAGACTACTGTCAGCTCAATAAGGTCAGAGTCAAGATCAAGTATCCCCTTCCCAGAATCGATGAATTGTTTGACCAACTTTAGGGAGCCAGTTACTTCTCTAAGATAGACCTCAGATCAGGCTATCATCAGTTGAGAGTCAGAGAAGCGACATCCCAAAAATAGCTTTCAGAACTCGGTATGGTCACTTTGAATTCTTAGTCATGTCCTTTGGTCTTACCAATGCCCCAGTAGCCTTCATGGACTTGATAAACCATGTGTTCAAGAAGTACTTGGACATGTTCATTATTGACTTCATAGATGACATTCTCGTTTACTTCTGTAGTGAGTATGATCATGCAGACCATCTCAGAATAATATTCTAGACTTTAGGAAATCATCAGTTGTTTGCTAAATTCAGTAAGTATGAATTTTTGCTAAGGTCAGTAGCATTTCTTGGTTATATCATCTCCGGTGATGGCATTAAGGTTGATCCCCAAAAGACCAAAGCGGTGAGAAACTGGCCCAGACCCATCTCTCCATCAAATATCAGTAGTTTTTTGGGTTTGGCTAGATATTACAGGCAGTTTATTGAGGTATTTTCATCTATTACATCCCCTATGTCTAGATTGACTCAAAGAAGGTCAAATTCCACTGGTCAGAATCATGTGAGAAGAGTTTTCAGGAGTTAAAGACTCGACTCACAACAACTTCCATTTTGAACCTACCAGATGGTTCCGACAGCTTTGTTATGTATTGTGACACATCCAGATTCATATTCGGTTATGTCCTCATGCAGAGAGGTAATGTTATAGCCTATTCCTCTAGACAGCTTAATCCCCATGAGAAGAACTACCCTACTCAAGATCTTGAGTTAATAGATGTAGTCTTTGACTTAAATATTTGTAGGAATTACTTGTATGGTGTGCACGTTAATGTGTTTACTAATCATAAGAGCCTACAGTATGTGTACTCTCAGAAATACCTTAACCTCCATCAGATAAGGTGATTGGAGTTGTTGAAAGACTATGACATGAGTGCCTTTATAACCCGGACAAGGCCAATGTGGTGGTTGATGCTCTCAGTAGACTGTCAATGGGTATTGTTGCTCATGTTGACAACAGTAAGAAAAATTTATTTCAGGAAGTTCATCAGCTGGCGCGACTAGGTATCCACTTAGTCGATTTAGCAGAGGGTAATATGTTGGTTTAGAATAGTTCAAAATCATCCCTAATTTCTAAAGTAAAGGAAAAATAGGATAGAGATCCCAGTTTAGTCAAAATAAAAGAGTCAGTAAGAGATCAAAAGGTAGAGGTATTCTCCTAAGGGAGACATAGAGATTTTCGTTGTCAAGGTCATTTATGTGTGCCAGGTGTGGATGACTTGAGAAAGCAAATTCTTGCAGAGGCGCATGGTGCGCGTTACTCTATTCATCCAGGTGCTACTAAGATGTACTGCAATTTGTGAGAGATATATTGGTGGAGTGGGATGAAGAGAGACATTGCAAAATTTATGGCTAAGTGTTCAACATGTCAGCAGGTTAAGATTGAGCATCAGAAGCCAAGTGGGTCCATGCAGGAGTTCAGTATCCCTACTTGGAAGTGGGAAGAAGTGAACATGGACTTTCTGATAGGTTTGCCTCATACTCGTTGTTAGCACGATTCAGTTTGGGTCATTGTAGACAAGGTGACCAAATCAGCTCACTTCCTTCCAGTCCATACCTCATATTTAGCCAAGGATTATGCCAAACTCTATATCAGAGAGTTGGTCAGATTACACGGTATTCCATTATCCATTTTCTCAGATAGAGGTACCCAGTTCACCTCTCATTTCTGGAAGGCATTCTAAAAGGGTTTTGGTACCCGAGTTCATATTAGTACAACCTTTCATCCCTAAACAAATAGTCAAGCAGAAAGGATCATTCAGACTTTGGAAGATATGTTGTGAGCATGTGCTATAGATTTTAAAGGTATTTGGGACGACCGCTTGCCTTTGATTGAGTTTGCATACAATACCAGCTATCATTCTAGCATTCAGATGGCTCCATTTAAAGCTCTCTATGGTAGGAGATGCAGATCTCCAATCGCTTGGTTCGAAGTAGGTGAGTCCACAGTGGTAGGTCCTGACCTATTATTTGATACCTTAGAAAAAGTTTAGTTGATCAGGGAAAGGCTTAAGATAGCTCAGAGCCGACAAAAATTGTACGCAGATGTGCACATAAAGGATCTCGAGTTTGATATTGGTGATTATGTGTATTTGAAAATCTCTCCCATAAAGGGAGTGAAGAGGTTCGGCAAGAAGGGAAATCTCATTCCCTGATATGTCGGTCCCTTCAAAGTTCTCAGTTATTTCTGCAAAGTAGCTTATAAGCTCGAATTTCCTTTAGATCTAGCTTCAGTCCATCCAGTGTTTCATGTCTCCTTGATAAAGAAGTGCATAGGTGACCCAGCAGTTGTAGTCCCTAAAGAAGGCATAGATATTCATAGCAACCTCTCTTTCGAAGAGATTCTAGTCGAAATCCTTGACTATCAGACTCACAGAAGTCCCTCTAGTCAAAGTTCTTTGGCGGAATCAGTCTGTTGAGGGAGTTACTTGGGAAGCAGAAGAAGACATACGGACCAAGTATCCTCACCTCTTCTCTGTAAACTCAGACTCAGCCTAAGTCAATAGTTTCCCCTAAGCTTATTCAGTTTTATGTTTAGATTTCAGTTACAAAATTGTTATTAAATACCATTGCATGTTCAGTCATATGTTCATGAGTCAATTTAGTCATGTATCCATGCATCAGATATGCATGTTCAGTATGAGAAACTCAGCTTATCAAAAATCCCAGTCATGTACTCATGAATCAACTCAGTTATGTACTAATGTATCAGATATGCATGTTCAGTATGGTAATTCAGTATATCAGTAATATCAGTCCTATATACATGTCTTAGATATCCATGTCCAGTAAGTAGATTCAACCTACTAGTATTCTTAGTTCAGTTTGTTCCATTCGAGGATGAATATTTCCAAGTGGGATATATTGTAAGATCCCACAAAATTTCTAGCTTAATTCAGTCCTTTAAGTTTGTCAAGGGATCCCAGACTTAGAATATTTAGCTAAGTATTCTGACTTAGTTATATTTTTAGCCTTCGAAAGTTGGCGCTCTTACTTTGCAACATTAATGTTCTTTAAATGTCTACATTTGAGCTAATTCATGATCAAGAAGGTCAATAGGTGAACCCGAACAAGTTTTCGATTTTTCAGTATTCATTTGAAGCTCCTTTGGAATCCCAAAATAGTGAAGCAATGTGATCTTGGCGCGTCGCATCGACTATCATGTTGGTTAATATTTTTCCCAGCTACCAGCGTCAAATTTTAGTGAGTCGACGCTAACATGGAACGACATATTAGATATTGTGTCAATGGCATCGATGTGTTGCATCGACCAGCGCGTCGGTAACCCAGTTTTTCAGTCATTTAAAAGACGCATCTCAAGGGGTAATTGGGTATTTTTCCCATGCCCTTCAGCCCCTATAACACAAAGTTTATCCCCTTTAGAGGCATAATACAGTCATTATTCATAAAATCCTCAAGAACAAAACCCTAGGGCTGTCAATCCAAGTGTCGAATTCAAGAGATTTCACCATCAATTTTTCAAAATTCAAGCAATAAGGTATGTAAAGTGTTCATCCAAGGGTCCCTTCCACCCTTTGAGTTCAAGAAACTTCTTTTAAAAACATAAGTTATGATGTCCTTTTTGTGGGTTTGAATGTAATCATGCTGATGTTGAGGTAAGCATTTCAAGTTGAAATCTTTAATGTATTTCTTGATATTATGGTGGCATGTAAGTTGAATTTTGATTCTCTTAGGTAGAAACCCTTGAATTATGAATTAATATGGTAGTCGTGATGTATTAGCATTGTTGTTCATGCCCAAGTATAAAGCTATGCCTTGTAAGTGTTTGATGGAATGTTCATATGATTAGTTTAATGAAATTATGACATGTTAGCATGAAATTCCTATTTATGTAAAAGTTCACGACTTTCAAGTGCTTGATGAAATGCCTCATAAATTGTATTGTGAGTTGTTGACTATTGTCAAGTATTCAAGAATTGTTATGTCTTATTAAATTCATGCTATCGAGTACTGGCGGTATTCAATACCTGACAAATTAGCTGTGTTCCTAGAGCCAGTGTCAGTTACAGAATCCATCTCAGTCATGTCACAATCAGTAGTACTCTCAGCCAGTCTCAGAATTTAGGAAAAACTCAGTAGTATTTGGTTCAGGCATCGGTAAACTCAGTCAGTTAACAGAATTCAGTAGTATTCCGTTAGTCAACAAAAATTTGTAAACTCAGTCTAGTTCAGTCCAGTATACTCAATACAGTGTCTATTCAGTTGGGAGTAGGATTTAGCACCGAATGAATCCAAGGATGAGGGCTCACCTGCCAGTAGAGGGTGTGATCCTTAGAAGCAGTCCTTGTGTTCCAAAACTATGTAGCCAGCATAAGTTGAGACATTAAACCTTCCATATGAGGGTTGATGAGGTGGATTAACCTATGATTTGAGGGTCCCACTAGTCTCATTATTGTAGCTGACAGATGAGCGTAACTCTCAACATGTCCATACACGTGGCACGGTATTGACACCCTTCTAATTGGGGTTACAGGTTGGACCCTAAATCAGTTAAAAAGGGGCATGTCAGTTAGATGATTACTTCCCACAGTCTCAGTCTCAGTCATCAGTAAAGAACTCAAATAGTTCTACAGATTTTAGGACTGTCGGATACAGTCATTCAACTCAGTACGGAACTCAGCTAGTTCCATTTGAGTCAGAATTGTTAGAAATAGTCACTCAGTAATAATATATCAGTTATTAGTAATCCATGTTACTAGTAAACTCAGTATTCAGTATTATTACGACTTCAGTTACAGCTCTTGTATTCATGCCTGCATTTCTAACTCAGCCATGTTCATGTTATTTAGTCAGTTATGTTCATGCATGTGAACCCTTGCATTCAGCCTACCTCACTTTGCATACCAGTATATTCACACATACTGACACATACTTTTCTCTTGCACTATGGTGTTTTATATGATAGGTTCAAAAACTCAGGTTCCCGATCATGCGTAGATAGATTCAGATTAAGCCAGCAGTAGTAGACTAAAAGTGAGTCCTCATCATTTGATGATATTCTTTTATTTTATTATTTCATTACATTTAATATTTTAGTAGATGGAGTTAGTTAGGGTATTGTCCCATCAACTCCACAGTCCAGACAGTTTAGCTAAAGGCTTTTCAGACTAGATGTTTAGACAGTTGTTCAGACTAGATACCTTATCTCAGTTTTATTTTAGTTATTTAAACCTTATGGAATTTCAGCCCATTATTTTGTATTATAACGTATTATTACTCAGTTATTGTAGCAGGTACTAGTCAAGGGATAGCTCATAGTCCTTCGGGATTAGAGCACCGTGTAACATTCGGGATATAGACTCAGGGATTTAAAAACTTGGTATCAGAGCCTAAAGATCAACAGTGTCCAAGAAAGTCTGAAAGCCTCACGTAGTAGAGTCTTATGCCTAGGTGTGTAGCTCGCCACACTTATGGATAGGAGGCTACGTGCTTTTTTAGGAATAGTTTACCTACTTTTTGTATTCATATCGTGTGAGTGTGCATGAGCTCTAGATAAACTCTCTTTTTATTCTAAGTTTCTCTTCCATCTACAGAAAATACCTCCAAAGAGGTCTCAGGGAAGAGGAACGGGAGATCAGTCAGCTCGATTAGCTAAATCCTTTGGGTGAGCATGTCTTCCATTCAGAGTTTAGAGAAGCTTTCACCACCTTATCTCATTTAGTTGTTGCTTAGAATGAACATCCAGATGTCGTTTCGGACAACCAAGTGACCAATACTACAGTAGCCAGGATTTGAGACTTGACCCGAATGAACCTTTCGTATTTCACAGGGTCTAAGTCAAATAAGGACACTCAGGAATTCCTTGATCAGGTGCAGAAGGTTATAGATATTATGGGGGTGACATCTTGAGAGAGTACTGAGTTAGCTACATATTAGTTACAGGATGTGGCTCACACTTGGTTCAAATAGTTGAAAGAAGAGAGGGCAGTAGGTGCAGGGCCCATAGAGTGGGAAGATTTTTCCACTACTTTTCTAGATAGTTTATTTCCCCTAGAGCTGAGAGAAGCTAAGGTGTTAGAGTTTATTAATCTGAAGCAGGGCAATATGACAGTGAAAGAGTATTCTCTCAAGTTTACTCAATTAGTTAGATATGCTCCTCATGTGGTGGCAGATAGCAGATCCCGAATGAGCAAGTTTGAGTCTGGAGTAAATAATAGTGTGGTGAAAGAGCAGGACCGCAATGTTGATCAGTGAGATAGACTTGTCTAGGCTGATGATCCATGCTTAGCAGATAGAAGAACAGAAGAAAAAAAAAAGAAAAAAGCAGAATAAGAGAGCTAGAATAGGTAGCTTCCACTTTGCTCAGCCTTAGTTAGAGGATGGGAACCTTTCTCAATTCTTCTTGAAATATTCAGTTCCAGCTCCAACCTCAACCAGTGCTTCGGTGCCAAATTTAGAGATGGCAATAGAGATAGGGCATCAGGCCTTAAACCTCAGGGCAGTGTAAGAAGTGCTCAAACCAATCTTCTTTGTCAGACTTATAGCAAGAACTATCAGGGTGTCTGCAGGGCTTGCAGTGATGTATGTTTTAGATGTGGCAAGCCAGGCCACAGAGTCAGAGATTTTCCTCAGACAGGTTTACATGGTCAGCGTAACCATCCTCTAGCTTAGTCCGATCACCCAAATCAGCAGGGCGCCACATCCAGTGCCACCAGTGGGCAGCGCCCAAACAGACTCTATGCTCTTCAGTCCTGATAGGATCAGGAAAATTCTCCTGATGTGGTCACTGGTATGTTACAGATCTTTCAAATACATATTTATTCTTTGCAAGATCCAAGAGCTTCCTGGTCTTTTATTACTCATTATATAGCACCTAATTTCGGAGTTAGTCCTGAAATTCTGGCAGAACCTGTCCCAGTCTCTACCCTAGTAGGTAAATCTCTCATAGCTCAACGGGTATACAGGAACTGTCCGGTTATGATATCTCAGAAATTTACTTCAGCAGACTTAGTCAAATTAGAGATGACCGATTTTGATGTCATTCTCGGCATTGATTGGCTTCATTCCTTCTATGCCTCAGTCAAATGTAGAAACAAAATTGTCCAGTTCCAGTTTTCGAATGAACCTATCCTAGAATGGAGAGGTATTACTTCAGCCTTCAAGGGTCAGTTAATTTCCTACCTAAAGGCAAAAAAAATGATATCTAAGGGATGCGTCTATCATCTTGTGCGAGTCAGAGACCCTTTTTCAGAACTCCCAGTCTTGAGTCAGTTCCAGTGGTGAATGAATATTCATATGCGTTTCCAGAAGATCATCCCGGAGTTCTCCTTAAAGGGAAATTGACTTCGTAATAGACCTTCTTCTTAACACTCAGCCCATATCTATTCTGCCATACAGAGTGGCACCTGCCGAACTCAGAGAATTAAAAGAACAGTTGAAGGATCTCTTAGACAAGGGATTCATCAGACCCAGTGTGTCCCCGTGGGGTGCACCAGTTTTATTCATGCGTAAGAAAGATAGTTCTCTCAGAATATTCTTAGACTACCGTCAGCTCAATAAGGTCACAGTCAAGAACAAGTATCCCTTTCCCAAAATCGATGACTTGTTTGACCAACTTCAGGGAGCTAGTTACTTCTCTAAGATAGACCTCAGATCAGGCTATCATCAGCTGAGAGTCAGAGAAGCGATATCCCAAAAATAGCTTTCAGAACTCGGTATGGTCACTTTGAATTCTTAGTCCTGTCCTTTGGTCTTACCAATGCCCCAGTAGACTTCATGGATTTGATAAACTGTGTGTTCAAGCAGTACTTGGACATGTTCGTTATTGACTTCATAGATGACATTCTCGTTTACTCCTGTAGTGAGTATGATCATGCAGACTATCTCAGAATAATATTCCAGACTCTAGGAAATCATTAGTTGTTCACCAAATTTAGTAAGTATGAATTTTTGCCAAGGTCAGTAGCATTCCTTGGTTATATCGTCTCCGGTGATGGCATTAGGGTTGATCCCCAAAAGACATAAGCGGTGAGAAACTGGCATAGACCCATCTCTCTATTAGATATCAGGAGTTTTTTGGGTTTGGCTGGCTATTACAGGCGGTTTATTGAGGAATTTTCATCTATTACATCCCCTATGTCCATATTGACTCAAAAAAGGTCAAATTCCAGTGGTCAGAATCCTTTGAGAAAAGTTTTTGGGAGTTGAAGACTCTACTTATAACAGCTCACATTTTGACCCTACCAGATGGTTCTGACGGCTTTGTTATGTATTGTGATTCCTCCAGAGTCATATTGGGTTGTGTCCTCATACAGAGAGGTAATTTTATAGCCTATGCCTCTAGACAAATTAAGCCCCATAAGAAGAACTACCCTATTCATGATCTTAAGTTAGCAGCTGTAGTCTTTGCCTTAAAGATTTAGAGGCATTACTTGTATGGTGTGCACGTTGATGTGTTCACTAATCATAAGAGCCTGCAGTATGTATAATCTTATAAAAACCTCAACCTCCATCAGAGAAGGTGGTTAGAGTTGTTGAAAGACTACGACATGAGTGCCTTTATAACCCGAGCAAGGCCAATTTAGTGGTTGATGCTCTCAGTAGACTATCTATGGGTAGTGTTGCTCGTGTTAAGGACAGTAAGAAGAAGTTATTTTAGGAAGTTCATCAGCTTGCCCGACTAGGTGTCCGCTTCGTCGATTCAGCAGATGGTAATGTGTGGGTTCAGAATAGTTTAAAATCATCTCTAGTTTCTGAAGTAAAAGAAAAATAGGATAGAGATCCCAGTTTAGCCAAGTTGAAATAGTCAGTCAGAGATCAAAAGGTGGAGGTTTTATCCCAAGGGGTGAGATGATGTTTTGTGTTGTAAGGGTCTTCTATGTATGCCAGGTATGGATGACTTGAGGCAGCAAATTCTTTTAAAGGCGCATGGAGCACGTTACTCTATTCATCCAGGGGTCACTAAGATGTACTGCAATTTGCGGGAGATCTATTTGTAGAGTGGTATGAAGATAGACATTGCATAATTTGTGGCTAAGTTGTCAATATTTCAGTAGGTTAATATTGAGCATCAGAAGCCAAGTGGGTCCATGCAGGAGTTCAATATCCCTACTTAGAAGTGGGAAGCAGTGAATATGGACTTTGTGATGGGTTTGCCTCATACTTGTCGTTATCATGATTTAGTTTGGGTCATCGTAGACAGGGAGACCAATTCAACTCGCTTTCTTCCACTCCATACCTCATATTCAACTGAGGATTTTTCCAAACTCAATATCAGAGAGTTGGTCAGATTAAATGGTGTTCTGTTGTCCATTATCTGTGATAGAGGCACCCAGTTCACCACTTATTTTTGGAAGGCATTCCAAAAGGGTCTTGGTACCCGAGTTCATCTTAGTACGGCCTTTCATCCCCAGACGATGTTCAAATAGAAAGGACCATTCAGACTTTGGAAGATAAGCTGTGAGTATGTGCGATAGATTTTAGAGGTAGTTGGGACGACCACTTGCCTTTGATTGAGTTTGCATACAATAACAGCTATCATTCCAGCATTCAGATAGCTCCATTTGAAGCTCTCTATGGTAGGAGATGCAGATCTCCAATTGCTTGGTTCGAAGTGGGTTAGGCTACAGTTGTAGGGCCTGACCTTGTATTTGATACCTTAGAAAAAGTTTAGTTATTCAGAAAAAGGCATAAGATAGCTCAGAGCCAACAGAAATCATACGCAGATGTGTGTAGAAAGGATCTCAAGTTTGAGATTGGCGATTATGTGTGTTTGAAAATCTCTCCCATGAAGGGAGTGAAGAGGTTCGGCAAGAAGGGAAAGCTCAGTCTCTGATATGTCGGTTCCTTCAAAGTTCTCAGTCGTTTCGGCAAAGTAGCTTATAAGCTCGAATTGCCTTTAAATCTAGCTTCAGTCCATCCATCATTTCATGTCTACTTGCTAAAGAAGTGCATAGGTGGCCCAGAAGTTGTAGTCCCTATAGAGGGCATAGATATTTATATCAACCTCTCCTTCGAAGATATTCCAGTCAAAATCCTTAACTATCAGACTCACAGATTGAGGAACAAAAAAGTTTCTCTAGTCAAAGTTCATTGGCGTAATTAGTCCATTGAGGGAGCTACTTAGGAAGAAGAAGTAGACATGCATACCAAGTATCCTCACCTCTTCTCCACAAACTTGGACTCGGCCTAAGGTAATAGTTTTCCCTAATATTATTCAGTTTCATATTCAGATTTCAATTACAAACTTTGTATCAAATACCATTGCATGTTCAGTCAAATGTTCATGTGTCAGTTCAGTCATGTATCCATGCATCAGATATGCATGTTCAGTATTTGAAACTCAGCTTATCAAAAATCCCAGTCATGTACTCATGAATTGGCTCAATTATGAACTCATGCATCAGGTATTCATATTCAATGTGGAAATTTAGTGTATCAGTAATATCAGTCCTATAGTCATGTCCCAGATATCCATGTCTAGTAATTAGATTTAGCCTACTGGTACTCTCAATTCAGTCCATCCCATTCGAGGACGAATGTTCCCAAGGGGGAGATATTGTAAGACCCCAAAAATTTTCTAGCTTAATTCAGTCCTTTAAGTTTGTCAAATGGTCCCAGACTTAGAATATTTAGCTAAGTATTTTGACTTAGTTATATTTTTAGCCTTCGGAAGTTGGCGCTCTTACTTCGCAACCTTAACGTCCTTTAAATGTCTATATTTGTGTTAATTTTTGATCAGGAAGGTCAATAGGTGAACCCGAACAAGTTCCAGATTTTTTAGATTTTGTTTGAAACTTCTTTGGAATCCCAAAATAGTGAACCAACGTGATCTTGGCGCATCACATCGACTATCGCATTTGTTGATACTTTTCCAAGATACCAGTGTCAAATTCCAGTAAGTTGATGCTAACTTGGCGCGACGCATTGGATATCACATCGATGGCATCGACGCACCGCATCGACCTACGCGTCGATAACCCAGTTTTTCAGTTATTTAAAAGTCACATCTCAAGGGGTAATTGGGTCTTTTTCCCACGCCCTTCAGCCCCCGTAACTCAAAGTTTAGCCTCTTTAGAGGCATAATACAATCATTATTCATAAAATCCTCAAGAACAAAACCCTAGGGCTATCAATCCAACAATAAAATCCAAGAGATTTCACCATCAATCTTTCCAAATTCAAGCAATAAGGTATGTAAAGTGTTCATCCAAGGGTCCCTTCCACCCTTGGAGTTCAAGAAAACATAAGTTGTGATGTACATGTTGTGGGTTTAATGTAATCATGTTGATGTTGTGGTATGCATTTCAATTTGAAATCTTTAATGTATTTCTTGATATTATGGTTGCAAGTAAGTTGAATTTTAATTCTCTTAGGTAGAAACCCCTGAATTATGAATTAATATGGTAGTTATGATGAATTAGCATTGTTGTTCATGCCCAAGTATATAGCTATGCCTTGTAAGTGTTTGATGGAATGTTCATGAGATTAGTTTAATGAAATTATGACATGTTAGCATGCATTCCTATTTATGTGCAAGTTCACGACTTTTAAGTTCTTGATCAAATGCCTCATAAATTGTATTGTGAGTTGTTGACTATTGTCAAGTATTCAAGAATTGTTATGTCTTATTGTCCTCATGCTATAGAGTCCTGGGGGTATTTAATACCCGACAAATTAGCTTTGTACCTAGAGCCAGTATCAGTTACAGAATCAATCTCAGTCATGTCACGATCAGTATTACTCACAACCAGTCTCAGAATTCTGGAAAAACTCAGTAGTATTTAATTCAGGCCTTAGTAAACTTAGTCAATCAACAGAATTCAGTAGTATTCCATCGGTCAACAAAACTCAGTAAACTCAGTCCAGTTTAGTCCAGCGTACTCAGTTCAGTGTCTATTCAGTTGGGAGTAGAATTCAGCACCGAGTGAACCCAAGGATGAGGGCTCACCTGCCAGAAGAGGGTGTGATCCTTAGAAGCAGTCCTTGTGTTCCAAAACTACATAGCCATAGTAGATTGAGACATCAAACTTGCTAGATGAGGGTTGATAAGGTGGCTTAACCTGTGAGTTGAGTGTCCCACCGTTCTCATTAGAGTACCTAACAGATGAGGGTAACTCTCAGCTTGTCCTTACCCGTGGCACGGTATTGACACCCTTCCAACTGGAGTTATAGGTTGGACTACAAATCATTTAAAAGGGGGCATGTTGGTTAGATGATTACTTCCCACAGTGTCAGTCTCAATCATCAGTAAAGAACTCAGATATTTCTATAGATTTTAGGACTGTCAAATACAGTCATTCAGCTCATTACGGAACTCATCTAGTACCATCAGAGTCAGGACTGTCAGAAATAGTCACTCAGTAATAGTATATCAGTTATCAGTAATCCATCTTACCAGTAAACTTAGTATTGTGTATTATTATGACTTTAGTTACAGCTTCTGTATTCATGCATGTATTTCTCACTCAGCCATGTTCATGTTATTCAGTCATTTATAGTTTATGCATGTGAACCCTTGTATTCAGCCTACCTCACTTTGAAAACCAGTACATTTACACGTACTGACGCATACTTTTCTCTTGCGCTATGGTGTTTTATACCATAGGTTCGGACGCTCAGGTTCTCGATCATGCGTAGATAGATTCAAATTCAGCCAACAGCAGTAAACTAATAGTGAGTCCTTATCATTCGAGGATATTTTTTTATTTCATTATCTCATTACATTCAGCATTTTAGTAGATCGAGTTAGTTGGGGTATTGTCCCATCAACTCCACAGTTTAGACAGTTTAGCTAGAGGCTTTTCAGACTAGATATTCTGCATCTTGTTCAGTTTTGGTATTGAGATACCTTATCTCAATTTTATTTCAGTTATTTAAACCTTATGGCATTTCAGCCCATTATTCTGCATTATACATATTATTACTCAGTTATTGCAGTAGGTACCAGTCATGGGTTAGCTCTTGGTCCTTCTAAATTTTGAGAACCTTGTAGCATCTGGGGTACAAACTCGGGGCATTACAAACTTGGTATCAGAGCCTACGGTTTAACAGTGTCCTAGGAAGTCTGAAAGTCACACCTAGTAGAGTCGTGTGCATAGGTGTGTAGTGCACCACACTTATGGATAGGAGGCTACGAGATGTTTTAGTAATAGTTTCCCTTCTTTCAGTATTCATATTGTGCGAGTGAGCATGAGCTACAAATAAACTCTTTTTTTAATCCAAGTTTCTCTTCCATCTACAGAATATGCCTCCAAAGAGGACTTAGGGAAGAGGAATAGGAGATTAGTCAGTCCCTCAGCCCAATCAGCCAAATACTTTGGGTGAGCGTGTCTCCCACACAGAGTTTAGAGCAGCTTTTACTACCCTAGCACATTCAGTTGCTGCTCAAAATAAACTTCCAGCTGTCATTCTAGCCAACCCAGTGGCCAATACTGCAGCAACCAGGATTTGGGACTTCACCCGAATGAATCCTCCGTCTTTCACAGGGTCTAAGTCAGATGAGGACCCTCAGGAATTCCTTGATCAAGAGAAGAAAGTTACAAATATTATGAGGGTGACATCTAGTGAGAGTACTGAGTTAGCTACATATTATTTGCAGGATGTGGCTCACACTTGGTTTAAACAGTGGAAAGTAGGGAGGGCAGTAGATGCAGGGCCCATAGAGTGGGAAGAGTTTGCCACTGCTTTTCTAAATAGATTTTTTCCCCTATAGCTGAGAGAAGCTAAGGTGTTAGAGTTTATTAATCTAAAGCAGGGCAATATGATAGTGAAAGAGTATTCTCTCAAGTTTGCTTAATTAGCTAGATATGCTCCTCATGTGGTGGCAGATAGTAGATCCCGAATGAACAAGTTTGTATCTGGAGTGAATGATAGTGTGGTCAAAGAGTGCAGGACCACAATGTTGATCAGCGAGATATATTTGTCTAGGTTGATGATTCATGCTCAGCAGATAGAGGAGTAGAATAAAAAAGAGAGAGAAAAGCAGAATAAGAGAGCTAGAATGGGTAGCTTCCATTTTGCTCAGCCTAAGTCAGAAAGTGGGAACCATTCTCAGTTTCTCTTAAAATCTTCAGTTCTAGCTCCATCCTCAGCCAATTCTCCAGTGCCAAAATTTAGAGACGATAATAGAGATAGGGCATCAGTCCCTAAACCTTAGGGTAGTGTAAGTAGTGCCCGAACCAATCCTCTTTATCAGACTTGCGGCAAGAACCATCAGGGTGTCTGCAGGGCTGGTAATGATATGTGTTTTGGATGTGACAAGTCAGGCCAAAGAGTTAGAGATTATCCTCAGTCAGGTTTTTAGGGTCAGCGAAACCGTCCTCCAGCTTTGTCCGGTCGATCGAATCAGTTGGGTGCTAAATCAAATGCCACCAGTTTGAAGCACCCAAATGGACTCTATGCTCTTCAGTCCTGACAAGATTAGGAAAATTCTCCTGGTGTGGTCACTGGTATGTTACAGATCTTTCACATACATATTTATGGTTTGCTAGATCCAGTTGCTTCTCGATCTTTTGTTACTCCTTCTGTAGCAGTTAATTTCAGAGTTAGTCCTAAAATTCTAGCAGAGCCTTTCCTAGTCTCTACCCCAATAGGTAAATCTATCATATCCCGGTGGGTATACAGGAACTGTCCGATTATGACATCTCAGAAAGTCACTTTAGCAGACTTAGTCGAATTAGAGATGACAAATTTTGATGTCATTCTTGGAATGGATTGACTTTATTCCTGCTATGACTCAATCAACTGTAGAAATAGAATTATCCAGTTACAGTTTTTGAATGAACCTGTCCTAGAGTGGAGAGGTAGTACTTCAGTCTTCAAGGGTCAGCTTATTTCCTACCTAAGGGAAATAAAAATGATATCTAAGGGATGCGTCTATTATTTTTTACGAGTCAGAGAATCTAGTTCAGAAACTCCCGGTCTTGAGTCAGTTTCAGTGGTGAATGAATATTTAGATGTGTTTCCAGAAGATCTTCTTAGAGTTCCTCCTGAAAAGGAAATTTACTTCGGAATAGACCTTTTTTCGGACACTCAGCCCATATCTATTCTGCCATACAGAATGGCACCTGCAGAACTCAGAGAAATAAAAGAACAAATGAAGGATCTCTTAGACAAGGGATACATTAGATCCAGTGTGTGCCCGTGGGGTGCACCAATTTTATTTGAGAGTAAGAAAGGCGGTTCTCTCAGAATGTGCATAGACTACCGTCAGCTCAATAAGGTTACAATCAAGAACAAGTATCCCCTTCCCAGTATCGATGACTTGTTTGACCAACTAAAGGGAGATAGTTACTTCTCTAAGATAAACCTTAGATCAGGCTATCATCATCTTAGAGTCAGAGAATGTGACATCCCAAAAATAGCTTTCAGAACTCGGTATGATCACTTTGAATTCTTAGTCATCTTATTTAGTCTTACTAATGCCCCAGCAGCCTTTATGGACTTGATGAACCATGTGTTCAAGAAGTACTTGGACATGTTCATCATAGTCTTCATAGATGACATTCTTGTTTACTCCCGTAGTGAGCATGATCATGTAGACCATCTCAAAATAATATTGTAGAATCTCAGAAATCATCAGTTTTTTGCCAAATTCAGTAAGTGTGAATTTTGGCTAAGGTCAGTAGCATTCCTTGGTCATATCGTCTCTGGTGATGGCATTAAGGTTGATCCCTAAAAGACCAAAGCGGTGAAAAACTAGCCCAGACACATCTCTCCATCAGATATCAGGAGTTTCTTAGGTTTGGCTAGCTATTAAAGGTTGTTTGTTGAAGGATTTTCATCTATTACATCCCCTATGTCCATATTGACTCAGAAGAAGGCCAAATTTTGGTGGTCAGAATCTTGTAAGAAGAATTTTCTGCAGTTAAAGACTTGACTCACAACTGCTCTCGTTTTGACCCTATAGATGGTTTCTATGGCTTTATTATGTATTCTGATGCCTCTAGAGTCAGATTGGGTTGTGTGCTTATGTATAGAGGTAAGGTTATAGCATATTCCTCTAGACAGATTAAGACTCATAAGAAGAACTACCGTACTCATGATCTTGAGTTAGCAGATTTAGTCCTTGCCTTGAAGATTTGGAGGAATTACTTATTTGGTGGGCACGTTGATGTGTTCACTGATCATAAGGGTCTGTAGTCTGTATTCTCTAAAAAACACCTCAACCTCCGTTAGAGAAGGTGGTTGGAGTTGTTGAAAGACTACGACATGAGTGTCCTTTATAACCCGTGCAAGGCCAATGTAGTAGTTGATACTCTCAGTAGACTGTCTAAGGGTAGTGTTGCTCACATTAAGGACAGTAAGAAGAAGTTAGTTCAGGAAGTTCATCAGCTTGATCGACTAGGTATCCTTTTAGTCGATTCAGCAGAAGGTAATGTGTAGGTTCATAATAGTTCAGAATCATCTCTAGTTTTGAAAGTAAAGAAAACACATGATAGAGATCCCAGTTTAGCCAAGTTGAAAGAGTCAGTCAAAGATCAAAAGGAGGAGGTTTTCTCCCAAGGGAGAGATGGAGTTTTGCATTGTTAGGGTCGTCTATGTGAGCCAGGTGTGGATGACTTGAGTCAGTAAATTCTTGCAGAGACGCATGGTGCGCATTACTCTATTCATCTAGGTTAAGATTGCAGAATTCATGGCTAAGTGCTCAATATGTCAGCAGGTTAGGATTGAGCATCAAAAGCCAAGTGGATCCATGCAAGAGTTTAGTATCCCTACTTGGAAGTGGGAAGAAGTGAACATGGACTTTGTGATGGATTTGCCTCATACTCGTCGTCAGCACGATTCAGTTTGGGTCATCTTAGACAGGGTGACCAAATCAGCTCACTTTTTTCCAGTCCATACCTCGTATTCAACCGAGGATTATGCCAAACTCTAATCATAGAGTTGTCAAATTACATGGTGTTCCATTATCCATTGTCTCAGATAGAGGTACCCAGGTCATCTCGCATTTCCTCAAGGCATTTTTAAAGGGTCTTGGTACCCGAGTTCATATTAGTACAGTCTTTCATCTCCAGAAAGATGGTCAAGCAGAAAGGACCATTCAGACTTTGGAAGATATGTTGCGAGCATGTGCGATAGATATTAAAGGTATTTGGGATGACCACTTGCCTTTAATTGAGTTTGCATACAATAATAGCTATCATTCCAGCATTCAGATGGCTCTATTTGAAGCTCTCTATGGTAGGAGATGCAGATCTCCAATCACTTGGTTCGAAGTGGGTGAGGACGCAATTGTAGGGCTTGACCTAGTATTCAATACCTTAGAAAAAGTTCAGTTGATCAGAGAAAGGCTTAAGACAGCTCAGAGCCGACAAAAATTATACGTAGATGTACGTAGAAAGGATCTCAAGTTTGGGATTTGCGATTATGTATATTTAAAAATCTCTCCTATTAAGGGAGTGAAGAGGTTTGACAAGAAGGCAAATCTCAGTCCCAAATATGTCGGTCCCTTCAAAGTTCTCAGTCGTTTCGGCAAAGTCGCTTATAACCTCAAATTGCCTTCATATCTTGCTTCAGTCCATCCAGTGTTTTATGTTTCCTTGCTAAAGAAGTGCATAGGTGACCCAGCAGTTGTAGTCCCTATAGAGGGCATAGATATTAAGAATAACCTCTCCTTCGAAGAGATTCCGATCGAAATCCTTAACTATCAGAGTCGTAGATTGAGGAAAAAAGAAGTCACTCTAGTGAAAGTTCTTTGGTGGAATCAATACGTTGAGGGAGCTACTTGGGAAGCAGAAGTAGACATGCGGACCAAGTATCCTCACCTTTTCTCCGCAAACTCAGACTCATCCTAAGGTAATAGTTTTCCCTAAGCTTAATAAGTTTCATGTTCAGATTTTAGTTACAAACTTGGTATCAAATACCATTGCATATTCAGTCATATGTTCATGAGTGAGTTCAGTCATGTATCCATGCATCAGATATGCATGTTCAGTGTGATAATTCAGTATATCAGTAATATCAGTCCTATAGTCATGTCCCAGATGTCCATATCCATTAAGTAGATTTAGCCTACTAGTACTCTCAGTTCAGTCCATCCCATTCGAGGATTAATGTTTCCAAGGGGGAGATATTGGAAGCCCCGCAAAATTTCTAGCTTAATTCAGTACTTTAAGCTTGTCAAGGGGTCCCAGACTTAGAATATTTAGCTAAATATTCCTACTTAGTTATATTTTTAGCCTTTGGAAGTTGGCGCTCTTACTTTGCAACCTTAATGTCCTTTAAATATCTATATTTGAGTTAATTCATGATCAAGAAGGTAAATAGGTGAACTCAAACAAGTTTCAAATTTTTTGGACTTCGTTTGAAGCTCTTTTGAAATCCCAAAATAGTAAACCAATGTGATCTTGGCGTGTCGCATCGACTGTCGCATTGGTTAATATTTTTCCCAGTTACCAGCGTCAAATTCCAGTGGGCCGATGCTAACTTGGCACGACGCATTGGATATCGCATCGATGCCATGAATGCACCGCATTGACCTGCGCGTCGGTAACCCAGTTTTTTAATCATTTAAAAGCCACGTCTCAAGGGGTAATTGGATCTTTTTCCCACGCCCATCAGCCCCCATAACACCTAGTTTAGCCCCTTTAGAGGCATAATACTATCATTATTCATAAAATCCTCAAGAACAAAACCCTAGGGCTATCAATCCAAGAAAATTTCACCATCAATCTTTCCAAATTCAAGCAATAAGGCATGTAAGTGTTCATCCAAGGGTCCCTTCCACCCTTAGAGTTCAAGAAGTTTAAAAACATAAGTTGTGATGTCCATGTTGTGGGTTTGAATGTAATTATGTTGATGTTGTGGTATGCATTTCAAGTTAAAATATCTAATGTATTTCTTGATATTATGGTGGCATGTAAGTTGAATTTTGATTCTCTTAGGTAGGAACCCCTGAATTATGAATAATATGGTAGTCATAATGTATTGGCATTGTTGTTCATGCCCAAGTATAAAGCTATGCCTTGTAAGTGTTTGATGGAATGTTCAAGAGATTAGTTTAATGAAATTATGACATGTTTGCATGCATTTCTATTTTTGTGCAAGTTCACGAGTTTCAAGTGCTTGATGAAATGCCTCATAAATTGCAGTGTGAGTTTTTGACTATTGTCAAGTATTTAAGAATTGTCATGTCTTATTATCTTCATGCTATCGAGTCTTGGGGGTATTTAATACCTGACAAATTAGTTGTGTGCCTCGAGCTAGTGTCAGTTACAGAATCTATCTCAGTTATGTCACGATCAGTAGTACTCTTAACCAGTCTCGAAATTCAGGAAAAACTCAATAGTATTTAGTTCAGGCCTCAGTAAACTCAGTCAGTCAACAGAATTCAGTAGTATTCTGCCAGTGAACAAAACTCAGTAAACTCAGTTCAGTATACTCAATTCAGTGTCTATTCAGTTAGGAGTAGGATTTAGCACCGAGTGAATCCAAGGATGAGGGCTCATCTATCAGTAGAGGGTGTGATCCTTAGAAGCAGTCCTTGTGTTCCAAAACTACATAGCCAGCATAGGTTGAGATATCAAACCTTCCAGATGAGGGTTTATGAGGTGGCTTAACTTATGAGTTGAGGGTCCCACTATTCTCATTAGAGTACCTAACAGATGAGGGTAACTCTTAGCTTATCCTTACTCGTGGCACGATATTGACACCCTTCCAACTGGGTTTACAGGTTGGACCTCAAATCAATTAAAAAGGGGCATGTCAGTTAGATAATTACTTCCCATAGTCTTAGTCTTAGTAATCAGTAAAGAACTCAGATAGTTGTACAGATTTTAGGACTGCCAAATACAGTCATTCAGCTCAGTACGAAACTCAGCTAGTTTCAGCAGAGTCAGGATTGTCAGAAACAGTCACTCAGTAATAGTATATCAGTTATCAGTAATCCATGTTACCAGTAAACTCAGTATTCAGTGTTATTATGACTTCAGTTATAGCTCCTGTATTCATGCATGTATTTCTCACTCATCCATGTTTATGTTATTCAGTCATTTATAGTTCATGCATGTGAACCCTTGCATTCAGCCTACCTCACTTTGCATACCAGTACATTCACACATACTGACGCATACTTTTCTATTGCACTATGGTGTTTTATACCATAGGTTTGTATGCTCAGGTTCCTAATCATGCGTAGATAGATTCAGATTCAGCCAGCAGCAGTAGACTAACAGTGAGTCCTCATCATTTGAGGATATTCTTTTATTTCATTATCTCATTACATTCAGCATTTTAGTAGATGGAGTTAGTTGGGGGATTGTCCCATCAACTCCTCAGTTTAGACAGTTCAGCTAGAGGTTTTTCAGACTAGATGTTCAGACAGTTGTTCGGTTTTGGTATTGAGATACCTTATCTCAATTTTATTTCAATTATTTGAACCTTATGGTATTTCTGCCCATTATTCGGTATTATAACATATTATTACTCAGTTATTGCAGCAGATACCAGTCATGGGTTAGCTCATGGTCCTTTAAGATTATGAGCATCGTGTAGTATCTGGGGTACAGACTCGGGGAGTTACAGGTTTCATCCGCCCTAGTGTGTCCCTAAGGGATACACCGTTGTTATTCGTTTGTAAGAAGGATGGTTCCCATTGGTTGTGTATTGATTACCGATAGTTGAATAAGGTGATAGTAAAGAATAAACACACTCTTCCAAGGATAGATGATTTGTTTGATCAGTTGCAGGATGCTAAATTTTTCTCCAAGATTGATCTTTTATCCAGGTATCCTCAGTTAAAGGTTAGGGAGGCGGATATTCCTAAGAATACCTTTTGTACTTAGTATGGGCATTTTGAGTTCTTGGTTATGTCTTTTGGGTTTATCAATGCCCCAGTGGCATTCATGGATTTGATGAATAGGGTATTCCGTTAGTTTCTAAATTTATTTGTTATTGTGTTCATAAATTTCATTCTGGTGTATTCTTAGATCAAGGTGGATCATGTTGATCACCTCCATGTTATATTATAGCCCCTGCAGGAGCAGCAGTTGTATGCCAAATTTTTGAGATGTGAATTCTAATTAAATGTTGTTACTTTTATAGGTCATCTCATATCTAGTGAAAGGAACACGGTGGATTCCCAAAAAGTTACAGTGGTTAAAAAGTGGCCTAGACCCATGACTCCAATTGATATTCAGAGCTTCTTGGGTTTAGCTAGCTACTACAAAAGGTTTGTGGAAAGATTTTCTTCTATATCTTCCCCATTGACTAAGTTAACTCAAAAGAATGTGAGGTTCTTATGGTCTGATTCTTGTGAGGGTAGTTTCAAGGAGCTGAATGATTAGCTAATTTTTGCTCCAGTTTTGACCTTGCCTAAATGCACTAATATGCTTAAGGTCTACTGTGATACATTCCATGTGGTGCTTGGTTGTATTTTGATGCAGCATGGTAAGGTGATAGCTTATGCCTTTATACAGTTGAAGGTGCATGAGAATAGGTATTTGACTCATGACTTGGAATTGTTAGTTGTGGTGTTCTTGTTGAAAATATGGTATCACTATTTGTGTAGAGTGCATGTGGATATTTTTTCTGATTATAAGAGCCTCTAGTATGTGTTTACCCAGAATAAGATTAACCTAAGGCAAAGGATATGGCTTGAGCTTCTCAAGTATTATGACATAAGTCTTTACTACCACCCAGGTAAAGCTAATGTGGTTGATGATGCTCTTAGCAGGTTATCTATAGGGAGTCTGGATTATGTGGATAAGGAGAAGCGGGAGTTTGTGAAGGATATTCACTGTTTGTCTAACCTTAGAGTTCACCTCGTGGACTCCAAGGATGGTGGCGTGTTTGTATAGGAGGTGGCACAGTCATCTCTTAGTTTCGAAAACCAAGGAGAAGTAGATGTTAGATCATGTCTTGATGTGGATCAAGTGTGATATATGTGGGCAAAAGGTGATGGTCTTTGATATTAGTAGTGATGGTACCTTATGGTGCCGTGTTCCCGATATCAATGGTTTGCAAGAGAGGATTATGGATGAGGCACAAGAATCACATTATGTCGTTCATCTTGGTTTGATAAAAATGTATCATGACCTAAAGAGATGTATTAGAAGAACAATATGAAGCGGGATGTGGCTAGTTTTATGTTTAAGTTCATGGTGTTTCAACAAGTGAAAGTTGAGCACTTTAGGCCTGGAGGATTGTATCAAGAAACTGAGTTGCATATGTGGTAATGGGAAGTGATTAATATGGATTTCATTACCGATCTTCCTCGGTCTCGAAATCAGTTTGATTTGGTATGGGTCATCATGGATAGGATGACAAAGTCTGCTCACTTTTTGCCAGTAAGGACTAACTTCTCGGCTGAGGACTATAAGAGGTTGTACCTCCAAGAGATTGTGAAAATGCATGGGGTAGCTATTTCTATCATCTCTAATTGTGGTATGCAGTTTTTATCTCACTTTTGGTACTTATTTCAAAAAGGGTTGGGGACTAAGGTGAGTCTGAGAACTCGTTTCCACCCGCAGCCAGATGGGCAAGGAAAAAGGACTATTCAGACATTGGAGGATATGTTTTGGTCTTACATGATTTACTATGTTGGTAGTTGGGTTAAGCATTTACCTCTTATAGAGTTTTCTTATAATAATAGCTACTACTCTAGCATTGGGATGGCTTCGTTTGAAGTGTTGTATGGTAGGAGGTGCAGGTTTTTGATTGGGTGGTTCAAGGTTGGTGAGACGGATATGTTTGGCCAGGATTTGGTTCACCAAGCTATGGAAAAGGTGAAGGTGATTCAAGATAGACTTAAGGCAGCTCTAAGTTGCCAAAAGTCCTATGAGTATGTGAGGCGTAGGAAGTTGGAGTTTGAGGTTAGGGATAGAGTGTTCTTAAAGGTGTCTCCCATGAAGGAGTGATCAGTAGGGGAAGAAGGGGAAGCTTAGTCATCGGTATGTTGGTCCATACTTGGTTTTGAGAAGGGTTGCAATGTTATGTATGAGTTGGAGTTGCCTTTTAGTTTGACCTCTATTCACCCGGTATTCCATGTTTCTATGTTGAGAAAGTGTATGGGTGATCCATCACAAATTGTGTCTTTTCAAGGATATTGGTATTTCGAATTCCCTATCTTATGAGGAGCTCCCGGTATAGTTCTTGGATCAGCAGGTTTGTCAATTTCGGACCAAGGACGTAGCTTAGGTAAAGATTCTATAGAGGAACCACAAGGTGGAAAAGGTTACATAAGAATATGAAGAGTACATGAAGTCCAAGTATCCGTTCCTATTTTTTGCTCCAAGAATTTGTATGAAAGTAATGGGTTCTTCTTAACATCTTTATTTTCTAATTTAATTAAAGGAAAGAGTGATTTCCTTTCATCTTTGTTTTCTAACTTAGTTAAAGGTAAAAATAAAGGCGTGTGGATTTTAAATCATGCTTGTACTATCCTATTCCATCATTCGAGAACAAATGATCCAAGTGGGGGAGAATTAAAAAACCTTGGGTTTTGGCCCTTGGAGATTTCCTAAACTTTGAGCTCACTGGTCTTGTAACGACTCATCATACGAGTCGTATAGTGTGGGTACGGGTTACGTGACTCAACTCCTGAGGTGTCCAGTGATTGGTGGTTGGTGGTTGGGTTTCTATGGTGGGTACAGTTTGGTGGTACGGGTCGTATGGTTTGGTGATGTGTTGTTGGGTTGATCCTTTACATAATATGAAACTTAGTAACTTGACTTGGCTTTGAGTACGAGTGTCTCACTAAGATAAGTGAGAATATGGTATGAGTTGTATAGTCTAATCATAAGTTGTTCAGTATCAACCCCTTTGTATTTTGTCTTGGGTACGACTGGACAATACGAGTCGTATGGTCTGTTCACGGGTTGGGGCGATGGAGTCATACGATGGACAGTGTGTGGGTGTCCAACCTTCTATTCTGGATATGACTGGATGGTACCGGTCGTATGTTGTAGTGACGAGTTAGGGTATCAACTCGTACCCACCTGTAGTGATTTTACAGTTTTAAGTTGGGGGTATTACGATATTTCCCCTCTTAACTCTTTTTTACCCCACAACATAAAACACTTTTTGGGACTTCATTAACCTATTATTCTAAATCAAACACTCTTAAAATCTCTCTCAAGCTCTTGGTTTAAGAAAAGGCTAGGGTTTCTACAAGGAAATAAATTAAGGGCTTAAAGGGTGAATCTCTCCATCTTTCTTGGTGTCAAAGGCATGTTAATCCTCCCTTAATGTTAGTTCAACTAAAAGAATCTTTTTATGAATGGTTTTATGGTATTATTGAGGTATTGTTTTGGTTTAGAAATAGATGTTGGGGGTTTTGGTTGGATAATGCTTTCCCATGTTTTACTTATGGTTTTTCATGTTATAATTATGGTTTGAACATGTGGTAGCATGGTAATGGTCAATTGATACTTGGTTTTGGTTTTGGAAACTATATACCCTCAATATGTTTGTTGAAATGCCAATGAGAATGATTTTGTCACGTAGTTTGACTGTTCTTGAAACCTTTGGATTGCATAATATGGTAATGGAACTTAAATTGGTTTTAAATGGATTGGAAAGGCCTTGGTGGCTATGGTATTGGTTCAATTGGAAATTTTGGAGTCAAATTGGTTTAATGGCTTTAGTATGGCATAAGTGGATAGACTTGCAAGCTCTAATTAGGTATGACAATACCAATGGTTAATGACTAAATAAAATGACTCATTGGTAAATGGTTGGTTATGTGTGAATGTTTTTAATATGGGCTTAAAGAGAGTCGTGTTATAAAGGCATAGAAGGTGGAGGTCTTGGAGGTACCAAAACTGGAAATTCATGTTTGGAGATGTGAGGTTTGGTCTTGGTGACCGTGTGTATGATGTCACACTTACATTTTTGGAGATGTATTTGTCATCTCGGGTTTTCCTCTGGTTTGTGCGGCTAACACGCACCGAGACCCTTTCAGTGGGGGAAGCTGAACCCATATAGCCTGTGGGTGGATTTAGGATGACAAAGCTATACAACCCAGGTTAAGGTTTTAAATACATGCTAAACCCGATTCCCTTTCCTGGAATGGCATATATGTATATATGTATGTGATTGCATATGGCTAATCAATTTGGTTTTGAATAATGGAATTATTCTATCCATATTCCTTAGTACATACTAGCATTCACTCCGCTAACCGTCTTTGGGTGTTATATCCCCATGTGATGTAGGAATTGGCCATACGACTCCTCCTGCTTAGCGACTTGGATTCAGTGACAGCTTTGTGTCAGACGGGTGAAACACCTAGGCTTTGAACCTTGAGAAAAACTTCTTCATTTGGTATCTCTGGGTAGGTACAACTAGGGGCATGAGTCGTACCCCTTGGATACGAGTCATGTCCTTATATACCTACCCTCTCATACCCCAGGAAGTGTGGTGAGGACCACTCATTATCCTAGGTATGAGTGATACTCTCTGCAATCATACCTTAAGGTACTAGTCATACCAAGTGAGTCGTATAGAGTTTGGACTTTAACTTTCAGTGGACTATTTTTGGTATGGCTGACGCATATGGTTAGGGGATAAGTCATGCCCCTTGTATATGACTCAAAGGAATGTGGTTATACCCTAACCAGTGTAGGTGACCTAGGAGGAGCCTAGGGTATGAGTCAGGGTACCACTCGTAACCTAGGGTACGATTGACTCAAGTGAGTCGTACCCAACATCGGGGCCAATTTTTAGGTTTTTGTTGAGGACCTTGTGGTCATTTCCTACACTCTAAACCCTAAGTCCCCACACTATATAAGTGTATATGGCCTCCTTAAACATATTTTTGAGTGGATCAAACATCCAAAACACTCTCTCAAACTCACCTTTGAAGAATTGGAGGCTAGGGTTTCAAGCGTGATTTTCAAGAGGCAAAGTGAAGTCAAGATTCTTGGTGAATAAAGTTGTCTAAGGCATGTAACTCTTCCCCTTGAAAAATAACTCTAAACCCATGTATTTTACACTAGTATTAGTAAGTGTACATGGTGATTTTGAAATCAAATGAAAGGATTTTGTTTCCTAATGATGAATAATATGGACTTTTGCTTATACTTGTGTTTATACATGTTATTGATGATGATTTGCACATGTAGGTGCTTTTTGTGTGTGGTATAATATGTGAGTCTTGAGTAACTCTAACTTGATGATTTCTACCATGAAAATGGCCTTGGTAAAGGCATGCACACAAGGTGTTTGTGAAAATATCTAAGTGAATTATCTAGTCTAGGGAAATGGCCCAATAAGTATGAATAGTTTTTAAGTGATATTGTAAAGGTATTATGAGCCATGTATGGTGAAATTGATGACCTTTTTAGGTGATGGTTGATGAGGGGTTAAAGTCCTTAAACATAAAAATGAACTTGAATTGTGTGTTGAACTAAAGTGTGGTATGAATGTGGTGTAAGATTGCTAGTGAAATATGAATAGTTTGTAAGGGTCTTGATGACCATAAATTGAATTGTATGATAAATTGAATTAAGTCATTGGCCTATTGAAATGGTTGTGCAACAAAGGATCCCATGAGGACCACGTGGTCATGTATAGTGTTGAATTGTCTAAAAGGGTTAAATTCCTTGAGTGTGAATTGAATAGATGATGATGTATGGACAAAGGTTAGAATCCCAATGTCGACTAATGATAGTCGTAGTGGCTTGAGGTTAAAGTCTCTTGCCTAATGAAAGGGCTTGAGGTTGAAGTCCCTTGCCCAATGAAATCGTTTGTGGTTAAAGTCCCTTGCACAATGAGATATCTTGAAGTTGAAGTGCCTCACCAAATGGAATGGCTTTGGTTAGAGTCCCCTATCTAATACGGCATGAGTTTAGAGTCTCTTGCCTAATGTGTAGGCATGTGGTTAGAGTCCCTTGCCTAAATAAATGTGAGTGTGTGTTTAGAGTCCCTTGCTTAATAAGTGTATACATGGTTAAATTACTTCGTCTAAGTGATATGTGAATGTGATTGAAGTCCCATACCTAATAAGAATTGTTGAATCTAAGTTCAGAAGGTCAGAGTTCTCCACTTTATGTCTGATAATTGATTGCTTTGAGAATATTGTTATGACTTGTTTACTTGTTAGCGTGTAATATACCTATATGTATGGACAAGGTCATGAATATGGTTGAATATGATATATTGACTTGTTGTTGATTGATGATGTTATTTTATCCTTATTCTTGGGTTACATACTAGCGCTCCAACCGCTAATCATCTCCAAACACTATGTCCCCACACGACATAGGGGCCAGAGCATCATCTTCTCTTCTTGCATAGTGATTAGGTGATCGAAGCGGTTCGTGCATTGACTTGGAAGTGGTAAGCTTCCCTACTTAGGAAGACAATCCTTCTTGATCCCCTATCCTTTGACTTAGTGTTATTTTGACTTGGCTTAGCTATCATCGGGGGCTTATCCCGACATATAAATTTCTAAACATTGGTTTGTATGGAGGTATTGTGGATGATTGTGGACTTAGGTATATTGGTTAGATTGATGAACCTAATGAAGTATTTATACATATTTAAGTTACGACTTGTAGTATGTTTTCTGCTATCTTATTATATGGTCGGGATTCACCTGACCCTTGTGATTGATGTGATGGTTAGGCTGGGTTATCGGGAAAACCTCTGGTTTATGTGGGCTTTAGGTTCCCATATGACATGGCCTGGTTTCGGTTCATGTCAACTGAAGTGGTGAGCTTTCATACTCCGGAAAACTCCATTTCATTCTATGAACTTCTTTACATTATTTTTATTTCTTAGACTTTGGTTTTGTCTATGGTCGGGGGTAAGTCCCGACCGGATGTTTTTTATTTTCTATTAGAGGCTTTGTGGGACTACTATAGGCATGGGCGGTGTCGGTATTGGTATCAGTATTGGTATTGGCATTAGGGTTGGCACCGGTTGAATATTTGATTGAGGTTGTTGGATTATGGTATAGACTTTAATTAATGTCTTTGAATTATTATTGCTTTATCTTGTTATATGTTCGAAATTCATCTGACATAGGGTGTAGGGCAGTTACGATTGGGTATTAAGGGCGGTCTCTGATCCTGGTCGGACTTGAGATGCCCGATACGACTAGGCCCTGGCTCGGGTCGTGTTAATAGGCTATGATATGAATATCCAAGAAAAGACTTTAGGCTCAAATGGAGAATTCTAGTGTTTACATTTTATTTGGTAGGCTTCAAAGGCACAATCGAGCCAAAAAAAAAGCTTACAATCGTCTCCCAAGTTAAGTATTAATCAAAATATCTCCCTAACAAACATTCATGACAAGTTCTATATCAATAGAGTGATGCCATTGAATTTTCAATCTAAGGTCACCACACAATGCACACTGAGGTTAGATTTATTTTAAACTTGAATTAGAGCCAGAAAAATTTACAAGTGCAACCTAAGTACAATTAGAGCTACCAAAAGAATCTATAATTCGAAACGAAGTTGGTTCACTCTATCATGTCGTATAATTTAATACTTCTTTTTGCTTTCATTCATATTTTTAAGTTTGTTGGTATCAATTATTAAGTCAAGAATATTTTTTTAGATGAGACCAAACCGAAAAGAAGATTTGCCTACGTATTTTGTTGAAACATGAATCAAGTTAGACATAGTTCAGGAAGTTTAAAATATGAAATAAGAATTTTTAAAAATTTTTGAACAGGGAGGAAAAACTTTTTTATCTTTCTTTAAAAAAATTAAGGACAATTTATATATATATATATACTTCTATATATATATGATTTTTTTTAAATGTATAAGAGTTTTTTTTAACAAGAGTAACAACCTTTTCTTTTTAATTTTTCTTCAATAAGGATTTTTTTATTTTATTGAATGAGGATCATGTCATGACCCAATTTACGAGTCATGATGGCATCGAATCTATCCCGCCAGTAGGTAAGCCAAACCTTAATCTGGAGCTAAACGCAATGGGTTAACTTGGTGGAAAATGCCCAATCTTAGGCGATAATGAACAACACACTTATACATAAACAAAGAGTTCTAAATATATAAAACAGTCAATACAAGATACCATCCCTCGACCTCATAGAGCTAGTACAAGAGCATCTAATAGTATTACAACTTAAAGACTTTGAATAGGCGACAATATCTGTCTCGAAAACAAAAGACTGAATATCTAAGATAGAAGGAAATAGGTGACTCCAACTCCAAGAGCTCACCCTATCTCTAAAAAATTAACACGGCACGACCAACGATCAACGACCACAGCTAGTACTCGTATCTACACCAAAAAGGTACAAAAGTGTAGTACGAGTACCAAAACAATGGGTACTCAGTAAGCATCATCGGCCGACTAAGCTAAATCATGATATAAGTATGATAAAATGCAAGATGATATAACTAAGTCAAGGTATAGACAAACCTAAAATAGCTCCGACATATTTATGCATGGATAAGTAAATGAATCAAAATAATAACATAATACAAAGAATCAAAACATACAGTTATAACCATAAAATTGGCTCCCATACGCCTGTTGGTGCGAAAAATAAATAACTCATCACAGACTCCCATACATCTGGAGATTACACTCGAATATAGAATAAAGCAAACATTCATTGGTTCCAAATAACCAACTTTTTATTTAACCATCATTCCACAATTTACCAACATTTGACAAAGTACCCACATTCCACAGCTTTATCAACATATAGCAACCTTATCATCATTTATGCACTAGTCCGTTAATCAACTATCCATCTCTCATCACTAATTAAATTACCGGCTAGTCATCATATATCCACTAATCATCATTCATCAACAAACCATCATTTTTCAACTAGTCATTTTACCGCTAGAGTCCATTTATTTCAAGTCATATTATAACTATTTCCTTAATTTTCTGACTTATCCAAATTGCTCCTTTCAATCTCACACCCCGATATTGTTAATCATAAAAGTATATAATCATTGAATATTATGCATATACATACTAGAACCTGTAAATATAATTAATAGTCAAACTTAAACCAATGAATAATCAATAGCCAAATTTAAATCGGTAAATAATAAATAGTCGGACATAAACTGGTGATGTGCCATAGTTTTATGGAACTTATGATTTTTATACTTAGATAATATGCATTTAATTAAGGCTATTTTTTTAGATTTTATGTTTTTTGGAGTGATTTTTCAGGAAACTAGGTATTGGAGATAACCGAAAGAAAATTGAATGAAAAGCCAAAAATTGACCACTTATTGAGGCACCTACTCCCCGTAGGTACCACTAATGAGCATAGGTGGGTCTATATATGTCATAGAATAAGAAATAGAGAGCTAGATTTGGAGGACCACCTACGGCCCCCACCTACAGACCGTAGGTGCCACCTACAACCTATAGGTGGGTCCGTAGGTAGACGTCGATGCAAATTTCCCGGATCATTTTGAAGTCATTTATTAGGGTTTATATGTAACCTAAATACACTCCTATGATATTTTTAGTCATTATTATGTACGTTTAGTCAAATTTTCCTCTTTTATTTAGGATTTGATTTCTAGGATTTCCTTGTATTTTATAAATATCCTTATTACATTTATTTAGAGAATATGCAGAGATAGGCGCTTGGAGTCTAGTTTATTCCCTTTGGGGATAATTTTACACACCATATACTCTTATTGTTCTTGGTTTGTTATTCAAGTTGAGACTTTGGGTTTTCTTCTTTTATTATTGTGAGATTGATTTTGTAATTTTGTCTATGAATTTCATGAATTATCTTGCAACTATGAGCAGCTAATTCCCTTAGCTAGGGTTGTGGAAAACCTAGCAAATTAACAAAGTAGAGGAAGTGCCAAGTCATTCTAGATAATGATTCTTGCATATATTATGGTTTTCTTTGATTTGATTGTCTTCTTAACGGGTGCACACATTAGGATCCCGCCTGTATTCACTATGAGCCTGGCCCGGAGGTAGAGATTGGTAAAAAGAGATCACAATAGTGATTTAGAGTTAATAGCCGAAATAAGTTTACCTGCACCATCTTCTTAAGACGATTATCTTTCATCTAATAACTTGAGACTCAAAAGGTAATAGTTAAGTTGGGATCTAGGATAAGGGTTAGAAAGAAAACACCCTGAGACTTAAAAGGTTAAGGGTGAGATCTATCAATGAGTCCACAAGATAGTTGATGGTCCATAACTTATCATATTCTACAAGAAAGGTATTGGAATAGTTTGATAGTGCATGATAAATCTACAGAGTTAGAAGCCAGGGGGAACACAAACCTAGAGTTCATCTTAGATTGAATCCCCTTAAGCATCTAGTTCTTGTTACTTTTTACTAGTTACTAAATCCCTCCATTTACTTTCTGCACTGCCTGGTGATTTCAACAAGTTCGAGAAGGATTTTTGACGTATTCCCTATAGGATTGACCCCAACCTAGTTGGGTTACTATATTTTTCTTCTACCACTTTATCCTTCAATTGGAGGTGTAGTTTGGGCAACATCAATCATTAATTATATTCAGTAGCTGAACTCGAACCAGTATTATCAATAGTGTCATAATCATTCTCCAGACTCGCACTGAGTATATGTATATAATCAATAACATAATCATCTTTCGGACTCGAACTCTGTATATATATATAATAAACATCATAAGGAGTATCATCAATAGCATAAATGATAACATAATCAATAGGCGTCAACCCTCACATTAACAAACTAACCATTAAGTATCAAGATTTCTCAATATTACCATAATACACATTTCCAATAGGCTAATAAGTATAAATGATTTAAAAAAGCTTAATTGTGTCATAGCGTAAAGTGGATTATGAGTCCACTTCTAATCCTCGAGTTCCATTTTAGGCAAATTCTACCTGAACTAGGCTTAAGGTATATAAATCTACTTTTAGATGTTAAACAAGCCATAATTAGTTCTAAGGTAGAGAACATTCCCAAACATATTAACTAAGTCCAATTGAAACTAAGGCAGCCTTCATTAGTGTAAGCAACTAGGGCCAATCTTACCCTAAGGATTATTGACTAAAGCATTTTTGCTTAATGTTGAATAATCTAAGGAATTCTCATGCTAAACATGAGAAATGAAGTCTAATCCACCAAAAGCATAAGGAAACAAGCTAAGTGTTTCAACTCTACGATTTCAAATTAGCCTAAACGGTCCAACTAAACCAAGTCTTGCATTTCATCAATCCAACACCTAAAACCCATCCCAAATCTAACATAATATCATAAGAATACTATGAAATAGTTCCATCTAACAAGGGATAAACCTAGCCTACTCAACGCTGAAGAAAGCTTAACGAACTAATAAGACATAGCTTTTTCCTTCCGAGAAGCATCCTCAAGATGCCAAGCTATCAAAAATGCATTATACTCATCTACTGGAGAATAACAATACCCATATTGCATTATTGTGCTTCAGGTCCAAAAATCACATCAAAAACCCCATGTGGATCCTACATACGAAAATTGCATTTTCGAAATCAACCCAACATTCTTACATGCTCAAGAAGTCATTACCCTTAAAAATTGGTAAAAACCAAGCTAAATTAGGAGTAAAATCAAACCCTCAAGATTGTGGGGTTTTGAGCAAGGAATCACTAAAATTCACTAAGAAAAGGGTGAATTCTTACCTCAAATTGAAAGATAATCACAAAAATAGAAGTTAATAAAGCTTTCCAATCACCCACAAGATTCAATCCTACCCTATCTCACTATTTAGGGTTTTGGATCTTAATTAAGTGATGAAAAATTTTCAAAATCATGGAAAAAGGGTCTTTTTATACCCAATCCAGGTACTCAGGATTCGTTATCGCGACCATGAGGTTGTCGATTGTACCATCTTCCGTATGCCACAAAAGTCACGATTGCGATACCCCTATTGCGATGCAGAATCTCCTCTGCTCGAGCGAGTCGCAATTGAGGTATAAAGAGCCGCTATCTCAGTGCACTAGAAACCTGGTGCGCCAAATCTTTTATAAGTTCAGAATAGACTTAATCCGGATACTCAGGATTCATTCGGGGTCCCGTATATGCAAATGAAAAATTTAACCATACTAAATTCAATGTTCTGAATGTGATGGCTACTGAGAATTTCCATTCGAGGTTGTTTGACCATTTATGGGCCCCACACCCATATTTTATTTTCTTAACATTTTTACTAATGGGTCAAAATAAGCTCGGGTACCTCAAGACCCAAACCAAAGGTCCACTAGCCTAAAATCGATATTCCAGAGATGTTGGTACAATCAGAATTTGCATATGAGATTATTTAACAAACTATTTTTCTCGGTGGCTATTTGGAACCAACGAGGACTTCATAATAGAGAATTGACTTTAAAAACCATGTGAACTATTCAGTAATCAAATTGTCAGTTCCAGCAAGTCATAACTGATGTGGGACAACTATAGAAAAGCTCTAACGGTGAAAATAAACTAAAATATAGAAAATAACCTGAAGGGTCATTACAAATCACCAAACCCGATGAGGGTTACCTACGTATCTCATTGAAATGAGAATTAGGTGTTTAGTTCATGTAACATGAGGTTTGAAAAAAGCACATTTTTTTGAATAATGAGAAAGAATATTTTTTGTTATTGAATTTATTAATAATGATAAAATTATTTTTTTAAAATAAAAATTAATTAATCTTTTTAATAAGGATCACCAAACCCAAGAAAGATTCCCTACGTATCTCAACAATTTAAGAATCAGGTGTGCATAGTTCATCCATATTAGGGAAAACTCAACAATGTAGAATTTTTTTCTTTTATTTGTGAAAGCAGAGATCACACCCCATTTGGGTTTTGATAAGGACTAGGTATTAGAGAGTAATTTTTACCCTCTCTTGTATTAATGGATTCACTCTTAAGGTAACCAATATTTGTAAAAGCCTGATAGCTAATGCAACTAGTAGCACAGAAAATGGATAGTCTTAAAAGAGGATACTTTTTAGACATATTGAGACCATTGTCGAGCCTCCACAAAGTCAAAATGTATGTAGTGTAGATACAATAGGCCCTATTATGGATAATCACTATCTGGGGCTTGTTCTACTAAGTTTAAAACCCTAATGGAGTAAGTGTCTAAACTCGCTGTAAAATGACCAGACAACTTGAGTTGGGTAGGGACAACTTATCGATAATTGTTTTTCATCCTCACCATTAGATCTTCCCATCATAAAACATGTGTGTAATACCCCGCAGGTTTCTAAGCTAGGAAGTGAATAAGTATTCCTACGTATGAAATCTCCTATCCTGTGATTCATACTTGAGTACATGACTTACAATGAATATCCTAGTGATAGGATAGATTATGATGCATTAAGCATGTTCATATGAGTCACTTAAGGTAATACAAGCTAAGAGTTTTTGAATCCATCAAGTTTTAGTGTTTGATTTTGTAAGGGTCATCTTTGAACGAGTATAACTCGATGTTAATGTGGTATTTTGGCTGATTTAGACCAACCAAATTTTAGATAATTGAATTAGCTTTCCAACGATACCAATTTCGACTTAATCCAATACCCGAGCGAAAAGTTATGCCCATTTTTGTGAGAGACAGTAAGGATAGGAGATTGGTTAGGCGCCACCCAACCCAAGAATAGGCGATTGGTTAGGAGCCGCCCAACCTAGCTTAGGAAATCACTTGGGAGCCACCTAAGTCAGTTCCAAGTGCCAAAAACACTCCATTTTGAGTTATTTTAAGGGTAATTAATTCTTTTAACACTCCTTACACGTCCCTAAACTTATCCCTACAAAATATATAGCTTTTAAACATATTACAACCCTATTATCACCTCAAATCTCATCATCCAAGAGCACTAAAAGATAAAAACAACTAGGGTTGCATAACTAAGCTTGAAGATCCGATTTCAAGGAAATTCCTCCGTCAATCATCAAGAATCTTCCTTCTAAGGTATACATGAGTTGATTCATGGACTCCTTTCATCCATGAAGCTCAAGAACCATCTTCTAAATTATGTATTATAATGTTTATGTTGTTGGTGGTTGATGTTCATGTAGTTGGAGTTTGATGATGCCTAAGATGGGATCTTTGTATGTTTTATGTGAGGATATGGTGGTATTTAACGTATAAACATGTGAAATTGGTGGTTGAATGTTTGAAATCTTGATGAATCCACCTATGCCTAAGATGTGCATGTAAGGTGTTTGTGAAAATGCCTAAGGGAATAGAAATCATGCTTTTATGACATAATAAGTCCTAAGTGACTATTCCATGTTCTAAGTTTATGTTCAATGTGATCCCCATGCTATTGTCTTGAATTGAAGAAGTTGTATGGGATGCTCATGATATTGTTGTGATATGGAATGATCATGTTATTGAATCCATGCAAGTATATAGATGTTGTGTGCATTCCCGATCATGTGATAGTTTGTAGAAGATCATTCTTATTATGAAATCCTTATGAAATTGTGAATTGTGGACTCAAATCTTGTGATCAAGTCAGTCATGTGTGTCAGTTTCCTTCCATCGAGTCCTGGGGGTACTTGTACCTAAAAACTATAGCTGTGTGCCTAGATCTAGTGTCATGTTTCAAGACAACCTCAGTCAAGCTATGTTCCATAGAGTGCAGTTAGTCATGTGACTCAGGAAAGACTCAGAAATCTTATGAAAACTCAGTACTCAGTAAGATTGGCAATCTCATGACTTAGCTAGATATCAGATATTAGTAGTGTTCCATCAATCCAAGGAACTCAGTAAACTAAGAATCAGTTCAGTTCAGTTAGTAAATTCAGCACAGTTAATCTTTTCAGAGTCTTTCGGTTGGGAGTAGGTACTAACACCGAGCGAGTGCAGGGATGGCGGTTTTCCCGTTATAAAGGCAGAACTGTTAGTAGCAATCCCTGTACTCCAGAACTGTGTAGCCAGCGCAGGATAGGAGTCACCCGTCAGATTAAGGCTAAACTTGATTATTATATTGCCTTAGGCTTGATTTCCTGTTCAGGGTCACCCATTAGAGAGGCTTGTCCATAGCAGAGGTCTCTACCCGTGGCATGGTATTGACACCCTTCCAATCAGGGAAAAGATTGGATCCCACCGGTAAAGTAGTGGGGCATGTTGGTTAGGTTACTACCTCCCACAGATACAGTACAGTTACAGTTTCAATATCAGTCTTCAGAGTAGAAATCAGGAATCAGGACTGTCAGATACAGTCATCAATTGCAGTAAGGAACTCAGATAGTTCCATTGATTCCTGGACCATCCCATCAGATAGGCTTGGTCCCATATTTAGATGCTTATTATTATATCTAGAGGTCACTCGGCAGACAGGCTTCATCTGAATCTCAGATTCAATCGAGTATTCTCATTATCAGTTTTAGAGATCACTCATCAGCTAGGACTGATCTCAGACTTAGATGTTCAGATACAGTTTGGAACTCAGATAGTTTTCCTCAGAATTTGGACTGTTAGATACAGTCATCCATGTCAACAGTCATTTAGTATCTCAGTATCACGAAACTCATGTTGTCAGAGTTCAAACTCAAGTAGTCAGTATCTCCACGAGTTCTGTAGCAGTTACGTATGTATGTATGTATTCTCATGTTCATATTAGTCAGCATGTTCATGCATATAAACCCCATGCATTTAGCCTACCCCCACGTATACTCAGTACTTTAGTTGTACTGACGCATTTGCGCCATGGTGCTTTCTTTTTATGTTACACCATAGGTTCTTAGGTGTAGATTCCAGATCAGCAGTAGCATTTCAGTAAGCAGTGATTCCTCATCTTTCAAGGACATGATCGTTACATTGATTATTCCAATATTTCAGTTTATGCTCAGTTTAGGGAGTTAGTTGGAGACATGTTCCTTCAGCTCCTTATTCAGACAGTTCAGAGGCTTTCAGACGATTATAGAGTTTTCAGATTTAGACTTTAGTATTTTCAGTTTTGTTTTGGTACTGTGATACCACCTTATTTCAGATATCTTATTATTCAAGATTGAACCTTACGCCCTCTTTGTTTATGTTTCCGTATTTTATATGAATATTATCCAGTTACAGGTACAGATATCAGTCATGGGTTAGCTTGTGGTCCTTCGGGGTCATGAGCACCGTGTAGCATTTCGGTTCAGAAAATCAGGGTGTTACAAACTTGGTATAAGAGCCTAAGGTTCAATAGAGTCCTAGGAAGTCTAAAAGTTGCATCTAGTAGAGTCTTGTACATGGGTGTGTTGCGCGCCACATTTATGTACAGGAGGCTATAAGATGTTTTAGGAATAGTTTCCCTTCTTTCAGTACTCATATCGTGCCAGTGAGCAAAAGCTCAAGTTGAACTCTCAGTTTAATCCTTGTTCCTCTTCTGTTAGCAGAACATGCCTCCTAAGAAGAGAACAGGGAATCAGTCAACCCCGCAGCCCACAGATCCTTTGAATGAGAATGTGTCACATACAAAATTTTGGGCAGCTTTTCAGGCGCTAGCCCAGGCTGTGACCACTAGTGTTCAGGGCAATTGACAGACTGCAGCCCTACCCCAGCAAGATGGGGATTCAGTTGCAGCCAGAATCAGAAATTTTATGAGAATGAACCCTCCAGAATTCTTTGGGTCTGTAACTGGTGAGGACCCACAGCTGTATCTAGAAGAGGTAAAGAAGATCACCTAAATCATGCATGTGTCAAAGGAGGAGAGTGTGGAATTAGCGTCCTATAGGCTGAAAGATATTGCTCATGATTGGGTAGTGTAGTGGAAGAAGAGTAGAGGGGAAGATACAACTCCCATGACTTGGAAGATATTTCAGGATACCTTCTAAGATAAGTTTTTCCCATTAGTGATGAGTAAAGCTAAGGTAGAAGAGTTTATGAACCTGAGACAAGGCTCCATGACAGTGAAGGAGTATTGTCTTAAGTTCAACCAGTTATCTAAGTATGCTCCTGACTTGATAGCTGACGCCAGAGCGAGTATGAGTAAGTTTGTGACTGTTGTGTCCGGGTTGGTATTGAAAGAGTGTAGAACAACTATGCTTAATAAGGACATAGACCTTGCTATATTAATGATGTATGCTCAGCAGCTAGAGGCAGATAAGTCTAAGGAAAGGGAGAGATCTAATAAGAGATTCAGAGTAGGTAGTTACAGCTTTTCTCCGGTTGGGTCACAGGGTGGTAATCGTTCTCACCATAGTCAGAAAAATTCAGCCCCTGGTCCATCTTTAGCTAGTGTGCCCACACCTAACTTTGGATATGTTAGTCATGGTGGGGCGCCAGGATCCAAAGCCCAGAGTAGTGTTAGAAGTGAGCGTACTTATCCGCTTTGTGGAGAGTGTGGCAAGAATCATCTAGGTGCATGAAGAGCTAACAGTCAGGTATGTTTTGGGTGTGGTAAGCCAGGCCATAGAGTGCGGGAGTTTAGAGTGTTAGCTCAGAAAGGTAGAGGTTCACGTGAGCAGGCCGCAAATCCCAGTACCAATAGTGGTCAGAATCAACTCTATTCACTCCAGACTCACCATGATCCAGAAAGTTTCCCCAACCTAGATTCAGGTACGTTACAAGTTTTTCATGATCATTGTATGCATTGTAAGATATCTTGCGCTTGTTTGAGCTTATGTTTCCACATGAATTAGTCAGTAACATTAGCAGGTCTAGTTCAGTTCATACATCATGCATTAGTCTCAGCTCTCTAATGTTTAGTTATAATCTAGTTTGTAGATGCCTTGTGCATCACCCCAGTATCTCAGCAAGGTAAACATTCCTAGAGGGACATAGTGTCCCAAGGGGGAGATACCCCACCCTTTTCTTGATGCTTTCATGTTCTCGTTATAAATTCGTTATCAAGTGCCATGGCATAATCAGTCAAGCTTTCAAAAGTCAGCTAGTCAAATATTCAGGCATTAGATATCCGTGTTCAGTAGAGAAAGTACTATTTATCAATAACTTCACTAATACATTTACATATCATGTCAGTCATGTAATCATGCATCAGATATGCATGGATTCAGTCTTTCAGTTGTGCATCAAAAATGCATTCTCATTTTGAGAAAACTCACTTTATTAGAGTCCTCAGTCTTATATTAATGAATCAGCTTCCCATGGATCAGATATGCATGTTCAGTATATTGTGCTCCGCTTTCAGTCATGTCAGTCATGAATCCATGTTTCAGTAGTGTATGTCTTATACGTACTTCATTTTATCATCTCTCCCACCTCAGTTAATTCTCATTCGAGGACGAATATTCCTAAGGGGGAGATATTATAACACCCCGCATGCTTCTAAGCTAGGAAGTGAATAAGTATTCCTACGTATGAAATCTCCTATCATGTGATTCATACTTGAGTACATGACTTACAATGAATATCCTAGTGATAGGATAGCTTATGATACATTAATCATGTTCATATGAGTCACTTAAGGTAATACAAGCTAAGAGTTTTTGAATCCATTAAGTTTTAGTGTTTGATTTTGCAATGGTCATCTTTGAACGAGTATAACTCGATTTTAATGTGGAATTTTGGCTAATTTAGACCCACCAAATTATAGATAATTGAATTAGCTTTCCAACGATACCAATTTCGCCTTAATCCAATACTCGAGCGAAAAGTTATGCCCATTTTCGTGAGAGACAGTAAGGATAGGCGATTGGTTAGGCGCCGCCCAACCCAAGCATAGGTGATTGGTTAGGTGCCGCCCAACCTAGATTAGGCAATCACTTGGGCGCCACCTAATTCTGTTCCAGGTGCCAAAAACACTCCGTTTTGAGTTATTTTAAGGGTAATTAAGTCTTTTAACACTCCTTACACGTCCCTAAATTTAACCCTACGAAATATATCGCTTCTAAACATATTACAACCCTATTATCACCTCAAAGCTCATCATCCAAGAGCACTAAAAGAGAAAAACAACTAGGGTTGCATAACTAATCTTGAAGATCCGATTTCAAGGAAATTCCTCCGTCAATCATCAAGAATCTTCCTTCTAAGGTATGCGTGAGTTGATTCATGGACTCCTTTCATCCATGAAGCTCAAGAACCATCTTCTAAATTATGTATTATGATGTTTATGTTGTTGGTGGTTGATGTTCATGTAGTTGGAGTTTGATGATGCCTAAGATGGGATCTTTGTATGTTTTATGTGAGGATATGGTGGTATTTAACGTATAAACATGTGAAATTGGTGGTTGAATGTTTGAAATCTTGATGAATCCACCTATGCCTAAGATGTGCATGTAAGGTGTTTGTGAAAATACCTAAGGGAATTGAAATCATGCTTTTATGACATAATAAGTCCTAAGTGACTATTCCTTGTTCTAAGTTTATGTTCAACGTGATCCCCATGCTATTGTCTTGAATTGAAGAAATTGTATGAGATGCTCATGATATTGTTGTGATATAGAATGACCATGTTATTGAAGCCATGCCAGTATATAGATGTTGTGTGCATTCCCAAACATGTGATAGTTTGTTGAAGATCATTCTTATTATGAAATCCTTACTTATGATATTGTGAATTGTGGACTCAAATCTTGTGATCAAGTCAGTCATGTGTGTCAGTTTCCTTCCATCGAGTCCTGGGGGTACTTGTACCCGAAAACTATAGTTGTGTGCCTAGAGTTAGTGTCATGTTTCAAGACATCCTCAGTCAAGCTATGTTCCATAGATTGCAGTTAGTCATGTGACTTAGGAAAGACTCAGAAATCTCATGAAAACTCAGTACTCAGTAAGATCGGCAATCTCATGACTTAGCTAGATATCAGATGTTAGTAGTGTTTCGTCAGTCCAAGGAACTCAGTAAACTCAGAATCAGTTCAGTTCAGTTAGTAAATTCAGCGCAGTTAATCTTTTCAGAGTCTTTCAGTTAGGAGTAAGGACTAGCACCGAGCGAGTGCAGGGATGGTTGTTTTCCCGTTATAAAGGCAGAGCCGTTAGCAGCAATCCCAGTACTCCAGAACTGCGTAGCCAGCGCAGTACAGGAGTCACCCATCAGATTAAGGCTAAACTTGATTATTATATTTCCTTAGGCTTGATTTCCTGTTCAGGGTCACCCGTTAGAGAGGCTTGACCATAGCAGAGGTCTCTACCCGTGGCATGGTATTGACACCCTTCCAATCAGGGAAAAGATTGGATCCCACCAGTACAGTAGCGGGGTATGTCGGTTAGGTTACTACCTCCCACAGTTACAGTATAGTTACAGTTTCAGTATCAGTCTTCAGAGTAGAAATCAGGAATCAGGACTGTCAGATACAGTCATCAATCGCAATAAGGAACTCAGATAGTTCCATTGATTCCTGGACCATCCCTTCAGATAGGCTTGTTCCCATATTTAGATGCTTATTATTATATCTAGAGGTGACCCGACAGACAGGCTTGATCTCAATCTCAGATTCAGTCGAGTATTCTCATTATCAGTTTCAGAGATCACTCGTCAGCTAGGACTGATCTCAGACTTAGATGTTCAGATACAGTTTGGAACTCAGATAGTTTTCCTCAAAATTTGGACTGTTAGATGCAGTCATCCATGTCATCAGTCATTCAGTATCTCAGTATCACGAAACTCATGCTGTCAGAGTTTAAACCCAAGTAGTCAGTATCTCCACGAGTTCTGTAGCAGTTACATATGTATGTATGTATGTATTCTCACGTTCATATTAGTCATCATGTTCATGCATATAAACCCCATGCATTTAGCCTACCCCCACGTATACTCAGTACTTTAGTTGTACTGACGTATTTGCACTATGGTGCTTTCTTTTTATGTTACACCATAGGTTCTTAGGTGCAGATTCCAGATCAGCAGTAGCAGTTCAGTTAGTAGTGAGTCCTCATCGTTCAAGGACATGATCGTTACATTTATTATTCCAGTATTTCAGTTTATGCTCAGTTTAGGAAGTTAGTTGGAGACATGTTCCTTTAACTCCTTATTCAGACAGTTTAGAGGCTTTCAGACGATTATAGAGTTTTCAGATTTAGACTTTAGTATTTTCAGTTTTGTTTTGGTACTGTGATACCACCTTATTTCAGATATCTTATTATTCAAGATTGAACCTTACGCCCTCTTTGTTCATGTTTTCGCATTTTATATGAATATTATGCACAGGTACAAATATCAATCATGGGTTATGAGCACCGTGTAGCATTTCGGTTCAGAAAATCGAGGTGTTACAATGTGTGATTATAAAATTCTTCTTAGGAGAATTGTTTCATCTCTAGTATCTCAAGATTCAGAAGCCTATACCACATCTCAAAATATAAAGTATCTTTCAGAAGACTCAGATGGGTGCGCGAGAGAAGATAGTTTATATTGTAATTAAAATAATATCAAAGTGGTAACAATTAAACAAATAACACATTTAGGCCAAGAAATACAATATCAAAAAATAAATAAAGCCAAACAAGTCAATATAAAAGCTTGAATTCTGGTTATCCCCAGTAGATTCACCACCTTTCACACCCTATTTTTTACCACCATCACCACTAAGGAGTTGGTTAATAAGATTTTTCTAATTAAAGTGACATTTTGAAGAAGGGATTATTTATTTTATGGAGTCGCCAATTGGAATTGAGTTTGGGTGTTTCAAGTCACCTTATTGAATCCCTAACAGACAAAAATGTCTTTCAAATATTGGTCTACAAACTTGAAATCTAGATCAGGAATTCTATTGATCAAGGGAAAGGTCTGAGGCACCCTAAAGTTTTGTGATTCTAGCACGGTCACTTTAATGACTTGTACTTGGGTTAAATTATTTTTTGGATACATTATATTTGTTAACCTAGAAATAACTTATATGGAATGACCTAAAGCCTCCAGGTCATTTTCTGTATTTCTACTTATTTTCGTCATTTAGAGGTTTTCCATAGCTTCCGAAATCATTTATGACTTTCTAAAATTGATAGTTCGGTTATCGAGCAATTCGTTTGGTTTTCAGAGCTAATTTTTTATTTTGAAGACTTTGCTAGTTCAAATTGGCTATTGGGAAAAAACACTAGTTAAACAATCTTGTATGCTAATTCTGACAGTTTCAACAGCTCTAGAACATCAATTTAGGCTAGGTGAACCCTTGGTTTGGGTCCTGAGGCTCCCAAACTCATTTTGGGCTTTTTGTTAAAAGTTAAAAAATATGGCAAGTGGGTGTGGGGCTCATTTTTCATTGAAACAATCTCAAATGGAAATTTTGATTACACCATTGAGTCTAGAATGTCGAATTTGATAGGGTAGCATAGTTTTTTTGGACATACAAGATTCCAAATAAATCCCAAGGGGATGGCGAAAACTCAAAGAAATTATAAGTCTCCAACGGGTATATGTTATATAGTGTGACTGCTAAAGCTTCCCTTTAGGTGCTATAGTAGAGGGAATTTTAGCGTCCCTAGCTCAGCCAATTGGTATTACTTTAGCGGCACCTGGGCACTTTAGTTGTAATCGCTAAAGCGGCCTAGGGCTTGTTTTAGCAGCCTGGCTCAAGGGATGGGTACCGCTTTAGCGACGCCCAAGCACTTTAGAGGTGATCGCTAAAGTGGTTGGGCCACTTTAGCAGCACCTGGTGCTTATAAATTCCCCTTTTTGCCTGATTTTTTTGCACTTTTCACCCATTCTCAAAAGTGTAAAACCCTAAATAGTGTGGAACCTTGGGAGGATCATTTGTGGGTGATTTTGGGGCTTGAGTAAAGTTTATTTAAGCGATTCTTCATTGAATTTGTGTCAAGATTCCATTAACTTCATGGTTAAATTCTCCATTTTTTCTAAAATTCCTAGAATCTTGGTGGCTTGATTATAGCACCATTAGAGTACGAAATTCACCCATTTTTAAAGATAAATATTCTTTGAGCATAGAGGGATGTTGTGGGTTTTGAAAGTGTGATTCCCTTAATGGTCCCCATATGGACTTTTTAAGTTATTTTGGACCCAAAGCACAATAGTGAAATATAGGTATCATTGTTCTTGTTTTATGAGTAGATTGTAATTTTGATAGCGTGACACCATGCAGAAGCTTCTCGGAAAGGAAAATCAGTGGTTTAGTTGATTCTTTGGATTTTTCTTCGGAGTCCAAGTAGTCTAGGATTACCCTCTTCATAGATTGAGCTATTTATTAGTATGGTTATAATGTTATGCTAAATATGGGGTGGGATTTAGGTGTTGGAGGTATGATTAAAAATATTTGGTTTAGTTGGACTGTTTAGGCTATCTTGAAATTGTAATTTAGTCTAAATTGACTTATTCGCTCATGTTTTAGGAAATTGCTATCTTAGGACTAATTAGAGCTCACTTAACATCTAGAAATAAATCTAGATACCTTAGACTAGTCGAGGGTAGAATTTGTCTAAAATGAATTTTAGGGAGTAGAAGTGGTCCCCTCTGGCCCACTTTAGGCCAAGACTTGTGTTAGCCTTGTAAACTTAATTACACATGATTTACCCTTATCAATGCTATTTTGGGACTTTGAAGAGATTAGATGCTTATTTGTTATGCTAGTTTGGTAGTAGAGAGTTGGTGCTAATCCCGAGTTAGTTTTGGTGGATAATTATTGTGTTTTAGTGACATGGCTTATGATTATGATTTATTTACATGATCTCATAATATGGTCTAATGATATATATGGTTCGGTTCAAGTAAAATGATTTTTGATGATAATGATATACATATAAGTTCTGGTTGAAGTCCGACAAATGATAGTAATAATGATAACATTATTGAGTTTTGGTTCAGATCTGACATTTTAGGAGTTATTAAGGAAGGTATAGAGGTTGTGAATAAGGATAGAACGCTAGGGTGAGTGCATTGGTTGTAGTAAGTAGTTAGGAGAGTCCCTGTTTAGCCGGGTTAGTAATCGTAGGACTGTGTTAATAGGTAGGAGCCACTAGTCAGGAGAGTTTGGGTGTGGTGGGTGGCTTTAGTCTGTGAGTGTAGGTTACTACTAGGCGGGTGTCCTATTTCATATTTCTTATTTCTTATTTTTTATTGCTTATGACTCTTAGTTCTCCTATTCCGTATTGCTCTGAGATTGATGAGGATATCTCCCATCGTATTGGGGCAGGATAGATAAAGTGGAGGCTCACCTCGGGAGTATTGTGTGATAAGAAGGTGCCGCCCAAACTGAAAGGTAAGTTCTATAGAGTGGCAGTCCATCCGTCCATGTTATATGGAGCGGAGTGTTGGCCAGTCAAGAACTCTCATGTTTAAAAATTAAAGGTGGCGGAAATGCGGATGTTGCGTTGGATGTATGGGCTTACTAGGGGTGATAGGGTTAGGAATGAGACTGTCCTTGAGAATGTTAGAGTGGCTTCAGTGGAGGACAAGATGCAGGAAGTTAGGCTTAGATGGTTTGGGCATGTGATGAGAAGAATCACGGATGCCCAGTTCGTAGGTGTGAGAGGTTAGCTTTGGATTATTTCAAGAATGGTAGGGGTAGGCCGAAGAAGTATTGGAAAGAGGTTATTAGACGTGACATAGAACAGTTACAGCTTACTAAGGACATGACCCTAGATAAGAAGGTGTGGAGGATGCGAATTAGGATAGAAGGTTAGTGTATGTGGGAGGGTTGGGGTGGGGGTTTAAGGGTGGGGGTGCATTTGGTACTTTAGTGTAGGGTATTATTGTGTGGGTGTCTTAGTTCTGTTGTGGCATCTTGTTTCATGATTTTATGATGAATTTGTTTATTATTCTTTGTCTTGAGTCGGAGGTCTATTGGAAATAGCCTTGCTACTTCTCCAGAGGTAGTGGTATGGACTGCATACATCTTACCCTCCCCAGACCCCACTGTGTGGGAATACACTGGGTTTTTTGTTATTGTTGTTGTTGTTGTTGTTGTTGTTGTTGTTGTTAAGCCAACTATCATGCTTCACGTTTCATCATGACTTTGTTTACTATTCTTTATCTTGACCCGGGGGTCTATCAGAAACAGTCTCTCTACTTCTTCGGAGGTAGCGGTATGGACTGCGTACATTTTACCCTCCCCAGACCCCACTGAGTAGGAATACACTGGGCTTGTTATTGTTTTTGTTGTTGTATTATGATTTGATATGGTTCGTATGGTCTCTTGGTTATGTCATGGTAATTGGTACTTTATTGTCATTGGGTTTTTTACTTTCCTTGATTGTACCCTCCAGGCTTATGGGGGCCTGCTTTGGGTTATTTACTTTTTCGCACTTATTTTCTTATGGGGGCTATTATCATAGTTATAATGGCGTGATACTTATGTTACTTTCCATATTTACTTATCCATGTACAGCAATGTTGGAGCTTATTTCCAAGTTTGCCCTTTTACCTTGATTTTATTTAGTTTATCTTGTATCTTATCATATTTATATTATGATTTAGCTCAGTCGGCCGATGATGCTTACTGAGTACCCATGACTTTGGTACTCATACTACACTTCTGTTCCTTTTTGGTGCAGAACCGAGTACTAAGAATCTAGTTCGTCCTCGAACTAAGGACAACAAAAATAACTAAATCACCAAAAAACTGGAGATAACTACTGTGCTTATCAGACTCCATCTCCTAAGTAGACCCATCTACCGGTTGATGCTTCCACTAGACCTTGACCACAAGAATAACTCTAGAATGCAACCGTCTAACATCCCTATCTAGAATGGATACAGACTTCAACAAAGTCCAATCGCTCATCAAAGTGGACTGAATTCAAATAAATGACATAAGACTCAATGAACCATTGATAAGTCGGGAGGTATTGCTAACTCATAAGCCACATCCCCAATAGTCAGAAGGATCTCAAAAGGTCTAATATACTTTGGGATAAGCATTCCCCCTCTTCCCAAACATCATCACACCCTTCATGGTCAACACATGAAGAAAGACATGATTACCCACACTTAATATCAAGGCATAAAGTCTATGATCCGCATAGCACTTCTGCCTACTCTAAGCTACTGAAATTCTATCTTAAATAACTTGAACTCTATCTAAAGACTAATAAATTAAGTATGTTCCTAGAGGTCTAATCTCCAAAACATAAAACCAACCAATTGGAGAGCGACAACGCGTACCATACAAAGCCTTGAAAGGAGCCATATTTATACTGGAATGGTAGGTATTATTTTATGAAAAATCCACCAAAGTTGGATGCTTCTTCCACTGACTACCAAAGTCTAACCCACAAGTGTGAAGCATATCCTCCAAAACCTTAATAGTCTTCTACAAATAACCATCGGTTTGGGGATGAAATGTTGTACTTAAATCAACCTGAGTACCTAACTCCTTCTAAAAGGTCTTCCAAAAGTGTGATGTGAACACTAAACCTCAATTAGAGATGATAGACACCGACACACCATGAAGACAAACTATCTTCTGAATATAGATACGGGCCAACCTCTCAGAACTGAAGGACACTTGAATCAAAATGAAATGAGTAGATTTGGTCAATAGATCCATGATTACCCAAATACTATCCAAACCACAGGAAGTATGAGGCAATCCAATCACAAAGTTTGTGGTGATTAAGGATGGCAATGGGGCGGTGCGGGTGAGGGCCAGTGTGGGTATGGGGCGGGGCAAATTTTATGCTACATGAGGCGGTGTAGGTTTTAGAATATGTGGGTGAGGGGCGGGTGTGGGGAGGGTTTAAGTAAGTTTTTTTAAATAATGCGGTGCGGGGAGGGTTGCAGGTATATGTGGGTTTAAACTAAAAAAAAGATAAAAGTTAGTATTATTCTCGTGAATCTACCTAAAATTATATATATTCTTTACTCAAAATTTCATGATACTTAAAACAACATGTATAACACTACAAATAAATAATTTTATAACTTTTTAAATTTCTTTATTCATCTTAATGAAAATTAGATATTTGATTATTACTTGTACCAGATACTTTTCAAACAATTTCTTAGTGAAAAGTGATACAATAGAAATTGGTTGTTACTATTTCCTAGTATTGAAAATATTATGGTTTTCAATGGAGTTACAAATTTTTCTAAAAAGCAAAAAAATGTGGGGCGGGTTTAAAGGTGATACGGTGTGGTACGGAGCAATTTTAAAATTTGTAGGTTTAGAAAAAACCCACACCACACCTGAACTACACCGCGCCATTGCCACCCCTAGTGGTGATTCGTTCCTAGTTCCACTCAGGAATGGGTAACATATAAAGCAAATCACTAGGTCTCAAATACTAGGTAATACATGCTGGCACATGGGTAACGAGCTACAAAATCTGCAACATCCTTCCTCATACCACCCCACCAGTAATGTTGTGTTAAATCATGATACATCTTAGTCACTCTCAAATGGATGGAATATCATAAAGAATGAGCCTCCTCCAAAATCAATATAATTCAATCACCCACACTCAGCACATAAACTCAACCTCCAATCCTAAAAACACCATCCGAATCAAGTAAGGATTTCTTAGCCTCACCACTCAACACCTTATCCTGAATCACTCTCAAACCGACATCATCAAACTGACGAGCCCAATCTGCTCTATCAAGGAAATCCTTACCTCCACAAATACCAAAACACACCCAGGTGTCGAAATATCAAGCGTAACTATTTGGTTAGCCAAAGAACAGACCTCTAAAGATAAAGATCTCTCTTGAGTCAGAAGACACACTAAGCTACCCATGCTAGTCGACTTCTGGCTCAAGGCATTTGTAACCACATTAGACTTGCCTGGATGAGAGAGAATAGTCAATTCATAATCCTTAAGCAACTTAAGCCAATGGCTCTTCCTCATATTAAGATCTCGCTAGGTGAAGAAATATTAAAGGTTATGATGATTCGAGAAAATCACACAACAAACCTCATATAAGTACTTCCTGCATAATTTCAAAGCAAACACTATCGTGTACAGCTCTAATTTATGGGTAGAATAATTCCTCTCATGAGGCTTCAACTGAGGAGAAGCATAAGCAATCACCTTACTCTCCTACATCAACACAATACCTAATCCACCACCAAAAGCAACACAGAAGATGGTAAAACCCACGTCCTCCTTGGGCAAAATCATGATAGGAGCTAAAATTAACAAATCCTTGAGCTTTTGAAAGCTCAGCTCACAATCATCGAACCACTGAAAGGAAATATTCTTTGGATTCAACTTGGTCAATGGAGTTGTAATATATAAAAACCCTCTATAAAACATTGATAGTAGCCCACTAAACCAATAAAACTCCAAATCTTAGTAGGAGAAGTAAGTCTATCTCAATCACGAACCGCTGCAATCTTCGTTGGATCGACTATAATACCATTCTTGTTTACCACATGACCCAAGAAAGAGATAGACTCCAACAAAAACTCGCACTTAGTAAACTTAGTATACAATTTCTCCTCCCTCAATGTTTGAAGAACGATCCATAAATGCTCCTCATGATCGGCCTCACTTTTGGAATAAACCAAGATATCATCTATAAATACAATAACAAAAGATTCAAGATGCGATCGAAATACCAATTCATTAATTCTATGAATGTAGCTGGGGCATTGGTCAACCTAAAGGACATGACCATGAACTCATAATGACCGTACCAAGTCTAAAAGGATATCTTTAGGATATTTGAAGCTGTAATCCTCAACTAGTGATGCTCAGACCTCGAATTAATCTTCAAAAACACCAAGCACCCTAAAGTTGATAAAAAATCATCAATACGAGGAAGAGGGTACTTATTATTAATCATCACCTTGTTCAACTGTTGATAATCAATACACATACACATAGACCCATCCTTTTTCTTTACAAACAAGATAGGCACCCCCAAAGTGATATACTAGGTCAGACAAACCCCTTATCTAATAACTCCTGCAATTGATCCTTTAATTACTTTAACTATGTTGGGTCCATCCTTTAAGGAGAAATAGAAATGGGTTTGGTGCCCGGTTCAACATTAAAAGCAAAGTTAATATCATGATCTGGAGGCATACCAGGCAAATCCGTAGAAATATCCATGAACTTGTGGAAAATTTGAATAACATCCAGAAAAAGAGAAGATGCAACACTAGTATCATGAATATAAGCTAAATAAGAAAAACTTCCCCTCTCAATCAAGCGATGGGCCTGAATAAAAGATATAACTCTCTTAGGAGCCGAATGAAGCAAAACCCTCACAACTACTCTTGGCACACTTGGCGAAGCTAAAGTCATGATCTTAGCATAACAATATAGTACAACATTATAAGGAGCTAACCAATCCATACCCAAGATGACATCAAAATCTACCATATCAAGGACAATTAAATCCACCCAAGTCTTATGCTTTGCAAAAGTCAGAACACAAAATTGGTACACCAGATCCATCACTAGTAAAACTCCTATAGGGGTAGATACACAGATAGGCACATCAAGTGTCTCACAAGTAGAATCAAAACCCAAATCAAAATATGCAGACACATAGGAGAAAGTCAATCTTGGATCAAATAACATAGATGCAGATCTAAAATAAATAGGGATATTACTTGTGATGAAAGTATTAGAGGCATCTACCTCTGGCATGGTAGGTATAACATAGAACTATCCACATCAACTACATAGGTGAGTAGACCCGCGACCACCACCAAGGTCACCACTATCTCTGCCTCTCACATCTCTAGTAAAACCTCTACCTCTTATAGTCGATATCAAAGCAGCTTTGAAAACATGATAGGGATAATCCTTAGCCATATGTATAACTTCATAACACATAAAGTAAGTCCTGTGTAATGACTCAATAGAAGGAGGTGCGGCTGATCCGGGATGACCATTCAAAGATATTGGACCAGAAGATCAACTACCTAAAATCTACATGGCTGCCTGTAGTTGTCTTACATGATATCTACTAAAACCTATAGAATCTCTACCTCAAGAAACATGACCTCAAGACTCACACCAATGGTGCACCTTCTTGGTGCCTCTCTAAAACATCCTGAGTTTTGAACCTTAGAAAATTTCCTAGAATTCCATTCTCTAGAGCCAATATGACTTATGGGTATGAGTCATATGGTGGGGTATAAGTGGTAGGGTCCTATCGTATTCTGACTAGTGTTAGTTGGTGGGATGATTTTGGTTACTGGAATAGGAATGACTTATAGGTGTGAGTAGTAGGGCATGGTACGAGTCATATCATGGACTCGTATGATGGGCAGTGTTTGATCCTTCTGGTATTTCATTCTTCTAGGGATACATGTCATGGGTATAGTTTGTGTGCTGGGGTTACGACTAGATTGGATGAGTTATATAGTGGACAGTGTATGATCTAAGGGTGAGACATAGATACGGGTGGTGGGTACCAATCGTATTGGGAGGGTACGACTCATATGAGTCAGTTGTATCCCTATGATAGGTTCTTAAGGGATTTATGTAGGGGTATTCTAGATATTTCCTTACCGTAATTAAGACCCACAACTTCTAATACACTTTGGAGGATATTTACCCTATTATTATATTTCTTAACACTTAGAAAGATTCCAAAACACTTCATAATTCTCTCAAGAGCTTTTGGGGAAAGAGAGCTAGGATTTCAACTAAAGGATTGCTTTGAGACTTGTCTTGGTGATTTCTTTCCGACATTTTCTTGGTTTAAGGTATGTTTATGTTCTCCGATTGTAAATTTAACTAAAATCATGGTTTATATGATTGATTTAATGGTTTTATTATTGCATGATTATGGTTTGCAACTATTATTTGGGGTTTTGATATTAAATATTTAGTTATGGTTTTAATTATGCTTTTATATGCATTAATGGTGGTCTTGGATGTTTAACCAATGAGAATTGAGAGTTGGAGTTATGTCCACCTTATGAGTTATACATCTCTATTGGCTATGAGTTATGCGGAATTCAGACATGCATGTGCTTATAGAGAATTGTATTCTATGGTAAATCCAGGCGTCTTTCGACCATCAAGGATTAGTTCACTTTAACTCTTTCAAGCTTAAAGCGTGTCTAACAGTACAAATTCTCCAAGAGGTTAATCCAGTTACGGCACTAACATTTTAACAGGGGTTGGTGCCCTATTACCTTGGCATTATCTCTTTTCCAGACATATAACTTTTCTTTCGAACAAGTTAATGTTATACTGGCGTATTCTATGCATTTGCAACCACAAGAATTTGCATTAAGATGAAGAGAATAATGATATAAGCAGCATACGTGTCACGAATTCTCAAACTCATAGCAATAGATAGTATCTCATAAGGCTTCCATAACCCCAACAGAGAAGTTTAGCTATTCATGAGTGTGATGGAAATCACAATAGACATTATCATTATATCAAAATAGGATCTCACGTGTAGTATGTGTCTTGTGGCGTGAAGTCCTTTGAGAATAGCGTTTCTCTTGTTGTGTAACTTTAGATCGAATAGATAAAGAGAAAGTAATAAGAATTAATTGAATAAAAAGTAAAAGTATGAGAATTCGAATTGATGGAAGAATTAGAATGATTCGGAACTAGAAGTAGAATGCTTAAAATCTCTAACAAAATAGGGTATTTATAACACCCATATCCTATTCCTACTAAGCTACTGCATTACTTATCCTAGTCCTACTAGGTTACTGCATCATTATCCTAATCCTAATAAGTTACTGTTGATCCCCAAAGTCTTTGGAAATGTTGTTTTTGCCCGGGACAGATATTCCATGCGTCACTTTTGGTCCTTGGCGTCCAAGCTTTCCCTTCCTTCTTTCGTGAAGCTTCCTTGGGCGTCAAGTTATCCATAATATGCTAAAATCTGCATCATTTATACCTGAAAACTTATTAATCACATTTGTTAGCTCACTTACAGGAAAAAGGACTAAAAGTGCATGAATTATATATTTTGTCCTCAAAACTTAGCTAAAATATGGGTAAATTATAGTACTTTAGGCGTGTAAATACGCCTATCATAAACACCCCACACTTAAAGCTTTGTTCGTCCTCGAACAATATACCATGTCCATATAAACATCTACTTAAGGTTTCACAGTAACAACACAAAATTTTCATCAAGACAGGCACGATAATTATAAACAAAGAGTAGTTTTCTAATCACTTCTAGAAACAATTCAACCTCTAATATAGACTCGTGATGATGGTTAATTCGTATCCACAAGTTAAGCCACAAAGAATCATACAAGACTACCCAAAACTCATCAACCATGTGTGTCTCACATAAGATATTACCCATAATCACTCTCAAATATTGCATTTTTCAGAACATGGGTATAAGATTATCCTTGCTCTCACTCTCACAAAGAATTCATATGTTGCAACTGATGACCATAGGCTTGCCCTTAGTGTAATGCTCTACTAATATCAGAATGTTAAGCTTAGGATCAATTAGGTCTTTTACAGGTTGTAATGTAGGCTAAGGGACGGGTAGGACTATTTTGGCCAGAAATAGTGACTATGTTCCTAAGCACTTTAATACATCACATTATGCCATTAACACTCTCTTTTAATCAACCCTGCTACCTTTCTTTCATCTATCACCCCTTTTCACCTATTTTGCCATTCAAGCATAACTATCTTTTTATTTAATCATAAACACAATTTATCATTTTGTTTTTCTATTTCTTTTTCTTTTCTTTTTTTTTTCTTTTCTTTTTTTTATAACACACCTCCATGATAGCCACTCTTTTTCATAACAAATTCAAGTACCAATACACTCTAAGGCATCACTCTCACCCAATTTCCTCTTATTTTGTCACATGACTTCACAATTTAAAGCACTTAGGAATTTGGATCAAATTATGGTCTTGAAAAAAATGGATTAGGCTTACATATGAGGCTGTCAAAGAAAATGGCTTAAAGGCTCAAAAGGGTTGACTAGGATAATGTCCATGGGTAGGTAAACAATCACAGGCTGCCAAAGAAATGCCTAAATCATCTCCTAAACTCACACTCTTTATTTCGCTTTACACACACACCAGGCAAGTTCTAGCATCAGTCACAACACAGAATATACTATATCCTCACACACACAAGGCACATGGTCAACTTTATTGGGAGTATTATAGACTCTTGGCCCTAACAGATGAATGAATTAAACCACACAATTATCACACAGTGAGTCACACTTAGAGCCTAAGTGTCTCAATAGTAATGATTCTAGCACAAACTCTTGTCATAACACCATGCCGCCTATCAGAACAATTTCATGCATCAAAATCTAATAAATTTAAAATTTAAACTAACTAATTACGACTAATTAAAACAAGCAAGAACTAGAATAAATGCAAATGCAGACAAAGAAGTATAGCATACAAGTACCACCACCCCACACTTAGACGGGACACACTGCCCTCAGTGGAAAATAAATAAGAAGAATCTGATTAGTCGGACTCATCCTCTATGTATGGGGTCATACCCCCTGCATCGGAATCATCATCAGAGTCGTCGTCATCAGAGTTCTCTTCCACGTCGGAGTCTGGCATTCGTCAATCATCATCGGTTGGTATGTCATCATCAAGAGGTTCCTCAAAATATACAACTACTCCACACATCGCCCTCGCATGCTTATTCATTGGGTAGTCATAATCTAACGGTTGGAGCTCTGCAGCAGTTGGAACACGACCCCCGCTCATCATGGTAAACTTCATCATGCCATATAAATGGCGGGAGAAGCTTTCATCGCGAGCATGTCTTTCTGCAGTGGTTAGGTTGACGCCATGCATGGATTCAGCATCTTTAACCTTGTTGAGGTCAACCTTCTTCGGGTTGTGTGGAAGCTTATGATCAGCTGGTTTCTCTTCGATGTCTTCCTTCCTGTATATTGCAGTCAACAGGTTGCCAAAGCTGAAGTGGGACCTCTTGTGTAGCCTAGCTTTCCGTATTGTAGATCGAATAATTGCCCCAATGTTGATAGGGACATTCGTCATCAATGCGTACACCAGGCACACTCTATCTCGTGTTATCTTTGTGTACTATGTCCCTGGAATGAGGCAAGAGTTGACTATTCACAGCTATATCCTAGCTTCTTTGTTCAAGGAGGCATACGGGAAGGTATTGTGCCGACCGGTATCCTTGTGATGACTCCACCGTGCCATTGATCTTGTTCCACATAGTGTGTGTCTGATTGCCCTGTATGGAGGTCTGCGATAAAGCTCCTTGAATGGTGCGGGATTAACAGATGGCAAGCCTAGAAAGGAGTTGAAGAACTCCGCATTTAGTTGCAGAACTTGGCCCCGAATCTTAACTTCACTCCCTGTAGTTTTCGGTGACCAGTTGGCATAGAATTCTCGTGTTAAATCGAGATTGCACTCTCCCATATCTCGAAAGATGAAATCAAGATGTAACGCCATTATCTTAGCCAACATGCGAGGTTCTTTCTTTGCTAGGCTCTCCTTGTGTATCAACTCCATGTGAACATATTTCTTCCCTTTATTGTTCCTATACCACTCCTTTCCTTTCTCCTCTATGACCCATTTAATTCCAAACATGCGGTGAGGTATTTGCAGCGAGGAGGATTTGCCTTGCTCTTTTCGTCCCCTTTTCTGGCCTTTTTGTGAAGTGGTTGCTTTATCCTTTCCTTGCCTTGCTTTTGGTGCCATTGTACCTGAGATTAAAATAATATTCATGTTAGTTTCATATCGGTGGATACAATCAATGAACAAGCAGTAGTGGCACCACCCCACACTTAGTTTGTTGGTACGGACTAGTGAATTGAACGATGTCGATTACTCAGACTTCATCGATATACGTTTTAGGCGCTATATTCCAGAAATATAATTAGTGCAGTCATTTTTCCAAAAAAAATCTTGGTAGTACTTTCATGGTTGATACATCTTTTGATCAAGACTACTACATAGAGATTGAATCAAGTTATATCATCTAGAAATTATCACAACCTCACAAGTTGGTAGTTTAACCATGATTCTCATCTCGATGAACAAGTCATTCCAACATGTAAGCTTTCTATTTACAAGATTATGCAATTTTCGTGCCCATGTCAATTCCGCAAAAGTATGACAGTGTATGAAAATCAAAGACAAGTTGGAAACAAGTTAAAATCATCCTTACGTATTCTTTCACTCACTTAGTAGTATCACAACAAATCAACCACATTCAAATCACCAATACTACTTCAAGATCTAACAATTTATTGTAGGTGTAGTATTGTAGTACTTACGGAATATAAAAGAAGAACAAAGAAGTACTTACTTGGTTGATGCCTTTGGAAGATGTTCTTGTGAAGTAAAAGAGCAAAAGGAAAATTTTTGAGAGAATTTGGAGAGGTAGGCGGCGCTTTTCTTAGGTTTGCAATGTATTTTTGGTCTAAGACTAAGTTTCTTATTTATAGGGCAAGCTTGGGTCGGGTTTTGACCCATTTAAAATCGGATTTGGAGACCAAAAGTGACCATAGGCGGCGTTTTTTGCTTTGCCTATGCTTGGCATAGGCGGCGCCTTTTGTAAAGCATTGTTGAGCATAGGCGGCGCCTATGCCATGGCATTGTTAGGCATAGGCGGCGCCTATGACATGGCACATGAGATTCAGAGACAAAATGCTTTTGCATAGGCGGCGCCTATGCTATGGGACACTTAGGCATGGGTGGCGCCTATGCTATGGCACACTAGATTCCGAGAGCTTAGGCCATAGTATAGGCCTTTCCTAGTTCGTGGCCTAGATTTACATAGGCCTTGCCTTGTTCTTTGCCTATATTTTCATAGGCAATGCCCAACCCATAGCCTTTTGCTTCTTCAATCCTAACTTACCACCTTGAATATGCAATTCTTCCAAATCAAGATTTGAACTCAATCTCCTTCTTTACACCTCTTGCACCTATATTTACTCAAAAACAACAAAAACAATTAGAACGATGGGTTGCCTCCCATCAAGCGCCTTAGTTTTGGTCGTGGCTAGACAAAATCTTAAGAAAATAAAACAATTAAAAACGATGGGTTGCCTCCCACCAAGCGCTTGATTTATTGTCGCGGCACGACATAGCTATCTCGATTACTTAGACTTCATCGATATAGATGGGGCATCGTTTTCTGAATGGATTCAGACAACGCTGATGCTTACTTGTAGGCATGCAATCTTCTTCGATATGACTCTTGTGCATACATATCCCAGGAGGGATACCAATTATATCATCAATAGTCCAACCCATAGCTCTCTTGTATCTCTTCAGAGCAGAGATGAGAGCCTCTACGTGTTGTTCACTTAAATCATCCGCCATACTCACCGGAAGTGTATTTCCACTTCCCAAGAACGCATACCTTAGATAATTGGGGAGCTCTTTCGATTCTAGCGCTGGGGGCTCTTCAATGGAAGTCTTCGCTGTTGGTGATGGTTGATTCTTAAGATCACGGTCCGGACCCTATTTTAGTTAGAGCACACATAGTTTCTTTATAATTTTCATCTTCCTTATGCTCAACATTCAGCAGCGCAGCAGACAATGGCTCAACAGTCAGCTGTTTCTCTACAGATAATGCTTTCTTATACTCATAATGAACATCAGCTACGGAGAACACATTCATATCGCTGGGCTGCTTCATTGCTTTGCATATATCAAAGCGGACCACTTCGTCATTCAACCGAAATAAAAGCTCATTAGCTCTCATGTCAATAAGCACACTTCCTGTTGCAAGGAAAGGACGTCCCAAGATTATGGGAACTTCAGAATCCACCTCGCAATCCAAAATCACAAAGTCTGCAGGAAAAATAAAGGTAGACACCTTCACCAACACATCATTCAAGATACCCACAGGTCGTTTTACCGACCTATCTGCCATCACGAGCCGCATATTGGTTGGTGTAGGGTCGCCCAACCCCAACTTTCTGTAGACGGATAGTGGCATCAAATTGATGCTAGCTCCCAAATCGCACAATGCCTTATCAAAATTCATAGATCCAACCGTGCAAGGAATAGTGAAAGCACCAGGGTTTGCCTTCTTCTGTACTAAGGACCTTGTGGCAATTGCACTGCAATGATAAATATTATCTGCCGGCTCATAGCTTACTGCCCGCTTCTTTGTTAAAAGGTCCTTCACGAATTTAGCGTATCCAGGCATCTGCTCTAGCGCTTTCACCAAAGGAACATTAATAGTCAGTTGCTTCAACATAGTCATGAATTTACTGAACCTGGTATCATCAGCTTTCTTCTTCAGTCTCTGCGGAAAAGGTGGTGGTGGAATGGGAATTGTTTTCTCCACCACTTCCTTTTTACCTTGCTTCCAACTATCAATCTTTTCAGGCTGCAAACGTCTAGGGGTGACGTCATGAACACACTCTTCAGCTTCTTCGGCCTCTTCACATTCTGCATCAATAACATTATCCCCTATATCATCAACCACCTGCTTATCCTTGGATGGATTTTCCAACACTTTACCACCCCGGGTAGTAATAGCCATGCATGATCCGTCGTTCCTTGGGTTTTGCACCGTATCGCTGGGTAGTGTTCCAGCCTTTCTTTGGTTGAATGTCGCTGATAATTAACTCAATTGTTGCTCCAGCTGTTTTATTGCAGTAGAATGTGAGTCAACCAATTGCTTCATTGAGGACAGATCATTTATTACCTCAGTTACTCCGGTGTTGGTTGCCTCTACTCCTTTCAGCAGCTTAGCCATCATATCTTCCATGGACATATTTCCAGAACCAGATGCAGCGGCGTCACGTCTTCCAGGAGGAACATACAAACCACTCCTGTCAGTATTGTTTTTCCAACTACCTTGATCGCGGTCCTTGTATCCAGATTTATCATAATAGATCCGACCTTGGTTTCCTTGGGCATTGCCTTGGAAACCCCCCTGATTATTCAAGTAGTTGGCTTCTTCCTCTGAATCGGATTCGTCTCTTCCTTTTGACGCAACTGCTTTGACTTTTTCGGTCTTCCCTGATAATAGATGCTTTGTATGAAGATCCATCTGTGTTTTCATGTGCGCCATATCTTGATCACGTTCCTCTTGTCTACGCCTCTGCTCTGCAGTCATGATAACAGATACGGTAGAGCTTGCTACCTCAGAATCCCTGGTATGCCAAGCTCTATTCTGCTTTGTCATACAATCTAGCATATCACTTGCCTCAATAAAAGTAAGGTCCATGAATGACCCACCTGCAGCATTATCAACCACTGGCTTAGTCACTGAGTTCAAAGCCCTGTATAATATCTCCATCAAGTGGATATTGGTCATCTGATGATTTGGGCACCGCATAAGCTTCTTCTTGAACCTCTCCCATGTTTCGTGGAGAGCTTCAGTTGGAAGCTGTCGAAAATTGTTGATCTCATCTCTCAACTGTGCTCTCTTGGATGGCGGAAAGAATCTTTCTAGGAAAGCGTCTTTCAGTTGCCTCCAATTAGTAATAGAATCAGGAGTCAGCCCATTCAACCATAGAGTTGCCTCCCCAGATAGAGACAATGGAAATAAGCGTAGCCGAATTACATTCTGTCCAACGCCTGGATTGTCGAATGACTTGCATGTAGAGATGAAGTTGATCAGATGCATATTTGGATCATCGCCTGGAAGTCCACCAAATAATCCCTTGAGCTGCAATAGTTGAATCATGGTGCTGGTGATATTGAAATTTGCTCCAGGTGCCAAGGGCGGAGGAATAGTAGCTCCTGTAGCACCAGCTCCATCCAGATCGTCATCATCATCATCAAAAGGAGCCTGCACAGCTCGGCGATCAGATCTCATTCTAGCTTGACGATCTCTCCTATGCATAGGTGCCGCCACTTCATCAGTACGCCTAGGATTCAGTAGCTCCTCATCACCCAGGTCCTTATCATCAGGATTTATTGCACGACCTAGGTTATCAATATTCTGTTGATGCACTTGAGCAGCTGCCAGTGCAGCTAGTCTAGCCTGCTCCTGTTGAGCCGCCCTTCTGTCAATGTCACGTTGTGCATCCATTCTGCCAATAAGTTGTGGTTCAGGGTTTATGGGTAATAATGGTTGACCAGAACTTTGAGTATTTGGCATGCACTGAACAAAACCTGCAGAAAACAAAAACAACAACTAAAAGTAAAGTACGAGAATCTTTGACCAAAGGGTCTAGTAACTATCACAAACTTAGTTGACAACCGTATTCCCCGGCAACGGCGCCAATTTTTTGATAACGCTCAAACTACAGCTCTCGTAAGAGTGTAAACGGTCGTTATCAAATATAGAACCCAACTGGGTTGGGTATCGATCCCACAGAGAATAGCCGGTCACTAAGTAAGCAAAGATTATTAGACTTTTGGTGCAAGTCTCGTAAAAGGGGGGATTTTGTAGCGTGCAATAATGTAACAAAATAGTAGAGTAAAAATGGAAAATAGCAAAGTAAAAAGAAAGAATGTTCAGTAAGATGTTTAACCAATGAGAATTGAGAGTTGGGGTTATGTCCACCTTATGAGTTATACGTCTCTATTGGCTATGAGTTATGCGGAATTCAGACATGCATGTGCTTATAGAGAATTGTATTCTATGGTAAATCCAGGCGTCTTTCGACCATCAAGGATTATTTCACTTTAACTCTTTCGAGCTTAAAGCGTGTCTAACGGTACAAATTCTCCAAGAGGTTAATCCAGTTACGGCACTAACTTTTTAACAGGGGTTGGTTCGCTATTACCTTGACATTATCTCTTTTCCAGACATATAACTTTTCTTTCGAACAAGTTAATGCTATACTGGCGTATTCTATACGTTTGCAACCACAAGAATTTGCATTAAGATGAAGAGAATAATGATATAAGCAGCATACGTGTCACGAATTCTCAAACTCATAGCAATAGATAGTATCTCATAAGGCTTACATAACCCCAACAGAGAAGTTTAGCTATTCATGAGTGCGATGGAAATCACAATCGACATTATCATTATATCAAAATTGGATCTCACGTGTAGTATGTGTCTTGTGGCGTGAAGTCCTTTGAGAATAGCGTTTCTCTTGTTGTGTAACTTTAGATCGAATAGATGAAGAGAAAGTAATAAGAATTAATTGAATAAAAAGTAAAAGTATGAGAATTCGAATTGATGGAAAAATTAGAATGATTCGGAACTAGAAGTAGAATGCTTAAAATCTCTAACAAAATAGGGTATTTATAACATCCATATCCTATTCCTACTAAGCTACTGCATTACTTATCCTAGTCCTACTAGGTTACTGCATCATTATCCTAATCCTAATAAGTTACTGCTGATCCCCAAAGTCTTTGGAAATGTTGTTTTTGCCCGGGACAGATATTCCATGCGTCACTTTTGGTCCTTGGCGTCCAAGCATTCCCTTCCTTCTTTCGTGAAGCTTCCTTGGGCGTCAAGTTATCCATAATATGCTAAAATTTGCATCATTTATACCTGAAAACTTGCTAATCACGTTTGTTAGCTCACTTACAGGAAAAAGGACTAAAAGTGCATGAATTATATATTTTGTCCTCAAAACTTAGCTAAAATATGGTTAAATTATAATACTTTAGGCGTGTAAATACGCCTATCATCAACACCCCACACTTAAAGCTTTGTTCTTCCTCGAACAATATATCATGTCCATATAAACATCTACTTAGGGTTTCACAGTAACAACACAAAATTTTCATCAAGACAGGCACGATAATTATAAACAAAGAGTAGTTTTCTAATCACTTCTAGAAACAATTCAACCTCTAATATAGACTCGTGATGATGGTTAATTCGTATCCACAAGTTAAGCCACAAAGAATCATACAAGACTACCCAAAACTCATCAACCATGTGTGTCTCACATAAGATATTACCCATAATCACTCTCAAATATTGCATTTTTCAGAACATGGGTATAAGATTATCCTTGCTCTCACTCTCACAAAGAATTCATCTGTTGCAACTGATGACCATAGGCTTGCCCTTAGTGTAATGCTCTACTAATATCAGAATGTTAAGCTTAGGATCAATTAGGTCTTTTACAGGTTGTAATGTAGGCTAAGGGACGGGTAGGACTATTTTGGCCAGAAATAGTGACTATGTTCCTAAGCGCTTTAATACATCACATTATGCCATTAACACTCTCTTTTAATCAACCCTGCTACCTTTCTTTCATCTATCACCCCTTTTCACCTATTTTGCCATTCAAGCATAACTATCTTTTTATTTAATCATAAACACAATTTATCATTTTGTTTTTCTATTTCTTTTTCTTTTCTTTTTTTTTTCTTTTCTTTTTTTTATAACACACCTCCATGATAGCCACTCTTTTTCATAACAAATTCAAGTACCAATACACTCTAAAACATCACTCTCACCCAATTTCCTCTTATTTTGTCACATGACTTCACAATTTAAAGCACTTAGGAATTTGGATCAAATTATGGTCTTGAAAAAAATAGATTAGGCTTACATATGAGGCTGTCAAAGAAAATGGCTTAAAGGCTCAAAAGGGTTGACTAGGATAATGTCCATGGGTAGGTAAACAGAAGGTAAACAATCACAGGCTGCCAAAGAAATGCCTAAATCATCTCCTAAACTCACACTCTTTATTTCGCTTTACACACACACCAGGCAAGTTCTAGCATCAGTCACAACACAGAATATACTATATCCTCACACACACAAGGCACATGGTCAACTTTATTGGGAGTATTATAGATTCTTGACCCTAACAGATGAATGAATTAAACCACACAATTATCACACAGTGAGTCACACTTAGAGCCTAAGTGTCTCAATAGTAATGATTCTAGCTCAAACTCTTGTCATAACACCATGCCGCTTATCAGAACAATTTCATGCATCAAAATCTAATAAATTTAAAATTTAAACTAACTAATTACGACTAATTAAAACAAACAAGAACTAGAATAAAAGCAAATGCAGACAAAGAAGTATAGCATACAAGTACCACCACCCCACACTTAGACGGGACACATTGCCCTCAGTGGAAAATAAATAAGATGAATCTGATTAGTCGGACTCATCCTCTATGTCTGGGGTCATACCCCCTGCATCGGAATCATCATCAGAGTCGTCGTCATCAGAGTTCTCTTCCACGTCGGAGTCTGGCATTCATCGATCATCATCGGTTGGTATGTCGTCATCAAGAGGTTCCTCAAAATATACACCTACTCCACACATCGCCCTCGCATGCTTATTCATTGGGTAGTCATAATCCAACGGTTGGAGCTCTGCAGCAGTTGGAACACGACCCCCGCTCATCATGGTAAACTTCATCATTCCATATAAATGGCGGGAGAAGCTTTCGTCATGAGCATGTCTTTCTGCAGTGGTTAGGTTGACGCCATGCATGGATTCAGCATCTTTAACCTTTGTGAGATCAACCTTCTTCGGGTTGTGTGGAAGTTTATGATCAGCCGGTTCCTCTTCGATGTCTTTCTTCCTCAATATTGCAGTCAACAGGTTGCCAAAGCTGAAGTGGGACCTCTTGTGTAGCCTAGATTTCCATATTGTAGATCGAATAATTGCCCCAATGTTGATAGGGACATTCGTTATCAATGCGTACACCAGGCACACTCTATCTCGTGTTATCTTTGTGTACTATGTCCCTAGAATGAGGCAAGAGTTGACTATTCACAGCCATATCCTAGCTTCTTTGTTCAACGAGGCATACGGGAAGTTATTGTGCCGATCGGTATCCTTGTGATGACTCCACCGTGCCATTGATCTTGTTCCGCATAGTGTGTGTCTGATTGCCCTGTATGGTGGTCTACGATAAAGCTCCTTGAATGGTGCGGGATTAACAGATGGCAAGCCTAGAAAGGAGTTGAAGAACTCCGCATTTAGTTGCAGAACTTGGCCCCGAATCTTAACTTCACTCCCTGTAGTTTTCGGTGACCAGTTGGCATAGAATTCTCGTATTAAATCGAGATTGCACTCTCCCATATCTCGGAATATGAAATCAAGATGTAACGCCATTATCTTAGCCAACATGCGAGGTTCTTTCTTTGCTAGGCTCTCCTTGTGTATCAACTCCATGTTAACATATTTCTTCTCTTTATTGTTCCTATACCACTCCTTTCCTTTCTCCTCTAAGACCCATTTAATTCCGAACATGAGGCGAGGTATTTGCAGCAAGGAGGATTCGCCTTGCTCTTTTCGTCCCCTTTTCTGGCCTTTTTGTGAAGTGGTTGCTTTATCCTTTCCTTGCCTTGCTTTTGGTGCCATTTTACCTGAGATTAAAATAATATTCATGTTAGTTTCATCTCGGTGGATACAATCAATGAACAAGCAGTAGTGGCACCACCCCACACTTAGTTTGTTGGTATGGACTAGTGAAGTGAACGATGTCGATTACTCAGACTTCATCGATATACGTTTTAGGCGCTATATTCCAACAATATAATCAGTGCAGTCATACTTCCAAAAAAAATCTTGGTAGTACTTTCATGGTTGATACATCTTTTGATCAAGACTACTACATAGAGATTGAATCAAGTTATATCATCTAGAAATTATCACAACCTCACAAGTTGGTAGTTTAACCATGATTCTCATCTCGATGAACAAGTCATTCCAACATGTAAGCTTTCTATTTACAAGATTATGCAATTTTTGTGCCCATGTCAATTCCGCAAAAGTATGACAGTGTATGAAAATCAAAGACAAGTTGGAAACAAGTTAAAATCATCCTTACGTATTCTTTCACTCACTTAGTAGTATCACAACAAATCAACCACATTCAAATCACCAATACTACTTCAAGATCTAACAATTTATTGTAGGCGTAGTATTGTAGTACTTACGGAATATAAAAGAAGAACAAAGAAGTACTTACTTGGTTGATGCCTTTGGAAGATGTTCTTATGAAGTAAAAGAGCAAAAGGAAAATTTTTTAGAGAATTTGGAGAGGTAGGCGGCGCTTTTCTTAGGTTTGCAATGTATTTTTGGTCTAAGACTAAGTTTCTTATTTATAGGGCAAGCTTGGGTCGGGTTTTGACCCATTTAAAATCGGATTTGGAGACCAAAAGTGACCATAGGCGGCGTCTTTTGATTTGCCTATGCTTGGCATAGGCGGCGCCTTTTGCAAAGCATTGTTGAGCATAGGTGGCGCCTATGCCATGGCACATGAGATTCAGAGACAAAATGCTTTTGCATAGGCGGCGCCTATGCTATGGGACACTTAGGCATGGGCGGCGCCTATGCTATGGCACACTAGATTCTGAGAGCTTAGGCCAAAGTATAGGCCTTGCCTTGTTCGTGGCCTAGATTTACATTGGCCTTGCCTGTTTCTTTGCCTATATTTGCATAGGCAATGCCCAACCCATAGCCTTTTGCTTCTTCAATCCTAACTTACCACCTTGAACATGCAATTCTTCCAAATTAAGATTTGAACTCAATCTCCTCCTTTACACCTCTTGCACCTACATTTACTCAAAAACAACAAAAATGATTAGAACGATGGGTTGCCTCCCATCAAGCGCCTTAGTTTTGGTCGTGGCTCGACAAAATCTTAAGAAAACAAAACAATTAAAAACGATGGGTTGCCTCCTACCAAGCGCTTGATTTATTGTTGCGGCACGACATAGCTATCTAGATTACTTAGACTTCATCGAGATAGATGGGGCATCGTTTTCTGAATGGATTCAGACAACGCTGATGCTTACTTGTAGGCATGCAATCTTCTTCGATATGACTCTTGTGCATACATATCGCAGGAGGGATACCAATTATATCATCAATAGTCCAACCCATAGCTCTCTTGTATCTCTTCAGAGCAGAGATGAGAGCCTCTACGTGTTGTTCACTTAAATCATCCGCCACACTCACTTAAATCATCCGCCACACTCACTGGAAGTGTATTTCCACTTCCCAAGAACGCATACCTTAGATAATTGGGGAGCTCTTTCGATTCTAGCACTGGGGGCTCTTCAATGGAAGTCTTCGCTGTTGGTGACGGTTGATTCTTAAGATCACGGTCCGGATGCTTAGGAGTATGAGAATAGGACCCTATTTCAGTTAGAGCACACATAGTTTCTTTATAATTTTCATCTTCCTCATGCTCAACATTCAGCAGCGCAGCAGACAATGGCTCAATAGTCAGCTGTTTCTCTACAGATAATTCTTTCTTATCCTCATAATAAACATCAGCTACGGAGAACACATTTATATCGCGGGGCTGCTTCATTGCTTTGCATATATCAAAGCGGACCACTTCGTCATTCAACCGAAATAAAAGCTCATTAGCTCTCATGTCAATAAGCACACTTCCTGTTGCAAGGAAAGGACGTCCCAAGATTATGGGAACTTCAGAATCCACCTCGCAATCCAAAATCACAAAGTCTGCAGGAAAAATAAAGGTAGACACCTTCACCAACACATCATTCAAGATACCCACAGGTCGTTTTACCGACCTATCTGCCATCACGAGCCGCATATTGGTTGGTGTAGGGTCGCCCAACCCTAATTTTCTGTAGACGGATAGTGGCATCAAATTGATGCTAGCTCCCAAATCGCACAATGCCTTAGCAAAATTCATAGATCCAACCGTGCAAGGAATAGTGAAAGCACCAGGGTTTGCCTTCTTCTGTACTAAGGACCTTGTGGCAATTGCACTGCAATGATGAATATTATCTGCCGGCTCATAGCTTACTGCCCGCTTCTTTGTTAAAAGGTCCTTCACGAATTTAGCGTATCCGGGCATCTGCTTTAGCGCTTTCACCAAAGGAACATTAATAGTCAGCTACTTCAACATAGTCATGAATTTACTGAACCTGGTATCATCAGTTTTCTTCTTCAGTCTCTGCGGAAAAGGTGGTGGTGGAAGGGGAATTGATTTCTTTACCACTTCCTTTATACCTTGCTTCCAACTATCAATCTTTTCAGGCTGCAAACGTCTAGGGGTGACGTCATGAACACACTCTTCAGCTTCTTCGGCCTCTTCACATTCTGCATCAATAACATTATCCGTTATATCATCAACCACCTGCTTGTCCTTGGATGGATTTTCCAACACTTTACCACCCCGGGTAGTAATAGCCATGCATGATCCATCATTCCTTGGGTTTGTCACCGTATCGCTGGGTAGTGTTCCAGCCTTTCTTTGGTTGAATGCCGCTGATAATTGACTCTATTGTTGCTCCAGCTGTTTTATTGCAGTAGAATGCGAGTCAACCAATTACTTCATTGAGGACAGATCATTTATTACCTCAGTTACTCCTGTGTTGGTTGCCTCTACTCCTTTCAGCAGCTTAGCCATCATATCTTCCATGGACATATTTCCAGAACCAGATGCAGCGGTGTCACGTCTTCCAGGAGGAACATACAAACCACTCCTGTCAGTATTGTTTTTCCTACTACCTTGATCGCGGTCCTTGTATCCAGATTTATCATAATAGATCCGACCTTGGTTTCCTTGGGCATTACCTCGGAAACCCCCCTGATTATTCAAGTAGTTGGCTTCTTCCTCTGAATTGGATTCGTCTTTTCCTTTTGACGCAACTGCTTTGACTTTTTCGGTCTTCCCTGATAATAGATGCTTTGTAAGAAGATCCATCTGTGTTTTCATGTGCGCCATAACTTGATCACGTTCCTCTTGTCTACGCCTCTGCTCTGCAGTCATGCCAACACATACGGTAGAGCTTGCTACCTCAGAATCCCTGGTATGCCAAGCTCTACTCTGCTTTTTCATACAATCTAGCATATCACTTGCCTCGATAAAAGTAAGGTCCATGAATGACCCACCTGCAGCATTATCAACCACTGGCTTAGTCACTGAGTTTAAAGCCCTGTATAATATCTCCATCAAGTGGATGTTGGTCATCTGATGATTTGGGCACCGCATAAGCTTCTTCTTGAACCTCTCCCATGTTTCGTGGAGAGCTTCAGTTGAAAGCTGTCGAAAATTGCTGATCTCATCTCTCAACTGTGCTCTCTTGGATGGCGGAAAGAATCTTTCTAGGAAAGCGTCTTTCAGTTGCCTCCAATTAGTAATAGAATCAGGAGTCAGCCCATTCAACCATAGAGTTGCCTCCCCAGATAGAGACAATGGAAATAACTGCAGCCGAATTGCATTCTGTCCAACGCCTGGATTGTCGAATGACTTGCATGTAGAGATAAAGTAGATCAGATGCATATTTGGATCATCGCCTGCAAGTCCACCAAATAATCCCTTGAGCTGCAATTGTTGAATCATGGTGCTGGTGATATTGAACTTTGCTCCAGGTGCCAAGGGCGGAGGAATAATAGCTCCTGTAGCACCTGCTCCATCCAGATCATCATCATCATCATCAAAAGGAGCCTGCACAGCTCGGCGGTCAGATCTCATTCTAGCTTGACGATCTCTCTTATGCATAGGTGCCGCCACTTCATCAGTACGCCTAGGATTCAGTAGCTCCTCATCACCCAGGTCCTCATCATCAGGATTTATTGCACGACCTGGGTTATCAATATTCTGTTGATGCACTTGAGCAGCTGCCAGTGCAGCTAGTCTAGACTGCTCCTGTTGAGCCGCCCTTCTGTTAATGTCACGTTGTGCATCCATTCTGCCAATAAGTTGCGGTTTAGGGTTTATGGGTAATAATGGTTGACCAGAACTTCGAGTATTATGCATGCACTGAACAAAACCTGCAGAAAACAAAAACAACAACTAAAAGTAAAGTACGAGAATCTTTGACCAAAGGGTCTAGTAACTATCACAAACTTAGTTGACAACTTGGGTATCGATCCCACAGAGAATAGCCGGTCACTAAGTAAGCAAAGATTATTAGACTTTTGGTGCAAGTCTCGTAAAAGGGGGGATTTTGTAGCGTGCAATAATGTAACAAAATAGTAGAGTAAAAATGGAAAATAGCAAAGTAAAAAGAAAGAATGTTCAGTAAGATGTTTAACCAATGAGAATTGAGAGTTGGGGTTATGTCCACCTTATGAGTTATACGTCTCTATTGGCTATGAGTTATGCGGAATTCAGACATTTATGTGCTTATAGAGAATTGTATTCTATGGTAAATCCAGGCGTCTTTTGACCATCAAGGATTATTTCACTTTAACTCTTTCGAGCTTAAAGTGTGTCTAACGGTACAAATTCTCCAAGAGGTTAATCCAGTTACGGCACTAACTTTTTAACAGGGGTTGGTGCCCTATTACCTTGACATTATCTCTTTTCCAGACATATAACTTTTCTTTCAAACAAGTTAATGCTATACTGGCGTATTCTATGCGTTTGCAACCACAAGAATTTGCATTAAGATGAAGAGAATAATGATATAAGCAGCATACGTGTCACGAATTCTCAAACTCATAGAAATAGATAGTATCTTATAAGGCTTCCATAACCCCAACAGAGAAGTTTAGCTATTCATGAGTGCGATGGAAATCACAATAGACATTATCATTATATCAAAATAGGATCTCACGTGTAGTATATGTCTTGTGGCGTGAAGTCCTTTGAGAATAGCATTTCTCTTGTTGTGTAACTTTAGATCGAATAGATGAAGAGAAAGTAATAAGAATTAATTGAATAAAAAGTAAAAGTATGAGAATTCGAATTGATGGAAGAATTAGAATGATTCGGAACTAGAAGTAGAATGCTTAAAATCTCTAACAAAATAGGGTATTTATAACACCCATATCCTATTCCTACTAAGCTACTGCATTACTTATCCTAGTCCTACTAGGTTACTGCATCATTATCCTAATCCTAATAAGTTACTGCTGATCCCCAAAGTCTTTGGAAATGTTGTTTTTGCCCGGGACAGATATTCCATTTGTCACTTTTGGTCCTTGGCATCCAAGCTTTCCCTTCCTTCTTTCGTGAAGCTTCCTTGGGTGTTAAGTTATCCATAATATGCTGAAATCTGCATCATTTATACCTGAAAACTTGCTAATCACATTTGTTAGCTCACTTATAGGAAAAAGGACTAAAAGTGCATGAATTATATATTTTGTCCTCAAAACTTAGCTAAAATATGGGTAAATTATAGTACTTTAGGCTTGTAAATACGCCTATCATCAATGATACTTGCATATAAGGGTTGGTATGACGATAACTAATATCAATAGTAGAGGTTAGTAAATGGATAATGGCTTAGGTTATTTGGAAACTACTTTTAATTGGCATTAATGGCAGGGTGTGTAGCAAAGTCATGGAGGGTGGCAATCTCGGGGGGACCAAAACTGGAAACTCGTATTTGCCGATATGAGGATTGGTCTTAGTGGACCGTGTGCATGATGTCATACTATTGGGGGATGTACTAGTCATCCCATGGGATACATCCCTAGTTTTGCAGCTACACACACTGGGGCCCTTTCAACAGGGGGAGCTGATCCCATATAGCCCATGGGTTATTTAGGACGGCGAAGCTACATAGCCCAGGCAATGGTATTAAAGGCATTCTATGCCCGGTCCCCTTTCCCAGCATGGTTATATACATACATATATATATAGGGTTATGTGCGTTAGATGTTTATACTTGGTTTTATAACTGGCATTACTTTATCCTTATCCTGAGATTCATACTAGCGGTCACTGCTAACCCCATCTACTGGTGGTTGTATACCCACGCTATGTAGGAACCAGCTATTCTACTCCTTCTACATAGTGATTTACTTAGGGACAACATTTGGAATGAAGTGGTGAGATTCCATTCTTTTGAAAGGCATCATTTTATGTTATGGAAACTTTAAGACATTTATCTTTTATTTTGGATATTGATTTTAGCCATGGTTGGGGGCATGTCCCAACCGGATTTATTTACTCTTTTGGAAAGAGGATTTATGGTACTTTTGGGGGTTTGAATAGGCAGGATTGTTATTGATGTTGGCCTTGGCATTACAATAGGCTGGGAGGCTGGCATCATTGGACATAATTTCTTACTGTTCCATTCTATTACATTTTGGGCTTTATTATATTAAATTTTATCTAACTTATTTAGTTATGCCCTAGTTTATGGTCTTTGGTTTGGTTTAGTATGATTGGGCAGTTTGCGGGTATGGTTGGACTTAGTTGGGTCGATCATGATTGTGACCCTATCCTAGAATCTTAATGAGAACATTTATGCTATCTTGTTATATGTTAAAAATTTAGCCTATTATGGGCGAATATGGTAGTTGGGTTGGGTAACAGGGGGAGGCCCCCAATACTGGTTAGACTTGGGATGCCCATTATGTCTAGGCCCCGGTTTAGGTTGTGATAAGTTGGTATCAGATCTTAGATTCATGGTTAATTGGGAGTCCACAAAGCCATGTCGAGTAGAATCTCTTTTAGGGGTGTGTAGCGCGCCACACTCGCAGGGGAGAGGCTATAAGGAATTTAGGAATGTTTCACTTTCTTGGTATTCTATCTTTAAGCATGAATTCTCAGTCCTAAAATCTTTTCTAATCCTTGTTTGTTCATCTTTTAGATCATGCCTTGTAGATCTAGAACACAAGAAAATTCTTCTATCCCATCTGAGGGTAATGTTGAAGGGGTGCATCCTCCTTTTGGGGTTAATCTTTGATCTTAGAATCCTATCCCTGATAGTTCTGGAGTTCCATCGGTTGCTACTAGTCCTCCTCAAAGTAAGGTGAATAATGCGGAATTCAGTCAGTCTATTCATGCTATTGCGAAATTAGTTGTTGCTCAGGCTGAGCGGGATGTCTCTGGTACTTTGGATATGGAGGCCAAAAGGGTTAGCTAATTTATGAAGATGGTTCCTCCAACTTTTACTGGAGTGAAGGTGAAGGAGGATCCACATGGCTTCTTGGATGAGATAGAGAAAATCTTTTGGGTGATGTAGGCTACAATGTGAGGGGGTTAACTTTGCAGTTTATCAGCTCAAAGATGTTGCTTATCAGTGGTATGAGGAGTAAGATAGGGATAAAGGTGATGTGTAAGAGGAAAGTCTATGTAAGGCCTTTTCTAATGCCTTATTATATCAGTTATTTCCTTAAGAGTTGAGAAAAGCTAAGATGGAGGAGTTTGTGAACCTCAGGTAGGGGAGGATGTCAGTAAAGAAATATTCTTTGAAGTTCCATTAGCTATCAAGGTATGCTCCTAACTTGGTGGCCTGTATGAGGTCAAGAATGAGAAAGTTCGCTTCTAGGTTGAACAGAGATTTGATCTTGGAGAGCAAGACTGATTTGTTCATTAAGAATATAGATATCTCAAGGTTAACTATTCATATACAGCAAGTAGAGAATAAAAATAGGAGACAGGCAGAGTTCGGAGAGAGAAAGAGAAAGAGGAGTAGGTTTTTTAATCAGAGAGGTGCTCAATCTGAGGGTGGTAAAGATAGTGGCAAGTGGCAGAAAAATAAGTGGAGGAGTTTTGGTTCCTACTCTTCTACTAGTGCTTCTTACCAGTCAGGTGACAGGCGTCATCATGGTGGTGACAATTCTAGGGCGCTAGGTACCCAATCTCAGGCGAGTGGAGGTCAGTCAGTTTTTTCATATCCTCCTTGTTGATTCTGTGGTCGTCATCATAGGGGTTATTTCTATGAAGGAAGGGGAAAATATTTCAAGTGCTTTCGGGTAGTCCATTAGCTCAAGGACTATCCAGTTAATAAGGTTGCTATGGGGGTGAATAATATTCATATGGCTTCATCTTCTGCTCTTGCTCCTGTGCCTGGTGGTGTAGCATCTGCTTTTGTTACTGCTCCTGGTTCTAGTGTTGGTTGGAATAGGTTGTATGCTTTGGTACCCCGACAAGAATCTAAGGCATCACCTAATGTCGTTACTGGTATGTTACAGTTTTTCTCTTGTGACGTATATTATTCGCTTGATCTGGGGTCCACTCTTTTTTATGTGACTTCATATGTGATTGTATCTTTTGGTTTTGATTTGGAAGTTATTTAGGATCCTTTTTCTATTTCTACCCCTATAGGTGACTCGGTTATTGCTAAGATAGTCTATAGGGGGTATCTATTGGTGGAAAGCATACCTTGGTGGATCTGTTTGAGTTGCGTGTGGTGGATTTTGATGTCATTCTGGGATGGATTGGTTGCATTCTTATTACGCATCTTTGGATTGTCAGATATGTAAGGTTATCTTTAAGTTCCCTGGTGAACCGACTATAGAATGGGAAAGTAATTCCTTAGCTCCTAGAGGGAGGTTTATTTCTTATCTTAGAGCTCGTAGGTTAATCTCTAAGGGTTGTCTTTATCACTTGGTCCAGGTTAAAGATTCTAACTCAGACGGTTCTTCTTTGTCTTCGGTCCCTGTGATTAATGAGTTTCCAAACGTCTTTCCAGAGGATCTTCCTGGTGTTCCTCTAGATAGGAAAATAGAGTTTGGTATTGATTTGTTTCCGAACACTCATCCAATTTCTATTCTTCTGTATATAATGGCTCCAGCTGAGTTAAGGTAACTCAAGGAGCAACTTAAGGATATTTTGTATAAGGGGTTTATTTGTCCAAGTATTTCTCCTTGGGGTGCACGGTGTTGTTTGTGCACTAGAAGGATGGTTCCCTTCGAATGTGCATTGACTACAGGCAGTTGAATAAGGTAACCGTCAAGAACAAGTATCCTCTTCCCTGGATAGATGACTTGTTTGACCAGTTACAAGGTGTCAAGTTCTTCTCTAAGATAGATCTTCGGTCTAGGTACCATCAGCTTATGATTAGGGAAGTGGATATCCCTAAGATGACTTTTTATACTCGGTATGGACATTTTCAGTTTTTGGTGATGTCATTTGGGTTGACTAACCCTCTGGTAGCATTTATGGATCTAATGAACAAGGTATTCTGGCAGTATATGGATCTCTTCATCATTGTGTTTAATGATGACATTTTGGTTTATTCAAAGAGTGATGTGGATTATGCTAATCACCTCCGTGTGATGTTGCAGACCTTAAAGGAATAGCAGTTGTATGCCAAGTTCTTGAAGTGTGAGTTTTGGTTGAACGTTGTGACTTTCTTAGGTCATATTATTTCTAGTGAGGGGATCATGGTGGATCTGAGAAGGTTGTTGTAATGAAGAGGTGGCCTAGGCCCATGACTCCATCTGATATTCAGAGCTTCTTGGGTTTAGTCGGGTATTATAGGCGGTTTGTGGAAAAATTTTCTTTGATAGCTGCTCCTTTGAGTAAGTTGACTCAGAAGAAGGTCAAGTTCTCTTGGTCGGATGTTTGTGAAGAGAGTTTTGAGAAGTTGAAAGATAAGCTAACTTTTGCTCCAATTCTGACTTTGTCGAATGGAAATGATGGGCTAGTGTTTTATTGTGATGCATCTCGAGTAGGTCTTGGTTGTGTGTTGATACGACATGGGAAGGTGATTGCCTATGCTTCCAGGCATTTGAAGGTACATGAGAGGAATTATCCTACTCATGATTTGGAGCTATTGGCGGTTGTGTTTGCTCTGAAAATATAGCGGTATTATTTGTATGGTATCCACATGGATATCTTTTCTTATCATAAGAGTCTTCAGTACATGTTCACTTGAAAAGAGCTTAATATCAGGCAGAGAAGATGGCTTGAGCTTCTCAAGGACTATGCTATGAGTCTTCACTATCACCCAAGTAAGGCTAATGTGGTTGTTGATGCTCTTAGCAGGTTATCCATGTGTAGTTTGGATCATGTGGAGAAAGGAAAGTGGAAATTGGTGAAGGATATTCACCGCTTGCCTAATCTTGGAATTCGTCTCTTGGATTCCAAGGAGGGTGTTATGGTGGTGCAAGAGGTAGTTCAATCGTCTCTTGGTGCAGAGATTAAGGAGAAGCAAGTGTTTGATCCTATCTTTATGAAAATCGAGAGTGATGTTGGTGTCCAAAAGGTAGTGGTGTTTGAGATCAGTGGCAATGGTACTTTACGGTACCAAGGGAGGTTATGTGTTCCTTATGTCGATGGTTTGCGACAAAGGGTTTGGATGAGGCGCATGAGTTTTGCTATGTTGTTCATCCCGGCTCGACTAAGATATATCATAATCTCAAGGAGATCTATGGTGAAATGGTATTAAAAAGGATGTGGTTGACTTTGTGGCCAAGTGCATGGTGTGTCAACAGGTTAAGGTTGAGCACATGAGGCCAGGTGGGTTGCATCAAGAAATTAATTAGCCCTAATAGAAGTGGGAAGTGATCAATATAGACTTTGTTACTGGTCTTCCTCAGTCTCAGAATTATTTTGATTCTATTTAGGTCATCGTGGATAGGAAGACTAAGTCTAAGCACTTTTTTTCCAGTACGGACTAACTTTTTGGCGGAGGATTATGCGAAGTTGTATCTTTATGAGATTGTGAGCATGGGGTGCCTGTTTTGATTATTTTTTATTGTGGAACACAGTTTATGTCTCACTTCTGGAAGTCTTTCCATAAAGGGTTGGGAGCTACGGTTAGTCTGAGTACTGTTTTCTATCCACAGACGGATGGGCAAGCGAATAGAACTATTCAGACATTGGAGGATATACTTCGGGCTTGTGTGATTGATTATGGTGGCAGTTGGATTGAGCATCTACCTTTTTGATACAAGACAGTTTAACAATGACACAAAACAGTCCATAGAATGTGAGAAGGCCAAGCAACACAAACGGATACAAGATAACAACACAAGAACAAACGGATTGCAATATATAAAAAGGATAGATAGATAGACAAATAAAGGTGTAAATCGTAATAACCCTAAAATATAACAAATCTAAGTACCCTTAACACCTACATACGACAATCACCTAACTCCTACGTAGACACAAGAGGGACGTTACCTCCTCTAGCACCAACGTTTCAAGCCAACGATTGCAACAGAAGTGATATCCAAACTTGGATGCCCTAGTTACGGTTGGGATACTTGGCTTTTCCAAGCCCTGCAACTAAGGTGATACACCCTCAAAGATAGAACTTTCAATGTTTTAAATATTCATCATTCATATACTAAGGATGAAAGACCTATTAAGGGACTATGTATAGTCTTATTACAATTGAAGTACAAAAGACCAAAACACCCTTAATGAAGTGTGGGAACCTATGGAGTGTAAATTGAGCATGTGAAATCCCTAAAACACCCTTAATGAAGGTGATCTTCAATTCTTCAAGGTCGTGGCTCTTCAAGAAGCCCTCAAGCAACCTTCCACACACGGTTTTGTCTTATGGAATGCTCACAATGACCTCTTCTTGCATGCTTTCTTCCCCTCAATATGACCACAACCGTATTTTTCATGTGTTGGCCTCGAATGATGTCTTTAAAGCTATAATGTCCATTTGGCTTGTATCATCCTCCCCTTCTTGAAAAGGATTTGACCTCAAATCCATACCTTGCAAAAGTAAAAAAATTACAAACATGCACAACATCCTCATGGAATGAGGGTTAGGGTTAGTGTAACAAATAACATCAACATGCCAAGGTGGTACACACTTGAAATATAACCATGAATCCTTTGTTTTTAACATGAAAAGACTAGTGAAGATATAACAAAAGAAGTGGCTACGACAACCAAGGGGAAGGGTACCAACACTCATAATCAAGCCTTGTTTGTCGTCTTGACCAAGCGTCAAGAGGGATGTATAACATTCTCTACATCCCAAGAGGTTACCAGGGTCAAATGGGAGAAGTATCCAAGGACCTAGGTCTCGGCCATTCTCACTTTCTCCTAAGGAGTCATCCTCACAATTAGGCATACCCTCTATATCATCGTTGGAAATATCATAAATAAAAGAGGGTTGAGAAAGGTGTGCCATAAGTCAACTTCAAATATAGGGTTCTCAAACATGCAGTTACTACTAGTTTTAAAATCTCCACTAGGAGTATGCCCAATATAAGAAGTACATAAAGAAGAAGTGGATGGAATTTCTAAGCACATATCACCTTATCTTTCAAAAGAGAAATCCCCTCCTAGATAATAACCACCATGGGTAGCAAAGGGATCACAAGCAAAACCACCTTTACCAAGACAATCACAATTCGGTTCTCTTAAACAATCAAGCACATCAAGGTTATTTCCACCCGATTGATCATTGTCCATATCCTCACTAGTTGTTGGCAACACATATACCAATGTAGACTTACCTTGGTTTTCACAAGGGTCAACTAGTATGTGAATACTCTTGTCACTTGGTGATGGAACCTTATTCATGTCAGAAGTGCTAGCACTAAATGGACAACAATCATTCTTACGAGAAGAATCAATTTCATCATCTAAAAGATCAACTAGTGTTTGCGTACTTATAACAAGAGTTTCATCCCCATGCAACCTAACAACACCAAAAGTATCACAAAAGGAGACTCAAGCACTTTTACTCTAGGAAAAACGACAACTACATCCATTTGCCTAATACTAGTCACATCACAATATTCTAAGTTCATAGGAGTGTAGGGGATAGCATTTTTACCTTGTAGCTCACATGAGCTACGGACTTTACCTTGATGTGTGTTCGGGCATCCCACATGCTCCCTTCAACCTACCATACGAGTGAACTTTCCATTTATCATTTTGGCCTCACAGATAATAGCTTCAAGTTTAGCCAAGATAGCACCACCAACATCATTGTCCACGATTTGAGAGGAAGTAGTATCGGCTTCCATTACAAAGTAACTAATAAAAAGAAACAAACCTACAAAATAAAACAAAATTAGTTCACAAAATCCTCACCACACTCTCACACACTTTGATCGTCTCACACTTGGTTTCACAAGTGTTGCAAGTCGGCTTGTAGTTCATGACGAGTTATGGGGTGAGTCTACTCTTGTCCAGAATAGATTTGGGTTTGAAACTCAAACAAACCTTGTCAAACTTTAGCCAAGAACTAACAACAATTTCAAAAGACAAAACGCATACAAAAAACGCTAAACACGAATGAACGAACACAAAAAACTAACTTACAATCTAGTAGATGAGTACTAGCTTGCCTATTAATATTAGAATCAAAAAAATTGAAACTAAGAGACAAGAAAAGAAACTAAGAAATCTGAAATTTTGAGCCTTAGGTTGTTTTGAAGGTGGTGATGTGGCAGCCACGTGGCAGCCTTGGAATAGGCATTGGAAGTTGTAGAAATTTGAAAAAAAAAATTCTCAAAGTTGTATTGATCAATCTTCAATTTTGGATGAGTGGAATTTTGGCTATGGGGAAAAACAAACAAGACTTTGGATCCCTTTTCAAAATTCAAAAAGGTTTGACTCTCTTTCACTATTTTGGTAAGACAACCTTTTTGGAAGTTTTGTCTCCTTTCCTTTTTGGGACAATCTTGAAAAGTGCCCTTACTCTCTTTTAGTAACAAGACTTTTGGGAGCCTTTTTGATTTCCTTCTTCTTTTGTGTTGTCTTGGAAATGTTTCCAAGACAAACAAAGACCACTCTTTCTTTCTTTTGAATTTTGGATCAAACAACCCCTCTTTGAAGTATCTTTTTCAACACAACATGAAGATGGTAAGAGCACCACGAATACCTCCTTTGAATTTTTATTTTTTGGGGGGTTCTAGGTGCACATTGGATCTCCAAACATCAACAACATCACGTTTTAAGCTCAAATATTCAACAAGCAAGCATCAATAACACCACAACAACAATAATATCACACGGCCTAACTTGTCAATCCACAACAACAACAATCTGCCCAAAATCCAAACAATACTCAAAAATAGCTCAAACTTCGAATGTAGAATCTATCAGTGTTAGTGAAGAATGGACTAACACTAAAAACAACAAAACACAAAAAGAACACAAGAAAACTAGGCTTCAAATTTTAGCCTAAATACAAAAACGTGAACAGATTACTATTTTTGAGTTTTTCAATACCTTTTTTTTATTTTTGAGTTAACAAGCCCAAGATTAATCTCGTGGAAAAAAATAAATGATGGCTATGATACTAAATAATACAAGACAGTCCAACAATGACACAAAACAGTCCACAAAATATGAGAAGAACAAGAAACACAAACGGATACAAGATAACAACACAAAAACAAATGGATTGCAATGTATAAAAAGGATAGATAGATAGAAAAATGAAGTTATAAATCCTAAGAACCCTAAGATATATCAAATCTTAGTACACTTAACACCTACGCACGACAATCACCTAACTCTTACGTAGACATAAGAGGGACGTTACCTCCTCTTGCACCAACGCTTCAAGCCAATAATGCAACACAAGTGATATCCACGCTTGGATGCCCTAGTTACGGTTGGTATACTTGTCTTTTCCAAGCCCTACAACTAAGGTTATACACTCTTAAAGAGATAACTTTCAATTTTTCAAATATTCATCATTCATAAACTAAGGATGAAAGACCTATTTAGGGACTATATATAGTCTTATTACAATTGAAGGATAAAAGACCAAAACACTCTTAATGAAGGGTGGGAACCTATGGAGTGTAACTTGAGCATGTGAAATCCCCAAAACACCCTTAATGAAGGTGCTCTTCAATGCTCCAAGACAGTGTCTCTTCAAGCAGCCCCCAAGCCATCTTTCACACACGGTTTTATCTTATGGAATGCTTATAATGACCTCTTATTGCATTATCTCTTTCCCTTAATGTGACCACAACCGAATCCTTTACGTGTTTGCCTTGAATGATGTCTTCAAAATCTATAATGGCATTTGGCTCGTATAACTTTGGTGGAGTTTACTTACAACAATAGTTATTATTCTAGTATTGGTGTGGATATTTTTTAGGCATTGTATGGTAGGAGGTGTAGATATTTTATTGGTTGGTTTGAGTTAGGTGAAGTAGACATGTTCGGCCTAGATTTGGTTTATCAAGCGTTGGAGAAGGTAAAGGTGATTTAGGATAGGCTTAAAGCTGCCCAAAGTTGCCAAAAGTCCTATGCAGATGTTAGGCATAGAGACTTGGAGTTTGAGGTCGGGTATAAGGTTTTTCTCAAGGTGTCTCCCATAAAGGGAGTTGTGCATTTTAGAAAAAGGGGAAAACTCAGTCCTCGATTTATAAGACCTTATGTGATTTTACGGAGGGTTGGTAATAGTACTTATGAGTTGAAGTTTCCATCTAGATTAAGCTTGGTTCATTTGATTTTTCATGTTTCCATGTTGAGAAAGTGCATTGGTGATCCTTCTTCGGTTTTTCCTTTGGAAGGATTGGGTCTCACTGATTCTTTGTCTTATGAAGAAGTCCCGGTTGAGATCTATGATAGGCAGGTTCATCGGTTGTGGACCAAGAAGGTGGCTTCAGTTAAGGTTCTTTGGTGGAACCATAAGGTGGAAGAGGCTACTTGGGCAGTGAAAGAGAACATAAAGTTCAAATATCCGCTCTTGTTTTCTGCTCCTGGGATTCATACGGAAGGTATGTATCTTTAACATATCTTTATTTTCTGAGTTTGTTAAAGGAAATATTAATATCTTTGCCTCTTCGTGTTCAAACTTTGTTAAAGAGATATTTGATAATGCAAATGACTTTGTGTGTGGTTACCCCTACCTTGTTCGTAATTCGGGGATGAATATTCCTAGTGGAGGAGATTGAAACATCTTGGGTTTTGACCCTTAGAAAATTTCCTAGAACTTCATTCTCTGGACCCAATATGATTTATGGGTACAAGTCGTATGGTGGGGTACGAGTGGTATGGTCCTATTTTATATTGACCAATATTTTTTTGTGGGATGGTTTGGTGACTGGAATGGGTACAACTTAGAGGTGTGAGTTGTAGGTCTTGGTATGAGTCATATCATGGACTTGTATGATAGGCAGTGTTTGATCCTCCTGGTATTTCATTCTGCCAGGGATACGAGTCATAGGTACAGATAGTATGCTGGGGTTAAAACTTAGTGGGATGAGTTGTATACTGGACAGTGTCTAATCCAAGGGTGAGGCTTGGATACGAGTTGTGGTTACCAATCGTATTGGGAGGATAGAACTCATATGGGTCAATCGTATCCCTATGATGGGTTTTTAAGGGATTTAAGTGGGGGTATTCTGGACATTTCCCTACTTTCCCTAATAAGGACCCATAGTTTTTAATACACTTTGGAGGCTATTTACCCTATTATTTTATTTCATAAGACTTAGAATGATTCCAAAACACTCCATAATTCTCTCAAGAGCTTTAAGGGCAAGGGAGCTAGGGTTTCAACTAAAGGATTGCTTTGGGGCTTGTCTTGGTGATTTCTTTCCTTCATCTTCTTGGTTTAAGGCATGTTTCTCTTCCCTCATTGCCAATTTAACTAAAGGCATGGTTTATATGATTGATTTCATGGTTTTATGATTGCATGATTATGGTTTTCAACTATTATTTGGGGGTTTTGATATTAAATATTTGGTTATGGTTTCTATGGTTTTAATTATGCTTTTATATGCATTAATGGTGGTCTTGGATAATAGGATTACATGGGAATGGTTTATTAGTAATTGGATTTGGCTTTAGTTATATTATGTCCCCAATGTGTTTGATAAAATGCTTATAAAGATATGTTCATTGCATTGACTTCTTTTAATGGAACTCTTGCATTTTTTAAACTAAGTAAAGGAATTGTGCATGGTTGAAATGGTTTAGAAAGTCTAAAGGCTAAATGGTTATGCTTGCAGGGAACATGGAAGTCTCCTAAGTGGTTTAATATGGTATATGGAAGGGCACTTGAAAGTCCCCTTAAACCTAAAAATGGTTGGCTATGAATGATACTTGCAAGTAAGGGTTGGTATGACGATACCAATATCAATGGACGTGGTTAATAAATGGATAATGGTTTGGGTTATTTGAAAATTGATTTTAACTAGGCATTAATGGAGGGGTGTGTAGCAAAGCCGTGGAAGGTGGCAATCTCGAAAGGACCAAAACTGGAAACTCATATTTGCCGATATGAGGATTGGTCTTAGTGGACAGTGTTCATGATGTCACACTATTGGGGGATGTACTAGTCATATCATGGGATACTTCCCTGGTCGTGCGGCTACACACACTGAGGCTTTTTCATCAGGGGGAGCTGATCCCATATAGCCCATGTGTTGTTTAGGACGGCGAGGCTATATAGCCCAGGTAATGGTTTTAAAGGCATGTTAAGCCCTATCCCCTTTCCCAGCATGGTTATATACATACATATATATATATGGTTATGTACATTGGATGGTTTTACTTGGTTTTATAACTTGCATTATTTTATCCTTATCCTGAGATTCATGCTAGCGGTCACTCGCTAACCCCGTCTACTGGTGGTTGTATACCCACGCTATTCAGGAACCGGCCATTCTTACTCCTTCTACATAATGATTTACTCGGGGACAACATTTGGACTGAAGTGGTGAGCTTCCATCCTTTCAAAAGGTATCATTCCATGTTATGGATACTTTTAGACATTTATCTCTTATTTTGGTTATTGGTTTTGGCCATGGTTGGGGGCATATACCAATCGGATTTATTTACTCTTTTGGATAGAGGCTTTGTGGTACTTTTAGCGGTTGGAATGGGCAGGATCGGTATTGGTGTTGGCCTTGGCATTGGAATAGGATGAGAGGCTGGCATCATCAGACATAATTTCTCACTATTCATTCTATTACATTTTGGGATTAATTATATTAAATTTTGTCTAACTTATTTAGTTATGGCCTGGTTTATGGTCTTTGGTTTGGTTTGTATGATTTGGCGATTGGCGGGTATGGTCACGATTGTGACCCTATCCCAGAGTCTTAATGAGAACATCTATGCTATCTTTTTATATGTTTGAAATTCAGTCCATCATAGGGAAAATATGGTAGTTAGGTTGGGTAACAGGGGGCGGTCCCCAATCCTACTTGGACTTGGGATGCCCATTACATCTAGGCCCTAGTTCGAGCATTGACACTCCCTGAGATGCTCGAAGAATAGACTCAGTCATCTTAGCATAATCCACTATACTCTGAAATGATACCTCACACACTACTAACTGAGTTGTCGTAGGCTGAAGATAAACGTCCAACCCCTTTACAAACTTCCAAATCCTCTCAAAGTCAATGAAAATACTAGCATAAGAATATCTAGACAAGGCATGAACATATGCCTTACACTCCACAATAGTCATAAAGCCCTACTCAAAGCAATCAAACTCATCTCTCATCTGATATCGCAAACTAAAAGGTTCAAACCTATCCCAAAAAGACCTCACCAAACCGATCCCAAGTCATCTCAAAAGAATTAAGAGGTCTGTAACCTACAAGCAACCTCCACCAATCTCTAGCTACATCTCTCAACTGATAAGTATAATAAGAAACCTATACGACTCAAGCGAACTAGGGTTATGCAACTTCTCGCGATAGTCAATCAAGTACTCATAGACATTATCGCCTAAAACACTTGTGAACATAGGATGACCCAAGCGAGTGAATCTTCCAAACCTCTTCTAATCCTCAGAAGACATAACTATACTCACAATAAGAGGAGGCAAAGTAAATCTAGTTGGATGAGACCCCACCTGAGGAGTTAACACATATAAAAACTAAACTCTTGATCTCAAAATACATACTTCGATACAAGCGTGGAAAAGAGTGAAACATTATTTAGAGCACAAGGTATGAAAGATCCTCACGATGAGAACAAATTATGAAAATTTTCCTAAAGACATCTTATAGCCTTTCGAAGTTAGATACCGATGTCAATGTATTAATCTGCGTGACTTTATTAGACACCCTATTTTTACACTGTTGAGACCAATGAACCTAACCGCTCTGATGCTAATTTGTCAAGACCCAAAAATGAAGAGTCATGACGGTCCTTATCGTGACAAGCCTTGATAAGTAAGCCTATTACCCAAACTGATATGAAATAAGAAATCAATACCAAAATCCAAGGTATGACTACTAGAACAGAGTTGAACCACACATATAAAGTAAAAACAAAAATATAATCAAAGATACCAAACCAAATCCCAAAACCTAGCTCACAGCGTAAGAACCAACTAATAGCTCAAAATTAAAATTTACATAGGCTATCTAAGAGGGAACAAACTATGTCTCTAAATATATTAAGACATAGTCCAATTAAGAAAAGGTAGTGGTCAACTCTAGATGCAAAGATCTACCGCTTCCATAAATAGACTCCAAATTCCACCTGAATCAGCTATCTATACGGTGCACTTGTACCTGGATCTACATCAAAAGGGCGCAGTATGGATGAATACGGTCCACTTATCCTCAGTACGTATTATAGGTCAACAAAGTAAAGTAGAAAATAAAGCACATAAACAAAAACAATAGGCACATCACCTGCAATTAGAAAATGCCCTAAACGGTAGCCCATACCATCTCTACTAATAGTTCTACTATATACACATATAACAATAACATGTAAGGGAAAGAAGATCAAGTATACACATACTCCGAATAAAAGTACAAGAAGATAGAACAACTTGACAGATATCAAGTCACAAACAGAAATACAATTGAAGAACAAGCACAACATATGGAATATAATAAAGGTGATGATGATAATTCACGAGGTCTTCTCACAGCCTCTGTATACACCTAGCGAGCTCACCTAAGGACATAGGACCCATAAGAGGTTTGTCAACCTACACATATCAAGCTCCGCTCACAAGGATGACCCATGAGGGGGTTCATCAACTGGTGTACAACTAATATCCAATCCAAATATCCAATAATCCTCTCTGGCATATACATCGGCAGAGGGTTTTTAAAGATGTCACTTTTTCTATAAAAATAAATGTGTTTCTAGTATTTCCATGGTGGTACCAATGTTTCATGAATGAATATGATAGGAGGATGCAATGCTCATAACCAACCAAAATAATACTATCCAATATCCAACAATGTGAGCCAAAAATCCACTCAAATCAACAAACCATCCATGATTAAATATAAATCAGAAACCATCAAGTGAAATATGTAAGAAAATGTTGTTGTTATCATATAAATCACAAAATCTAGTCTTTTCCATCAAAAAAGAGTGCAACCAAACATACATATATCCTTACCATGCCAACAACAACATATAAGATTTCACGCAGTTACACACAACATATAATGTCTCAAAACCACAAAATTTTATCTATATAGGCCTCCACACGGGTACATAAATCACCTAAAAACATTTTACATCATTCAACCCATACTCATAGCATGATTTTACATTATAATTAACTACCCAACCTAGTCTGTAGAAATTAAGCCATAACCTACCTCAAATACCAAAACTGAAACACATAAGCCTCTATCACTGAGCTTTCACCTCATGCACAGACTTGGAATTTAGTAAAAAAACACAAATATATAAGCGACATATCAAAATAAAGTCAATGATATCCATATTTTCCACTTCCGATTGTGGTCAAAATGGACCCTCAAAATGGGTTTCCACAAAAGAAGGGTAAAACTAGAATTTTATCAAAAAATATATTTCCCAAGATTAAAGAAACTCACAGGAAAAACCCCAAGTGAAAATGGGGAAAAATTAAGGGTTTGAATCAAAGAAATGATAATTTGGGCCTTTTAAGCCAAAATCCCTTAATTCCATCTTTCAATTTGGTTTTAAACAAGATCAAAATGATAGGATCAATTTAAAGTAGTTGAAATTAGAGTGTGGATCTTACTCAAACTTGGAAATGGAAGGAAATGCAAAAAAACATGATCCTAAGGCTCCAAGTCTCAAAAATAGTAAAAGAATCTCGAAAATGAGGGTGTAATCCACCCAGGCATCACCTAAGCAACTATTTGGTCTCTTTGGAAGCTATTGCTTAAGCTCAAGGTGACACTTAGTGAAGTACACCTTATCACGTAAGCGACATGGTTGTGTCTTAAGCATAAAGCATCTAGCAGCTAGTGTCGCTTAAGTGACCAGGCTACTGCTTAAGTGGCGATTTCTTAAGAGAGCCTAGTGTCACATAGGTGACACTTTTGATGTCAGGAGAAGTTTCTTAAGCGATCAAAGCATCCCTTAAGCGAGTTCACCAGTTGGAGACTTGGAGAATTCCAAGTCTCTACGGACCCCTCAAGATTAATCTAAAGTCCTGAGTACACAAACAAACTATGCTACCCTACTAAATTCGATGCTCCAAACTCCATGGCCATATTAGATTTTTGAAAAAATATTATTTCCGTAGAATTGACCCCCAAAATCTATTTGCACAACTTTCCAAATAGAGGATCAAAATAAGATATAAAACTATAAATTCACACCAACTATGTTACAAACCTAAAATAAATATTCGGGATATTCTGGCAGAGTTCATTTTTCCATATGACACACAGATTAAAAGATATTAATCGAAGTCAACTAGTAAGGCTTTAAGACCATCGAAAACCAAAATCTCACATAAATCATACTAACAGTTATCGGGAATCGTACCAATTATCCTCACACCATAAAAACACCACAATGAAACCACGAGAATGGTATAATGGTCTAATCACATAGAAATAAATATTTCACATAAATTATCAAAATTCAGATCATTTCGAGCTAGCCATGAGCCGACGGGTATTTTTCTTATTTTAGTGCTAGGAGGATTATTTCAAGGGGTTTTGAGTCTTATCACACTTATATTCATGATGTTAATATGTAGATTCTATTCCATGACTCTGTTCCCATAGTTCGTGAGTTTTCTTATTTTTCCCTACCGATCTACCTGGTCTTTATCCTGAGTATGGTATAGAGTTTGTTATTAATCTTGAGCTAGGCATCCGACCTATTTCTATGGCACCTAACTGTATTGCTCCTACCGAGCTTAAGGAGCTAAATTCTTAACTTTTGGATCTTCTTGGTAAGGTTTTCATTATATCGAGAGTGTCTACTTGGGGAGATTCTGTGTTGGTTGTAAGAAAGAAAGATATCTCCATGCATATGTGTATTTACTACAGACAACTTAATATGGTGATGACGAAGAATCAATATACTATGCTTCATATTGATGATTTTTTTGACTAACTTTAGGGAGCAATGGTGCTTTCTAAGATTAATTTGAGGTCCAATTATCATTTGTTGAGGATTCATCTTGAGTATATCCTAAAGACAACTTTTAGGACCTATTATGGTCATTATGAGTTTTTGGTGATGTTTTTAGGATTGACTAACGCCCCAACTGTGTTTATGGATTTGATGAACTATGTGTTCAGACCTTATTTGGTTTTCTTTGTAATTGTGTTCATCAATGACATCCTTGTATATTTGAGGAGTAGAGAGGAGCATATGCAACATTTGAGGATTATGCTCCATACTTTGATAGATCATATGCTTTATGCCAAATTCACTAAGTGAGACTTTTGGCTTTAGTTAGTGACATTCCTTAAGCATGTGGTCTCTAACTATGGGATTATGATAGAATTAGTGCAGATTGAGGCTATTTGTATTAGGCAAGACCTGCTTCTCAGACTGAGGTTCGTAGTCATTATTTGTATTAGGCAAGACCTTATTTTCTTCTTCATCGTCAGTGTTCTCCATAAAAGTAGATAAAGAATCATAGATAACTGGACTGTCTTCTACTACTAGCATAAAAATATCTCCAGTCTTCTCATCTTCACTTGAATCACTGGAAGAGTCTCTCCTTGTAGCCAGAGCTTGTTTTATAGCATACTCAGCTGATGTCTTCCTTCTTGTATTTTTAAGGACCTGATCCCTGTTCATTTCCTTGTCACCTCCAGTCTTAAGGTACCCTTAGTAATCCATTTTGTGTAATGGACATTCCTTAATGAAATACTCAGGACTTCCATATTTGTGACATACCTCAGTACTGCTTCCCTTTTTGCTGCTGCTTTCTTTTCTTTAGAACTTCCCACTCATCTTCGTGGCTTTAACAATCCCATTTTCCAAATAGACAACATCAGTGTCTTCATCATATTTAGAAGCTTTCAATGTCGGGGATTTTTCTCTTTTAGTATCCTTCTTCTCCAACCCTTGTAGCTTCTTGAGCTCATGGGTTCTTAACTTTAGAATCATTTCATCCATGGTGAGGGTATTTAGGTTTCTTGCTTCAGTTATGGCATCTATTTTGCTTTCCCAGGACTTAGGAATAACACCAAGAATTTTTCTCACTTACTTATACAGTGGAGTCACTTCTTCCAGGAAATGAGTCTCCTTAGTGATAGAAGTGATCTTGTATGCATTTCTTAGATTTTTGTCTCCTTCTTTTATGGTAAAGATTTAATACTAAGTAGTCAAAATGTCTACTTTAGAATCCTTCACATCAGTAGTACCTTTATGTGCAGTCCTCAAGCAATCCCAGATCTCTTTGGCATTTTCACAGGCTGAGATCCCATTAAATTCATCAGGCCTTATACCAAAGACTAGTAAATTCTTGGCCTTGTAATTTTTCTCAACCTTCCTTCTATTTTCATCACTGTACTCACTTTTGCTTTTAACAACCATCTTTATAACCTCTTCTTATTTGAATTCTTTCACAGCCATATGAGGACCATAAAGAATTATCTCCATCATCTCACTATCCTAAGCCATAATGAAGTAAAACATCTTGGTTTTCCACCACCCAAAATACTGCCCATTGAATCTTAGTGGTATAGTGGTAGATTGCCCTTCTTCTAGATTAGGTGGAGCATCCATTATAACCAGGACACTGTAGGTGTGAACCTTTTAGAGTGACCTTGCTCTGATACTAATTGTTGAAACCCTTGGGGGTTGCACCACATAGTAAGGGACCGGGTCCCTCAAAATCAATCACAGAAAAAGTACACAAAAATAACCAAGAATTAAAAGACAGAGAAAGAAGATTAAAAACACAAGATTTTTACGTGGAAACCCAGGAAGGGAAAAACCATGGCTTTCCCTCACAAGCACCAAAGAAATCTACTATAATCAACCTCCTAATTACAATCCAGATTTTAGCCTACCTCTATGCTCATTTTGCTTATAGCAACTCTACTACAAGCTTATCTTGATAAATCTACCAAGGACCCTCTCTACTAATTAACTCTAATCAGTCTCATACTTAGGTAACTCTACCTAAGCACCTGTAACGCCCCGAGTCTATACCCCGGATGCTACACGGTGCTTACAACCCCAAAAGACCACAAGCTAACCCAAAATGAATATCTGCTGTGAGCACTCAAACATGGTACTACAATAAATAAAGAAAATAGGATGAAATGCCATAAAGTTCAAATCTATAAATATTGCTAAAGTGTATCAACTGAAATAACAATCTGTAAAACTGAACACTGTCTGAAAACTAGTCTGAAAAGCCTTTAACTGAAACAGTCTGAAGATGGAGTTAATGGGACAATCCCCTAACTAACTCTATCTACTAAAATACTGAGTCTACTAAAATAATGAACTAAAAGAATATCCTCGAATGATGAGGACTCACTACTAATCACTACTGTTGCCTGAATCTGAATCTATCTATGCGCGGTCGGGAACCTGAGCGTCCGAACCTATGATATGAGACATTATAGCACAAATAAAGAGTATGCATCAGTACGTGGAATGTACTAGTATGCTAGATGAGATAAGTCTAAAGTCAAGGGTTCATATGCATAAATAATAACTGATTGCATGATATAGAGTAACTGATTATGAGAATACATGGATAACTGATACTTCTATAAATACTGAGTATGCACTAATGTGCATATAAATAAATACTGTGACTAAGCTTGTCTGAGGCTAAGTCCTAAATTCTGATATTGAGTAACTGATATCTGAAGTTACTGATAACTGATTCACTGATACTAGTTAACTGTATCTGACAGTCCTGATTCTATAGAACTGAATTGAGTTCTATTCTAAAAATTGACTAAGACTGTGGAAGGTGATCATCTAACCGATATTCCCCAAATAAGATAACTGAGTTGGGGTCCAACCTGTGACCCCAATTGGAAGGGTGTCAGTACCGTACGATGGGTAAAGATACTGAAGAGTTACCCTCATCTGGCAGGTACTCAAATGAGAATGGTGGAACCCTTATCTGATAGGTTAAACAAATCATCAACCCTCAATTGGAAGGTTTGATATCTAAACCTATGCTGGCTACGTAGTTCTGGAATGCAAGGATTGCTTCTAGGGATTACACCCTCAACTGATAGGTGAGCTGGGTCCTTGGGTTCACTCGGTGCTGAATCCTACTCCCAACTAAAAGATACTGAACTGAGTATACTGAACCGGACTGAACTGATACTGAGTTTACTGAGTTTTTCTAAGTTTTGTAATTGACTGAGTTCTACTAAATTCTGTAACTGACTGGATTCTAATGATTGGGACATGATTGATACTATTCTGTAACTGACACTGGATCTTGGTACACAGCTAAATTATCGGGTATTAAATATCCCCAGGACTCGATAGAATAAAATATAAAGCATAGCATGATCTTGAGATACACAACAATGTACACTTATCCATAATTCATTCATAAAGGCATTTCATCAAACACTTGTAGGGCATAAGCTTGTACATGATTGGGACCACATAATGGCATGTCAAGATTCCACTATTTACTTTACATAGGCATTTTAGCAAAAAACTTGGGGAGCACGCTTAGGTTATACAATAATCAAAACATATAGTCATCATGGCTACATCAATCAACTTGTAAATTGAAGGATTTTTCATGAAGATCATGTAATTCAACACATACAATGATGAATTTCATAAAAGCAAGTAATTTAATCATGGACTAAAACCCAACAATAACATGAACATGAATTCAATTCAATTCAAGCATGGAAGTTCATAATTCAACAGTCTTGTAGTTTGAAAATGCATTTGTGGACTCTATGGATGAAAGGAACCCATAGATGAACACCTAACATACCTTAATCTGTGAGTTTCTTGAAGTTGTTGGTGAATCCTTTGAGATTTCTCTTGGCTTCTTGAAGCTAGCTCTACAGACACCCTTATGGTTTCTGCCACATGTCTGACAAAGAGGATTTATTCGAGCACCGCTGACACTACCTTGAGATTTAGAGCCTGAAGCCCTATCACTGTTACCATTTCTGAACTTAGGTACTGGAACACTGGATGAGGACGGAGCTGGAACTGAAGATTTTGGACAAAATTGGGAACAGTAACCACCCTCTGACTTAGGCTGATTGAAATTGAAGCTACCTATTCTAGCTCTCTTATTCTTCCTCTCTCTCTCTCTATTTTAAGCCACTTCTATCTGTTGAGCATGGACTATGAGCCTGGATATGTCCATCTCCTTAATCAACATCACTGTTCTGCATTCTTTAACTACACTATCTGACACCCCATATATGAACTTGCTCATTCTGGACCTACTGTCTACTACTAAATGGGGAGCATACCTGGCTAACTAAGGAAACTTGAGGGAATACTCTTTCACGCTCATACTACCTTGCCTGCGGTTAATGAACTCTAACACCTTAGCTTCTATCAGCTCTAAGGGAAAGAATCTCTCTAGAAAAGCAGTAGAAAACTCTTCCCACTCAATAAGCTCTACATTTGTTCCACTGTCTACCTTCTATTACTTAAACCACATATGAGCCACGTCTTGTAGCTGATAGGCAGCGAACTCAGAACTCTCACTGGAAGTCACTCCCATGATGTTTGTGACTTTCTGAACCTGATCGAGGAACTCTTGTGGATCCTCTTCTGGATTAGATCCTGAGAATAGGGGAGGATTCCTTCAGGTGAAGTCCTAAATCCTGGATGCAGTAGTATTGGCCACTGATTGGCCAGAACAGTAGATGGCTATTTATTTTGAGCTGCTACAGAGTTGGATAAAGTAGTGAATACAGCTCTAAATTTTGCATAGGAGATATGGTTATCCAGGGCATCTTTTTGAACGGGCTGAGGTGCTGATTGATTTCTGGTTCTTCTTTCATTAGTCTTTTTAGGAGACATGTTCTATAAATGAAAAGGAGGAAATGGATTAGACTGAGAGTATAACTTGAGCTCATGCTCACTAGCATGACATGAATACTTAAAGAAGGGGAACTTTTCCTAAAACATCTCATAGCCTCTTGTGCTTAATTATGGCGCGCTACACACCCATGCACAAGACTCTACTAGATGCAGCTTTCAGAATTTCTAGGACACTATTGAATCTTAGGCTCTGATACTAAATTTAAAATGCCCCGAGTCTGTAACTCAGATGCGACACGGTGCTTACAACCCTGAAGGACCACAAGCTAACCCATGACTGATATCTGTTGTGAGCACTAAAATATGATACTATAATAAATGCAGAAAATAGGCTGAAATGCCATAAGGTTCAAATCTATAAATACTGCTAAAGTGTATCAACTGAAATAACAATCTGTAAAACTGAACATTGTCTAAAAAGTAGTTTAAAAAGACTCTAACTGAAACTTTCTAAAAGTGGAGATAATAGGAAAATCCCCCAACTAACTCCATCTACTAAAATACTGAGTCTACTAAAATAATAAAATAAAAGAATATCCTTGAATGATGAGGACTCACTGCTAGTCTACTGCTGCTGGCTGAATCTGAATCTATCTATGCGTGGTCGGGAACCTAAGCGTCCGAACCTATAATATGAGACATCATAGTGCAAAGAAAGAATATGTGTCAGTACGTGGAATGTACTGGTATGCTAGATGAGGTAAAGTTGAATGCAAGGGTTCATATACATGAACAATAACTAATTGCATGATATAGAGTAACTGATTATGAAAATACATAGATAACTGATAGTGTTGTAAATACTGAGTATGCACTAATGTGCATACAAATAAATACTGTGAATACGTTTGTCTGAAGCTAAGTCCTGAATTCTGATACTGAGTAACTAATATCTGAAGTTTTTGTTAACTAATTTACTGATACTCGTTGACTGTATTTGACAGTCTTGATTTTGTAAAACTGAATTGAGTTCTATTCTAAAGACTGAGACTGAGACTGTGGGAGGTAATCATCTAACCAACATGCCCAAATAAGATAACTGAGTTGGGGTCCAACCTGTGACCCCAATTGGGAGGGTGTCACTACCGTGCCATGGGTAAAGACACAGAATAGTTACCCTCATCTGGCAGGTACTCAAATGAAAATGGTGGAACCCTCATCTGGCAGGTTAAAACACCTCATCAACCCTCAACTGGCGATGTCTCACCCTATGCTAGCTACGTAGTTTTAGAATGCAAGGATTGTTTCTAAGGATCACACCCTTTAATGGCAGGTGAGCCCCCATCCTTGGGTTCACTTGGTTCTTAATCCTACTCTCAACTGAAAGATACTAAATTGAGTATACTAAACTGGACTAGACTGATACTGTGTTTACTGAGTTTTCCTAAGTTCTATAGTTGACTGAGTTCTACTAAGTTCTGTAACTGACTGGATTCTACTGATTGGGACATAACTAATACTATTCTGTAACTGACACTGGATCTAGGTACATATCTAAATTATCGGGTATTAAATACCCCCAGGACTCGATAGCATGAAGGATAAAGCATAGTATGATCTTGAGATACACAACAATGTACACTTGTCCATAATTCATTCATAAAGGCATTTTATCAAACACTTGTAGGGCATAAGCTTGTACATGATTGGGACCACATAATGACATGTCAAGATTCCACTATCTACTTCACATAGGCATTTTAGCAAACACTTGGAGAGCATGCTTAGGTTATACAATAATCAAAACGTATAGTCATCATGGCTACATCAATCAACTTGCAAATTGAAGGGTTTTCATAAAGATCATGTAATTCAACACATACAATGATTAATTTCATAAAAGCATGTCATTTAATCATGGACTAAAACCCAACAATAACATGAACATTAATACAATTCAATTCAAGCATGAAAGTTCATAATTCAACCATCTTGTAGTTTGAAAATGGATTCGTGGACTCTATGGGTGAAAGGAACCCATAGATGAACACCTAACATACCTTAATTTGTGAGTTTCTTCAAGTTCATGGTGAATTCTTTGAGATTTTCATGGTTTCTTGAAGCTAGGATTTGTAGTTTTGAGAGAGAATGCTTTTAATTTGGGAATAAATTGAGTGAGTAATGATTTAAAATATTTTTAGGGATTAAATCCTGTATCTGGGCGTGTTAAGTTTATGGGAAAAGACTATTTTAACCTTGGATGAAACATTTAATTTCTATCAAAATTTTCTGAAATAGCTACCGTACGCGGCGCTATCGCATCGTGTCTCTGGAAATTGCCAACTGGGAAAATGCATGGTGGCGCGATGCGGTGGTATCATGTTACCACTTTGGTTGGGACCTGGAAGTTCACCGCGATGCAGTGGAATCACGTTGGTACACTGTAAATTGACCAATATAAAAATAAGTTGTGGCACGATGCACCGGTATTGTGGTACTTTCACTGGAAACTGACAATTGCCATTTTGATATACTCCGCGATGCGCTACTGTCCTGAATAACGGTGTTTAACGACTGAAACTTAAAATAGCCATAACTTCTTACACGATTATCAAATTTAGGCAAATTTTATATTATTGGAAAGTTAATTCAATTTCCTATGCAATGGCGGGCACTAAATTGAAAAATACTGAGCATTTCAAAAAAATTATATTACATAACTCATGAACTTAGATTTAAGTTAAGCTTGAGAAATACGGGTTATTACAATATCTCCCCCTTGGGAAAATTCATCCTTGAATGAGATTGATTAAGCTGAGACACTGATAGACTGAGTTTACACATTGAACATCCATATCTGATGCATGGCTACATGACTGAACTACTGACAAACTAAGCTCTTACACTGAACATGCATATCTGATGCATGGAATTTATGACTGAAGCTACTAACAAGCTGGGTTTTCATAATAAAAATGCATATCTGATGCATGAGTACATGACTGAACTGATTCATGAATGCATGATTGAATATGCAACGGTAATGGATACCTAGTAATAATTATAGTTGAACATGAAACTAAGTAAAGCTAAAGAAGACAGTTACCGTAAGCTGGATTTGAGGTTGCGGAGAAGAGGTAAGGATACTTGGTTTGCATATCTACTTCTGCTTCCTAAGTAGCTCCCTCTACGGACTGATTCCGCCAAAGAACTTTAACTAAGGGAACTTCTTTGTTCATAAGTCTGCAAATCTAATAATCGAGGATCTAGACTAGAACCTCTTCGAAAGAGAGATCGTTCTGAACATTTACATCCTCTAAGGGAACTATGACTGCTGGGTCACCAATGCATTTCTTTAACAAGGAGACGTGGAATACTGGATGCACTGAGGCGAGATCTGAAGGTAACTCAAGCTTATTAGCTATCTTTCTGAAATGGCTGAGAATTCTGTAAGGAAATACATATCAGGGACTGAGCTTTCCCTTCTTCCCAAACCTCTTTACTCTTTTCATGGGAGAGATTTTTAGGAACACAAAATCATCGATCTCAAACTTGAGATCCTTTCTCCTCACATCTGCATAAGATTTATGTCGTCTTTGGGAAGCCCTAAGCCTTTCTCTGATTAACTGAATCTTCTCTAAGTCATCGAACACTGGATCGAGCCCTAGTACTGTGGCTCACCTACCTCGAACCAACTAATTGGAGACCGACATCTCCCACTATAGAAAGCTTTAAACTGATCCATATAAATATTGGAATGATAGCTGTTATTGTATGCGAACTCTATCAAAGGAAAGTGGTCATCCTAACTACCCTTAAAATCGATAATGCATGCTCTTAGCATATCTTCTAGAGTCTGAATGGTCCTTTCTACTTGACCATATATCTGAGGGTGAAAGGCTATACTAAGATAAACTTGGGTACCAAGACCCTTTTGGAATGTTTTCCTGAAATAAGAGTTGAACTAGGTACCTCTATCTGAGATAATAGATATTGGAACTCCGTGTAACCTGACCAACTCTCTAATATAGAGTTTAGCATAGTCCTCGGCTGAATAGGAAGTATGAACTGGCAAGAAATGAGTTGATTTGGTCTTCTTGTCTACGATAACCCAAATAGAATCATGATGACGATGAGTACAAGGAAAACCCATCACAAAGTCCATGTTCACTTCTTACCATTTCCATGTGGGAATACTAAACTCCTGCATGGACCCACTAGGATTCTGGTGCTCAATCTTAACTTGTTGACACGTAGGGCATTTAGCTATAAATTCTGCAATATCCTTCTTCATCCCACTCCACCAATAGATCTCCCAAAAATCATGGTACATATTAGTGTCCCCTGGATGAATCGAGTAACGCACACCATGCACTTCTGCAAGAATTTTTTGCCTCAAGTCACCTACATTTGGCCCACATAGCCGACCCTAGCAACGCAATACACCATCTTCCCCTTGGGAGAAAACCTCTACTTTTTGATCTCTAACTGACTCTTTCAATTTAACAAGACTGGGATCTCTATCCTGTTTTTCCTTCACCTCAAAAACTAGAGAGGATTCAGAATTGTTCTGAACCCACATACTATCTTCTACTGAATTAACTAAGCGAACATTTTGTCAGGCAAGTTGATGAACTTCCTAAAATAACTTCTTCTTACTATCCTCAACATGAGCAACACTACCCATAGACAGTCTACTGAGATCATCAGCCACTACATTGGCTTTGCTCGGATGATAAAGAACACTCATCTCATAATTTTTCAATAATTCTAACCACCTTCTCTACTGCAAATTTAAATCTTTCTGAGAAAATACATACTACAAGCTCTTGTGATCTGTGTACACATCTACATACACCCCATACAAATAGTGCCTTCAAATCTTTAAGGCAAAAACTATTGTTGCTAACTCAAAATCATGAGTCAGATAATTATTTTCATGGGGCTTAAGCTTTCTAGAGGAGTAGGCTATGACCTTACCTCTCTGCATGAATAAACAACCCAAACCTACTCTAGATGCATCATAGTACACAACAAAACCATCTGAACCATCTAGTAGAGTCAAAATTGGGGTTGAGGTGAGTCGAGTCTTCAACTCCTGAAAACTCTTCTCAGAGGAATCTGACCTCTAAAACTGGACTTTCTTCTGAGTCAATCTAGGCATAGGGATTACAATAGATGAAAACCCTTCAAAAAATCGACAGTAATAGCCATCTAAACCAAAGAAACTCCTGTTATCTGATGGAGAGATGGGTCTAGGCCAGTTTCTCAATGCTTTGGTCTTTTGAGGATCAACTCTAATTCCATCACTGAAAATAATATGACCAAGGAATGCTACTGACCTTAGCCAAAATTTTCACTTACTGAATTTGATGAACAACTGATGAGTTTTGAGAGTTTGAAGTACGATTCTGAGGTGATCTGCGTGATCATTCTCGCTACGAGAATAGACAAGAATGTCATCAATGAAGACTATAACAAACATGTCTAAGTAATATTTGAACACGTGATTTATTAAGTCTATGAAAGTTGTTGGGGCATTAGTAAGACCAAAGGACATGATTAGAAACTCGAAGTGACCACATCGGGTTCTAAAAGCTAATTTTGGAATGTCATATTCTCTGATTCTGAGCTGATGATAGCCTGATCTGAGGACTATCTTAAAAAAGTAACTGGCGCCCTAAAGTTGGTCAAATAAGTCATCAATTTTGGGAAGTGGATATTTATTCTTGACTGTGACTTTGTTCAATTGATGGTAGTCAATACACATTCTGAGAGAATCATCTTTCTTATGCATGAATAGAACTAGTGCGCCCCACGAGGAGATATTGGGTCTGATAAATCCCTTATCTAGGATATCTTTCAACGGTTCTTTTAATTCTCTGAGTACTGCTGAAGCCATTATGTATGGCAGAATAGATATGGGCTGAGTATCTGGAAGAAGGTCTATTTCGAAGTCAAGTTCCCTAATAGGAGGAACTCCAAGAAGATCTTCAAGAAACACATTTGAGAATTCATTTACTACTAGAACCGACTCAAGACTGGGAGTTTCTAAACTAGAGTCATTGACTCGCACAAGATGATAGACACGTCCCTTGGATATCATTTTTCTTACTCTAAGGTATAAAATCAATTGACCCTTAAGCGTTGTGGTACTACCTCTCCATTCAAGGACTGGTTCATTTGAAAACTGAATATGAACAATTATGTTTCTACAATAAACTGAGGCATAGCATGAATGAAGCTAACCTATGCTGAGAATGACATCAAAATCTGCCATCTCTAGCTCTACAAGGTCTGCAGAAGTAACTTTCTGAGATATCATAATCGGACAGTTCCTATATACCCTTCGGGATATGATAGATTTACCCACTAGGGTTGAAACTAAGAAAGGTTCTACTAGGATTTTTGGACTGACTCCGAAGTTAACAACTATATAAGAAGTTACAAAATATAAAGAAGCTCCTGGATCTAGAAAGGCATAAACATGTAAATGGAAGATCTGTAATGTAGTAGTGACCACATCAGGAGAATTTTCCTGATCTTTTCTGAACTGAAGTACAAAAAACCTATTTAGGCGTTGCCCACTGGTGGCACTGGAAGCGGCACCCTGCTGATTTGGATGACCTGACTAAGCTAAAGAACAAGTATGCTAACCTTGAGAACCTGACTGAGGACAATCTCTAACTCTGTGTCCTGGATTGCCACACCCAAAACAAATATCACTGCCAGCTCTACAGACACCCTTGTGGTTTCTGCCACATGTCTGACAAAGTGGATTTATTCGAGCACCGCTGACACTACCTTGAGATTTAGAACCTGACGCCCTATCACTGTTACCATTTCTGAACTTAGGTACTGGAGCACTGGCTGAGGACGGAGCTGGAACTGAAGATTTTGGACAAAACTGGGAATAGTTACCGCCCTCTAACTTAGGCTGATTGAAATTGAAGCTACCTATTCTAGCTCTCTTATTCAGCCTCTCCCTCTCTCTATTCTAAACCACTTCTATCTGCTGAGCATGGACCATGAGCATGGATATGTCCATCTCCTTAATCAACATCACTGTTCTACACTCTTTAACTATACTATCTGACACCCCAGATACGAACTTGCTTATTCTGTACCTACTGTCTACTACTACATGGGGAGCATACCTGGATAACTAAGTAAACTTGAGGAAATACTCTTTCACGCTCATACTACCTTGCCTGCGGTTGATGAACTCTAACACCTTGGCTTCTATCAGCTCTAAGAAAAAGAATCTCTCTAGGAAAGCAGTAGCAAACTCTTCCCACACAATGGAACCTATATTTGTGCCCCTGTCTACCTTTCACTTCTTAAACCACGTACGAGCCACGTCTTGTAGCTGATAGCCAGTGAACTCAGCACTCTCACTGGAAGTCACTCTCATGATGTTTGTGACTTTCTGAACCTGATCGAGGAACTCCTTTGGATCCTCTTCTGGCTTAGATCCTAAGAATAGGGGAGGATTCATTCAGGAGAAGTCCTAAATCCTAGATGAAGTATTATTGGCCACTGGATTGGCCAGAATATTAGCTGGCCATTCATTTTGAGCTGCTACGGAGTTGGCTACAGCAGTGAATACGGCTCTGAATTTTGCATGGGAGATATGGTCATCCAGGGAATCTTCCTGAATGGGCTGAGGTGCTGATTAATTTTTGGTTCTTCTTTCGTTAGTATTTTTGGGAGGCATGTTCTATAAATGAAAAGGAGGAAACAGATTAGATTGAGAGTTTAACTTGAGCTCATGCTCACTCGCATAACATGAATACTGAAAGAAGGGAAACTTTTCCTAAAACATCTCATAGCCTCTTGTGCTTAATTATGGCGTGCTACACACCCATGCACAAGACTCTACTAGATGCAGGTTTCAGACTTCCTAGGACACTGTTGAATCTTAGGCTCTGATACCAATTATGTAATGCCCCGTGTCTATAACTCAGACGCTACACGGTGCTTACAACCCCCAAAGGACCACAAGCTAACCCATGACTGATATCTGCTGTGAGCACTAAAACATGATACTATAATAAATGTGGAAAATAGGCTGAAATACCATAAACTTCAAATCTATAAATACTACTAAAGTGTATCAACTGAAATAACAATCTATATAATTGAACATTGTCTAAAAACTAATTTAAAAAACCTCTAACTGAAACTTTCTACAAGTGGAGATAATAGGAAAATCCCCCAAATAACTCCATCTACTAAAATACTGAGTCTACTAAAATAATAAAATAAAAGAATATCCTTGAATGATGAGGACTCAGTGTTAGTCTATTGTTGTTGGCTGAATTTGAATCTATCTATGCGCGGTCAGGAACCTAAGCGTCCAAACCTATGATATGAGACATCATAGCGCAAAGAAAAAGTATGTATCAGTATGTAGAATGTACTGGTACACTAGATGAGGTAAAGCTGAATGCTAGGGTTCATATACATGAACAATAACTAATTGCATGATATAGAGTAACGGATTATGAGTATACATGGATAACTGATACTGCTGTAATTATTGAGTATGCACTAATGTGTATACAAATAAATATTGTGACTAAGCTTGTCTGATGCTAAGTCCTGAATTATGATATTGAGTAACTGATATTTGAAGTTACTGATAATTGATTTACTGATACTGGTTGACTGTATTTGACAGTCTTGACTCTGTAGAACTAAATTGAGTTCTATTCTAAATACTGAGACTGAGATTGTATGAGGTAATCATCTAACCGACATGCCTCAAATAAGATAACTGAGTTGGGGTCCAACATGTGACCCCAGTTGGGAGGGTGTCACTACAGTGCCATGGGTAGATACACAGAAGAGTTTCCCTCATCTGGCAGGTACTCAAATGATAATGGTGGAACCCTCATCTGGCAGGTTGAAACACCTCATCAACCCTCAACTGGCAGGTTTGATTTCTCAACCTATGTTGGCTACGTAGTTCTGGAATGCAAGGATTGTTTCTAAGGATCACACCCTCTAATGGCAGGTGAGCCCCCATCCTTGGGTTCACTTGGTGCTTAATCCTACTCCCAACTGAAAAACACTAAACTGAGTATACTGGACTGGACTGATACTGCGTTTACTGAGTTTTCCTAAGTTTTGTAGTTGACTGAGTTCTACTGAGTTCTGTAACTGAATGGATTCTACTGATTGGGACATGACTAATACTATTCTGTAACAGACACTGGCTCTAGGTACACAGCTAAATTATCAGGTATTAAATACCCTCAGGACTCGATAGCATGAAAAATAAAGCATAGCATGATCTTGAGATCACAACAATGTACATTTGTCCATAATTCATTCATAAAGGCATTTTATCAAACACCTGTAGGGCATAAGCTTGTACATGATTGGGACCACATAATTACATGTCAAGATTCCACTATCTACTTCACATAGGCATTTTAGCAAACAATTGAGGAGCATGCTTAGGTTATACAATAATCAAAACATATAGTCATCATGGCTACATCAATCAACTTGCAAATAGAAGGGTTTTTCATGAAGATCATGTAATTCAACACATACAATGATTAATTTCATAAAAGCATGTAATTTAATCATGGAATAAAATCCAACAATAACATTAACATGAATTCAATTCAATTCAAGCATGGAAGTTCATAATTCAACCATCTTGTAGTTTGAAAATGGATTCGTGGACTCTATGGGTGAAAGGACCCTATAGATGAACACCTAACATACCTTAATTTGTGAGTTTCTTGAAGTTCTTGGTGAATCCTTTGAGATTTCTCTTGGTTTCTTGAAGCTGGGATTTGTAGTTTTGAGAGAGAACGCTTTTAATTTGGGGATAAATTGAGTGAGTAATGATTTAAAATATTTTTAGGGATTAAATCTCGTATCTGGGCGTGTTAAGATTATGGGAAAAGACTGTTTTAACCTTGGACGAAACATTTAATTTTCGTCAAAATTTTCTAAAATAGGCACCTTACGCGGCGCTATCGCGTCGTATCTCTGGAATCTGTCAACTGGGAAAATGCATGGTGGAGCGACGCGGTGGTATCGGGTTGCCACTTTTGTTGGAACCTGGAAGTTCACCACGATGCGGTGGAATCGCGTTGGTACACTGGAAATTGACCAATATGAAAATAAGTTGTGGCGCGAAGTGCCGGTATCGTGGTACTTCACTGGAAACTTACAATTACTATTTTGGCATACTCTGCGACGCGCTACTGGCCTAAATGACGGTGTTTAATGATAGAAACTTAAAATAGCCATAACTTCTTACCCAGTTATTGGATTTAGGCAAATTTTATATCGTTGAAAAGCTATTTCAATTTCCTATGCAATGGCAGTATCTAAACTAAAAAATAGTAAGTGTTTCAAAAAATTTATATTGGATAACTCATGAACTGAGAGTTTAGTTAAGCTTGAGAAATACAGAGTATTACAGCACCTCTCTCAACAAACAAAAACACTACTCTTATAATATGAGTACTTCATTTACAAATCCACACTCAATAATATTCACTCACTCTTTAAGCACACTACAAAGTTAAGAACATGATCAATGCTTGAGCTCTTTTGAAATTAAGTTTTTACTGCCTCTCCTTCCTCTCTTTGGTCTTGTGAAATCTATTTGATAAAGAGGTCTCTTTATTTTTATAGTTGAGTGATGATTAAGGCCAAAATATCATTGGACCAGCTATTCTAGTCATTAGAAAATAGCACCTATAAGTTTGTTGCACAAGAGGACAAAACTATGCAGACAACACGTTCCAGTTGTACTATATCTTGCACATCCAGGGACCTGGTCCCTTGTAGTTAGTTGCTAATTATCAAAACTACACATAGAAAAAACTAAGGTTGTAACTATTATGGTGATACATATAGAGATCACAGTAGAGAGTGTGATTGTGACTAGAGACAAAAACATGACTACAAAGAAAAGGGAGATGAGTATGTTCCTTCGGGCAGCTGAGATACTGAATCGAGAATGGAGGCATTGTCGTACAAACTGGTGAAGGGTTAAGAAAATCAGGAAACATACCTTAAGAAGATAAAGGCTGATATCTCAGGTTTGACATTGAAGGTTGACTCTCATGCGACTGCGATTAAGTAGTTAGAAGTACAGTTTAGGCAGATGTCTGCTACTTTAAATCAGAGGCAGATGGGTACCGTTTCGAGAAACACAATTTAGAATCAAAATAATAATGGTCATTCTCTCTCTATTACCACTCAAAGTATTAAGTCTATTATTGATCCTCTATTACCTAATGTAGAGGTATCAAAGGATGATAGTACTATTATTGATGAGACATCTATCGTGGATTCAAACAAGGTGACAGGTGTTGATGCTTGTGCTGGTGAGGATAAAAGTAAGGGTAAGGTCAATGAGCCCATAGTGAATCAAATTCCACGACCACCCCCACCTTCTTCTCAATGATTAAAATAGAAGAAAGAGAAATAAAGTTCAAAAGATTTATTAAGATGCTAAAAGATCTATGCTTGAATATCCCTCTCCTTGAGGTGTTGGAGCAGATTCCTGGATATGCTAGGTTCATGAAAGAATTGGTGACAAAGAAGTAAGCAGCTAGTTTTCAGGACATTGATGGATTAAACCATTGTAGTACAATCATTTCTAAGTCTCTATCCCAGAAAAAGGGTGATCCTAGTGCGTTCACAATCCCATGTACTATAAGAACATCCAGATTCGCTAGAGCGTTACGTGACTTGGGAAATAGCATCAATTTGATGCCGCTGGATATATTAAATCAATTGGGTTTAAGCCATCTAGAGTCAACTACTATGTGGTTTATTGATACCTGACCGCACAATAAAGAAACTCATAGGCATTTTGTTTGACGTGTTGGTAAAAGTTGATAATTGTATTTTTCCGTTTGATTTTGTCATTTTGGTTATGAAGTTAACTTAGAGATTCCCATTATATTGGGAAGACCGTTCATGGCCATGAGTAGAGAAATGGTTGATATGGAAAAGGAGGAGCTCAAGTTCAGAGTGAATAATGAAGAAGTCACCTTCAACATCCAATGAACTATGATGCAGCCTACCGACATGAGGGTGGTATCAGTTATCCATTGATTTGATGATCCTAAAGGTTATTCCTTTGGGTACTTTGATAAATTATGAATAATAAAGGTATCCATGTCATACCGCGATGTTAAGTCAAGCGCTACATAGGAGGCAACCCATGGGCTTGTTGGTGAAGTTTTAATAACTAACATAGCCACGTCGTGCCGTGATGTGAAATCATGCGTTGGTGGGAGGCAGCCCACTATTTTAGTTTTCATATTTGTTTTTATTTTTTGAAGGTAAAATAGAATAAGGAATGGCCTGGAAAGTGGCAAAAAATTGCTCGTTTTATAATTTACCGAGTAAGGGGAGTTTGTGACCAACTCAAGAAGGTTATATGTCCCACGTGGTACAGGTACATTATGTATTAACTGAAAAGATAGAATTTTGAGGATTTTTTGGGGGGAATCTCTAGACTTTAACCTACGAACTTACTTAAATGATTGTAAATACCACTTGCGATCTCGTAAGTAGAAGAGTAAGTATCAGAATACAAAGTTCAGAGATCATGAAATTTGGCCAAAAAATAGGGCCCACCTACAAAGTGTACATACCACCTACGGCGCATAGGTCATTGTCGTAAATGGACTGGTTTTGGGACCATTTTTTATTTAAAGTATAGGGCCCACCTTGCCTTATAATAACCCTAAGCCGGCCACCATGCCTATTTAAGCCCACATAATCTATTTTTAAACATACAAATCCTCAAAATTCCCTTTTCCCTCTTAAAATTCAAACTACCCACTTCCCTACACTTGAGAAAAGTCTAAAACAAGACTTGTTCTCAGTACCAACTTATTCAAAAGCACTACGTATGCATTCAAGCTTTGGTTTCACTTCCCTTTTTATAGTTCACTTCCAGTTCTTTGAATAGAAAAGTAATACTCTTGGATCCTAATAGTAGTATCTTGTGCTAAACATGAAATAAGTAAGTTGGCATATTTATTTTCATGCAAAATACATTAAAACCATCATGCTTGTATATAGGAGCCTTGACCTAAAATCTTAATGTGGGACATTGTTCTCTAATTAAACCTTAAGTTCATGCCCCAAACGAAAGTTGAATTTAAGAGGTAAAGGAATACCAAAAGTTTTGAATGCTAATTTGTATTGAAAAAGTTGATTCTAGTTAAATGTGTGCATATTGGACTTGTTGGGACTGAATATAAGTTATAGGGATGCTAAAATTGAGGAAAATTTTGAAGTTTTTGAATTTTGAATTTTTCTTCAAGTTTTGCACTCCCTCACTATCTTTCAGATGCTAACACTTGATTTTTCAAGTACACATAGCACCCAAGGCTTCAAAGAAGAAGGTTGAACCTTCTAGGAGACGGGATGACTCTTTCAAGAGCAGTAGATCAGAGGAGGCATACCCAGCTTACCAGAATAGAACTACCCTAACGAGGGTGACATAGCCAGTGACTAGGGGGTAGAAGAATTCTGCAAATGAGTCCATGTGTACCACTTGCAGAGAAATCATAATGGGGAAGACGGCTTGATTTTACTCAACCTAGGACCCAGATTGAGGCTATCCAATACTTATCTAGGCCGAGGGTGAAGTCAACCAGGAGATCACCACCGCACTTCCCCCAACCTATTGAGGGTATTGATAATGATGGGGAGGAGGATGAAGATGATGAAGAGGAGGAGGTAGAGCTGGATATAGCACTAGAGGTAGATGCAAAGGACCCCCAGTCTAAGGAAGGTTCATAGGATGAGGACATTTTTCAAAAGGATTCATCAATTGTACCTTAGTTTGAGAAGGGTACAGACCAGTTTATGCAATAGGTACTGCCACCAGATATAGAAGCACCAGCTCAGCATGATCAGACGTTTACCCCCATATATGTCTCAGCAGAACCTATTGATTAGGTAAATCCCAGATGGTGCATGGAGGGTTTTCAGACCTTTTTTAGCAGGATAACCATATTATCGAGACCAGGCGGCCCAAGAGGGCCATTTATGAAGAGCACAAGATAGATTTGTCTGGGTTGAGTAGAGCACCACAATTGTGGGACGGCTTTGAGCATTATCAGTTGGGGTGGATGACCATACCCCTAGGTTCTTACAGGCCAAAATTAGTGTGGGAATTCTATGCCTCATATCACTCCATAATAGCTTTGACTATGACCAGATGTAGGGGTCTTCTAAGGTATGCTGAGCAGCCCTAGCTTGAGCAGACACTTGTGAGAAGGGTTATGGTAGAAATTTCAGCGGCGAACATTTGCCGAATTCTCTTCGGGCTAAATTATGTTGCTCTAGCATCCACAATAGAGTGTGATTATAGATTGAGAGTTGCAAGAGACAAACGTATTATGCATGATACTGAGCATAAAAGAGAGAGAGAGTTGAGATAATGAGATGGATTGCCAGCTATATTTCACCTCTTGGTGATAATACCCATTGGATCGAGGGGCATGGTGTGATTAAAAAGGCAGCACTAACTTTTACCACAAGGTTTTGGTGGTTGCTTATTTGATAAAGATTATGTGCGACTATTGCGGACAACTTATTTACTTAGGATGGAGTTGCACTGACTATGAGCATGATGGTTGGATACAATATTGATTTTGCAACTATTATTTCGCATGAGCTTCATGAGAAAGATTTTGGTGAGACTACGACTTTGTCGTTCCCCTATCTTGTCCAAAGTTTATGTGATGAGGCCAGTGTTCCAGAGGTACCAGGTGTTGATGAGAGAGCAGAGGTGATGGCAGTGGCATAGAGAAAGAAGATAAAGGATCCGGCATATCTGGTCCTTCCTAGGAGACCCCATGCGCCCACTATAGTGCCTCCGGCCTAGTTTGGGGGCCCCTCAATTTCTATAGAGCCTATTGATACATAGAAAGGTGACATGGGACTAAGTATGGAGTTTGAGATGGGGTATCAAAGAGAGTCCCCTGAGTTGAGTACACGGCATGAGGGGACCCCAACTACATCTACATCAGCCCTATATTCTACTTTAGAGACGAAGGATGCATCTTCAGTGCCCCCTTTCCCATCCACCTCAGTTGCTGCCTCAGGTATGATGTTAGTTTTATGTGAGTTTTTACAGATCTTGGTGGACAGGCAGAGCGCCACCAATACTCTACTACATAATTTTGAGACTGAGGTGGTAACATTATATAGATAGATTCATCCATGGGTCCAAACTATACTAGAGACGGTTGAGGCTAGATTGGAGTCTGCACACCAAGCTACTATGTCAGATCTATGAGCTGAGTTGCATGCACACATAGATGCATTTGAGGGTCGAGTTTTGGCTCGATTAAGCAGCATGGAGAAGCCAAATCTAGGATATATTATGGAGAAGGTGGATGTACTTAGAGCAAAGGTACGCTCTCTCATAGAGAGCCACATGTCAGTCATCCCTACAATTGTTCCCCCATTTGTTCAGCTCGCATCTCCACCTGGTACCAGACACTTTGACTTATTTTCAAAAGATGATGGATCAATCCCCATAGTTAGGGCCAAGAGAGGCTGAGAGGGAGACTTACAGGATCCCAGCATACCATTTAACCAGGCCCTAAAATGGGCCAGACATGATTCACAGACGACTGCAGTGATTGATAGGTGGGGCAGGCCGAGATAAAAATGTGTGCATCTTCCAGTAATGCACCACCACCACCACCTCCACTAGTCCAGACACCCTCACCTAGGGACGATCATGATACGGATGCCTAGTGCATACCACATATGTACTCATTCCCTTGATTTGTATTATTTATATGCATAGGGGATAGTATGCAGTTTTTTGGTTGGTGGGGTATACCATAGCCACCGCAGGTTTTTATTATCATTCTTCTTTTCCTATCGGCTGCAGTATGGTTGTAGAACCAGAATGTCTAGGTTAAATTTGTATCATGGTGTGTTTTGTTTCGTATTGTGTTTGTTTTTGTATAATTAGGAGATTTTTAAGTATTTAGGGCAGTCATCATGTGTTTTGTTGATTTTGAGTAAAAATGATACCCCTCTAAAAACTTATTTTATGAGAACTATGTGAATGTATCTATGTGTGAACATTGTTGATCTTGTTATGGCATTAGATTAGGGACATGATAATTAGTGCTAACTTGTGCATGAGCTGGATAGGTAGTAGCTTGTGATGTGACCCTGTGCCATGTGTGTGTGAGATGCTACGTAGTTCCCTTTGTGAATTAAATCCAGAATTTTTCCAATTAGTCTTGCCTAGGTTGTAGGATAGTCGGTTAGGAAAGGATCATAGGCCGTTTTTTATGAGTAGTCCACTTTTAGCCTAAATAACCTTGTAAATGTGCATAAGTATCCCTTGATCCCTCTAGAAAGAACCCCAAAAGTATGATAAGAATTAAGTACCTTGATCAGATATGATGGAAATTGGAGCACCATGAAACTTCACAACCTCCTGAATGAAGAGCTTAGTGTAATCCTCTATCGACTAATTAGTCTTCATTGGTAAGAAATGAGCGGACTTGGTCATCCAACCCATAATGACCCAAATTGAATCAAACTGGTGGCGAGACCGCTAAAGATCGATAATGAAATACATATTAATCACTTCCCATTTCCACATGGGCAACTCAAACTCTTGAGACAACCCACCAGGCCTCAAGTGCTCCACCTTCACTTGTTGACAAACCATATATTTGGCCACAAAATTTTCCACATCCTGCTTCATGTTATTCCACCAATAGATCTCCTTCAAGTCATGGTACATCTATATCAAACCAAGATGAATAGTGTACCTCAACTCATGATCCTCAGTCAAGATCCTCTCTCGCAACCCATCAATATCGAGAAAACACAATCTACCTTAGTATCTCAAGATACCATCACCACCAATCTTAAAAACCATCACCACCAATCTTAAAAACCATCACTTTTTGCTGGCCCACATCATACTTAATCTGCATCAAGATTAGATCCAAAACCATCTTTTTCTACACCTCAGCACCAAGAGATGAATCTGCCACCTCTTGAACAATCACACCACCATCATCAAAGTCTAAAAGATGACTCCAAGATTAGGTAATCAGTGAATATCCTTCATCAATTCTCATTTCTCCTCCTTCACATAAGATAATCTTTCCATGGATAACTTGCTAAGAGCATCAGCAACCACTTAGCTTTACCTAGATGATAATGGAGACTCATGTCATAGTCTTTGAGAAACTCAAGCCACCTCCTTGACCTGAGATTCAACCCCTTCTGGGTAAACACATATTGCAAGATCTTATGATCTAAATAAATGTCAACAGAAACTCCATACAAATAATAATACAAAATCTTTAGAGAAAAAACCATAGCTAACAACTCCAAATCATGAGTCGGATAGTTCTTCTCATGCACTTTCAACTGCCTCGAAGAATATGCAACCACCTTGCTATGCTACATCAACACGCAACCCAGTCCCACACGGTATGCATTATAATTAACAACAAAACCATCAGTACCCTCAGGTAGAGTCAAAACTGGAGCCAAAGTTAACTTATCCTTCAACTTCTCAAAACTACCCTCATAATCATTCGACCATAAGAACATTTTCTTTTCTGAGTCAACTTAGTCAACGGGGCAGCAATAAAAGAGAAATTTTTCAAAAACCTCCTATAATACCCGGATAAACCCAAAAATCTCTAAATATCGGTTGGAGTCGTAGGTCTAGGCCATTTTTTAACCGCCTCAACTTTCGTGGATCTACCATGATCCCCTCACTAGACACAACATAACCCAGATAGGTCACAACACTCAACCAGAACTCACACTCAGAGAATTTAGCATGCAATCATTGATCCTTAAGGGTCTGCAACACTACCCGGAGATAATCAACATGATCTTTCTTACACTTAGAATATAGTAAGATGTCATCAATAAACACAATGATAAATAAGTACAAAAACTGATGGAAGACTCGGTTCATAAAATCCATAAATGTAGTTGGTGCATAAGTCAAACAAAAGACATGACCAAGAACTCATAATGGCCATACCGAGTATGAAAAGCAGTCTTAGGGATATCACCCTGCCTAATCTTCAACTAATCATAACCCAACCAAAGATAAATCTTAGAGAACTACTCATCCCCTTAAAGTTGGTTAAACAGGTTGGCCAATGCTAGGAAGAGGATATTTATTATTCACTGTCACCTTATTCAATTAGCATTAGTCTATACACATGCGAGGGGACCTGTCCTTCTTATGCACAAAGAGCACCAGAGCGCCCCACGAATAAATGCTAGGGTGAATAAAACTCTTATCAAGAAGATCTTTCAACAGCTTCTTAATTTCTTTCAACTCAAATGGATCCATTCTAACACTTTGAGAAACTCACAGACCACAAGGACAGATTGCAATGAAGGACCTTCAAAACCAAAATCTTTAACATGCACTAAATAGCATAGACACCCCTTGGAGATCAACCTACGGTCTCTAAGATAAGAAATGAACCTTCCCTTAGGAACTAGAGAACTATCTTCCCACTTAAATAACTGGCTCATTTGGGAATTGGAAATTGATCCTTTGGGTTCGACAATCTAGAGAGGCATAGCACGAATCCATCCCCAGGATAAATTCAAAATTGATCATATCCAATTCTATCAAGTCTACCAAGGTTCCCTAACCACAAATAGATACCACACATCTCTTATAAATGCTTTTAGAAACCACAGAATCACCCATCGGGGTGTACAGAAAGAGGCCAAAAATACTCTCAAGACCAAACCATAAATAAATAGTCATATATAGGGTCACATAAGAAAGAGTAGACCCCATATCAAGCAGACAATATACACCATAAGGAAAGAGTTATCACATAATAGTAACAACATCCGAAGATACCTCAAATTCTTAGCGAGTGGAAAGAGCATAAAGGCAATTCTGAAAAGTGTCAAAGACAAAAGTAGTACCCTTTGGTGTAGAAGCAGAAGATGTGGCAATCAAAAACTTATTAGCCCCAGTAGCAACCCTGACAGAGGGACAATCCCACTATATGTGGCTCAACTTACCACACTTAAAGCACTAATTTCTTTCCTCCTCACAAAATCCATGATGCACCTGCCCATAGAAGCGGTAAGGAGGATAAGATGGGGATGATTGTAATACCCCACAAGTTCCTAGATAAGCTTTCAACTAACTATCATACGTTCAAAGGCCCCAAAGTGATTATGTCAATCCATAATTCAGTTTCATGGCCATTCATCTTGTGTATAAAAAAAATTTGATGTGAATCATGGTCATATAAAGCACTTAGAGCAAAGTTGAATTGAGAACACTTTCATCGATTGAGTTTTTGTATTCGATCCTACAAGGGTAAACTTTAAACGAGTGTATCTCCTAGAATATAATGATTCAGGTGTCCTACTATATATGAAATGAAAGCTATTTGAGTCTTCTTTCCAACGCATATAATTTTACCTTAATCCAATATTGGAGTAGAAATTTATGCTTATTTTACTTAGAACTATTTGTCTATTAACTAGGTAATGACTAAGCTGACAAGCCATCACTTAGGTGACGACTAAGCTGATGAGCCATCAACTAAGTGATGAGCCATCACCTCTACTCTCCAACCTAGGTCAATAAATGGTAAATCCCAACCTGAGAGTGACGACTAGGGTAACGAGCGATCACCTAACTGATAGGTCATCAACCTTGTCGTTAACTGAAGAGTTTCTGTAATTTTTTTGGTTTCTTTAAGGGTATTTTGGTCTTTTTCTCATGTCAAACCCTACCCCCATGACTTAAATTACCCTATAAATGATAGTTTTATATCATTAGTCAGTTTTCAATATTTACTCTCCTCTCCGCTCTCAAGAGAAAAGAAATTAAGGTTCCTTTCCAAAGTTCGACTTTCAAGGATCCAAATTCATATTCTCCTTCAAGAAATTAAGAAATTCAGGTATATGGGTATTCATCAATGGTTTCCTTACACCCATTGAGACCAAAAATCCTTTTTTTGGTTTAAAGTATGATTTTCTTCTCTTTTGATGAAAATAAATATGTTCAAGATAAATTAATCCATGTTTTTCTTCGTAAATCTAAATTCAAGCCATGTCAATGTGTGTTCTATGTAAATTAAGTTATTTCATGCTTTAAATTTCAAGTACCCATGTAATATTCAATTAAGTTATAAAATTATACATGTTCCTTCATTAATTTACATTCAAGCCATGCTAATAGTTCTAACCCATGAGATTCATGATCCTATATACTTGTAAGTTTCAAATCCCCATGTCACGTTCAGTCAATATCATGTTAAATTCTAGAATTTATGTATTAAACAATGTGAACATGATATCCTCTGAAGTTAAATTCATCCCCATGTTCAAATTCATGTACCTCATTCATTCATTAAAATGTATTATGTTTTGGGACTCTAAATCATGACTTTCTACCAATGTTTTAAGTGATATTATCTTATTTTTGTATCATTCGATGCTGGTGGGTTATAAACACCAGATACCTATGTGTTTTTGCACATTTTCGTTTTCAAGTAACAAGTTAGTCCAAATTATAATTTTTTCACCATATACATATCATCATTTTTATAATGAACTCACCAGTATTATTTCATGTTAAATACATCAGTTCATATGTTCATGATTTCTTCAATATTATGCATGTACTATTATTTTCAGAATATCATGTTTAAGCATATCATCCATTAGTACATGCACTAGTTCTTGATTCCAATGTCATTCAGTTGGAATTAGGATTTAGCACCGAGCAAACCTAGGGATGGAGGTTCACCAACCAGTTAGGACTGGGTCCTTAGTAGCAGTCCCTAAGTTCCAGAATTATGTAGACAGCGTAGTATTATGAGATATCACCTGTTGATTTAGGACTAACACTCTCTTTGGGGTCACCTACCAGTTTAGGACTGACTCCCTAGTCCCTCGGTACATCAGCCTTGTGGATCCACATCGTCAGCCATGTGTTAGTACCCATGATAAGGTACTGACACCCTTCCAACTAGGGTTACAGGTTGGACCCGAATTAGCTCAGATTAGGGCATGTCGGTTACACAACAGCTCCTACAGTTTCAGTGAGTACTAAGTCTATACAAGCTTAGGTTTGCTTGACCAAGTAATTAGATTTTCAGTTATTCAGATCATTTCAGTACATGCTTTACTTGGTCTTGCATTCTCAGTTTTACATGTTCATGTTTTCATGCTCAGTATCCATATATGATACTTCTTTCAGTTTTACAGCATGTTCAGCTTTATATGAGATTCACATACAGTATTCATGTTTTACCGTTTCTCAACTTACAGAATTGTTTTTTAGCTCATAATTTAGAAATCTTAATATGACTTACAGTTTTTCACGTATAGCTATCTTTTAAATTACGTTTTAGTAAATAACTTATATCCTAAATTTTGAAGCATGTTTTCAATATTTTAATGATTTAGTGCATGTCTCCATATACTCAGTACATTTCAATGTACTAACCACATATATGCATTTGTGGCTACATTTATTCATAATGTAGGTACCAGATGTAGTCCCTACACCGGGGTCAGACAGTTCTCAACATTCGGCCAGCAGGTGATGAGTTCCCATATTTTAGGGACTCCAGTCCATTGTAGTTCATATGTTGCATTTTGATTATTCATATGTATTGATTAGTGGTAGTTAGAGACATGTTCCATCTATCTATAGTCAGTATATTAGAGGCTTTATAGATGGTCAGTCAGAGTCATTCATGTAATTCAAGTTCTTTCTTCAGTTTTATCATATTGCAAACTTTATCAGTATTACATTAATTCAGATTTTCTCATGATCACATTTCCGCTCAGTAAATTTAATTTTTATACAATTTAAATCAATTGCTCAAGCAATATGCTAGATCATGGGTTAGCTTGGAATCACTTGTAGTTCCAAGCACCGTGTTAAGACTAGGGGGTAGTCTCGGGTCATGACACTGACTGAGCTCTACTAGCTTGAGACTGGGCACCCTGTTCCTTGGGACCATCATTATTCTAGAAACGGCGATAACCGGATGGCATAGTATATGGAGCACTAGCCATAGAATAAGAACCAAAATTTCCCCAGGCCTGTCATCACCACCACTATTTTTCTGGCCTCCACCCTATTCTGAGTATCAAAACTTCTTACTCTACCTCTCCCCAATTTCTGCCTATTTTTCCTTCTCGTCCTCTACTTGTTGCATATACACCACCAACCTAGAAATATCCATGTCCTTGTTCAACAAGGCGGGCTTGAATTCCAACACCAAGTCATGGGACAACCAAGAAGCAAACTTCCCCATCGTCGCTCTCATGGAAGACACTAACTCAGGAGCATAACGGGAAAGCTGGTGAAACTTCAAGGCATACTCTTTAAGAGTCATCTTGCCTTTTCTCAAATTCACAAACTCTTCGACCTTTGCTTTCCTCAATTCTTAAGAAAAGAAATGATCAAGGAAGGCACCAAAAATCATCACATAAGTCCATCTCATCATCATCACCTCTCGGTTGATCTCATTCCTCATACCACTGATATACCATATCTTATAACTGATATGCGGAAAACTCTACACCTTCAGAGTCGAAAGCATGCATTACTCAAAAAATATTTTCCATCAAGTCACTAAACCCTTCCTCAACCTTAGAACCAGTGAAAACCAAAGGTTTAAGCATCATAAACTATCCAACTCTAGTGGCTTAAGTAGAAGGAGCAACAACACCCTCTTGCTCAGACTGACGAGACTGAAAGGTCACCAAATGAGTCAAAAAATTAATAGAGCGATGGAATTCTGCATTAGAAATATCTCCCAGAGATGCCTGATCATGAGTGTCCCCAATAGGAAAAAGATCAGTGGGAATCGATGGAACCCCACAAGAGAAATCAAGAGCAGGGGCCTAGACCAGGTCTGTACTCCATAAGTAGAATGAGCTCCATCAACATTGTCCTTAAATGGAATAGAAGAGTTTCCATGTGCATTAGATATTTGGGGAGGCATAATCTGAAATGCAAAAAAATAGGTATTAGAGGAGATTCAGGACCTTAGACTCTATAGCCCGAAATTAGATCACAAGAAAAAGGAAATATTCCTACATGCCTTATAGCTTCTCCCTTATAAGTGTGGCACGCTACACACCCATAAAAGAGACTCAACTTGACATAACTTTTTGGACACCCAATGACACCAAACCTAGGCTTTGATACCATTTTGTCACAACCCAAACCAGGACCTGGCCGTGATGGGCATCCCAAGTCCACCGAGAATCGAGGACTACCCTATTTGGCTGACCATACAGAACACCCATAACCACATAACAATGAATAAGCTCCAAACATATAACAAGATAGAGTAAATAGTGACTCAAAATTCTATAAATGCAAATAATTAAAACCCGTCCATAGTAATCCATAATTTCTCTATACCACGAAAATAGGGGCATGCCTCTAACTCTGATAATGACAATGACAATGATAATGTTAAAGTGAACTCTTTAATTCTAATTCATAAAAGGAAACCGATGGAATGATCAAGTGTTCCAGAGAATGAAAGCTCACCACTTCACCGCAAACAATCGAAGAATCAAGCTGATCCCCCTAACACTGTTTAGGGAAAGTATGATTGCCTTTGGACCCTATATCGCATGGGTATACAGCATCTGAGGACTGTTATCAGGTTGAGTACTAGTATGTAACTCAAGGGTAAGAAGTAAAATAATGCCATGATCAACAGTTCAAAATCCATCAAAATACAATGCACACGATCACATGCATATACATATATATATCAAATGTCAAGATAGGGTACAAGGTTTAGCATACACTTTAAACTCATTAACCTGGATTGTGTAGCATAACCATCATAATAAGGCACCCACGGGTTATATGGGTCCAGCTCTCCCCTAGATGAAAAGGCCGTAGTGCATGTGGTCATGCGAACCAAAGAATAATCACATATACATATGAACTATAGGGGACTCAAACCTCCTGGCATGTATCAAAAGTGACTTAATCACTTAGTCATATAACACAGAGGACTCGAACCACCCGATCATTTAGACCCCTACATTGGCAACTGCGATTTCCAGTATTGTCCCCTCAGGACCTCCACTTTCATGGCATAGCTATACAACCCCTATTAAATCTTAATTAAAATACTTTTCACACATCCTCAATCATTAAGCAAGGAGTCATTCATTAAGGCATTATCAAGTGGTATTATCATACCGACTATAGCTGGCAAGCACACGTCACTTTGTCAAATCAATCAATTTGACAGTAGGACTCTAACCCAATTAGCCGATAAGACTCTAAAACTCGATGTAGGAACCAAACCATAAAGTCAAGTGGGACTTTAACCCAACTAGCCAACGGGAATCCAAAGTACCAAGTAGGAACCAATTATTTAGCCAAGTGTGACTCTAACCCCTCAGTTAATAGGACTTCAAAGTTTTTAATTTGATTTAATCCATGACCATCAAGCCCTTTTTTAAAATCAATTCAAGTTCCATTACTCTTTTATACTATGCAAGGTTTCAAAATACTTTTCAATTTGCAATTTCTCACATTCAAAGTCAATTTCACAAGATTGGGTTGACGTTATTGTAAGCTTCAAATCATTAACTCATCAAACTTAGGGAAAACCCCTTTTCCCATTCAATTCACACACTTATGCATCAAATTAGTTTCAAAACGTCCATTTAAAATATAAACAATGCATATGTAAGCATGAAACATCACATAAACAACAATCATTCAAAACCCTCAACCATATCCCAAAACCAACAATTAACCCACATGAATAATATTTAAGCACATGTTTTTAATAAAACAAGTTTTGGGGAAAGAGGTACATGCCTGAAAGGATCACAAATTTAGAGGGAATTTTCCCTCAGGAGCTCTAGATAATCAACCTTGAGAAAACCATAATGCTCTTGCTTGGGAGAATTTGTGAGAAGAGGGAAGTTATTTTGGTGTATTATGGATGGGAATGGCATCCCAACAAGGTTTTAAAGTCATGGATTATGTTTAGGGAAAAGGGAAATGTCTAAAACGCCCTTAATTTAAAAGCTAAAATATTATCGCCAGTGACTATGGGTCACTATACGACTCACAAGGATTCACTAAGACTCATAGAGTCTGAGTCGTAATCAAGATAAAAACTTTTGGGTACATACTGGTGACCCTCTTATTGATACCTTATCGACTCGTATAGAGTCATTATGACTCATTGAGTCTAGTCGTACTCAAGGCAGAACACCTTAGGCATCATACTGGTTTGGATATGAAAGGGGGATATACGACCCATAATGAGTCTTTATGACTTATGTACTCAAGTCGTGACCAAGGTAATAACTTAGGAAAAACTCACTGGAAACCCTATGATTTGGGTTCTATGACCCGTCAAGATACCCTACGACTCATAGGGTGAGTCGTAGTCAAGACAGTGAGTTCAAAAACTCAGAATTTTTCAGTGGTCAACGCCTAGGGTGTCACATTCTCTCACAATAGGTATTTCTATTATATACCTTATATAAAACTCTTAGTGGAGAATCTTTGAGGAAGAACCTTAGCTTGAACCATTGGAGAAGAAGAAGAAACTTGAAAGAAGAGTTAGAAAGAACTTTGCTTTACTCTTGGTTGTTCTTCTCTTGAAAAAATTGAGTTTGAGGTTTGGGAGGAGAAAGAGGAATTATATATGAATAAATTTAATTATTTAATGTGATAAAATGGGGGTTATAATCATGCAAGACGTTATCCAAAAGGTAACAGAAAAAATTGCCCCCAAAATAGGATTTTTTAAACTTTGGCTTCAACTATGTGGCTCACCTATTTGACCCACGTATCCTTCTATGTGGTCTATGTAACCCACGTTGGTTTAGGCACTTCTCTTGGAAGCATTCTGGAATTGGACATGTAGCCCAAAGGTGAACCCATGTGCATAGGAGGGGGTACACGTGCACCAGCTAACTTTGGAATAAACTATGTGATGTATGTGTATATACCTTGTGTAATTGATATTTATCTAACTGTGCACCCTCACAAAAAAAAAACATTATGGGTAACTTGTTGAGGTTATTGTTTCCACAGCTATGTCCCCAAATTAAACTTGTATTAGTATATTTCCTTTTCTTTGTTTTGATTTAAAATGTTTGCTTATAACAGGAAAAGTGAAGCAATCGAACCTGCATCAAATGTACATACTTGATAACTCTTGACCATTAAGATATTAACTTAATTGATACAATGAAGCTAGAGTCAAATCTTAGCTAAAGGCTCATACTTGACCTATATATTTACATTTTTGCTACTACCCATGCCTTTAGTGTCTAACCAAACATGGCCATTATCCCTCAATCACCATTGAAAGCTTTTCTTGTACCAGTGTTAACATAATGGCATATTATTGGTGTTCAAATTATGGGTTCTCCTCTAACGTAACCTACGTGTTTGGCTATGTGACCTACGTATCTCTGTCTGGCTGCATGCTACTCTGACACCTTTTATTAAAACAATCATAACTTCTTACTTAGGACTTGAATTAATGAATAGTTTATGGTGTTGGAAAGAAGACTCGAAAATCTTTAATTTGATAGTATTGGATCTCATAACTTTTTATATTATAGGAGGAGTCACCCTTTGAATTTGATCCTAGTAAGAATGTGAGACACTATAAAATTTCGATCATTTTATTTTTAACCTTCTCGCATGCGTAATATCAATTTTTGACTTGAATTATATTTAGGGATGTTAAAATGATCCCGAGACAGTGAGTATCCTCAAAATTATTACGGCGTGGCATGAAGGATAACCTCCGCAATAACGGAGTGTCACGCTAATGTGTAAATTTTTTCCAGTTATATTTTTTTCACTTGGGTGAGGGTCATTTGGTCTTTTTACCCCTTGTACGACCTTTAAACATAAAATAAGCCTCTTTTCTTCAGTTTTCAAAGATCAAAATCATTCATTGTCTCCTAAAACTCAAACCCCAAGAACATTCAAGGGTTTCATAGAGAATTCATCATTTGGGCTCCAAACTTCAAATTAACTTCAACTTCTTGTGTGTTTTAGACATGTTTCTCTATCCTAAACTTGGATTTTACATTGTAGCATTAATTGAATGGATTTCATATGATCTAAATTAGGGGTTTTGAAAGTAGATTGAGGGATTTTGGTTGTTACTGATTGAATTACTTGTCCCATGTTTTAAATTAATTATTCATGCTTTAAATTAATAATTTTAGGACTTAATTGATACATTATTTAAATGGTTAGAATGAGAGATATGGGTTTCCCAAAATTGGATAAATTTTGTCTTGGAATTGCATGAACCTCAACCTACTTTGTAAATTTAATTTTTATTATGGAAAAATGCATGGTTCAACTTGATTTTGAAATTAATGCATTGCATTAATAGGTAGTAGGATATGTAAATGGATTTGGATGGACTTGGTAGCCTTGATTTTGAATTTAAATAAAACTCCTAAGTCAATGTGGTTATGTGTATTGGTTTCGCATGTTTAATTTAGCTTGCAAGCGTATTGGTATAATAATACCAAAGTGGTAAATACCTAAATAAATAAATCTTGGGTTACTGGTTGATTTTATGTGTAAATTATTTTAATTTGGGCTTAAAGGGGGTTGTGTAGCTCACCATGAAGGTGTAAGTCCTGGGAGGACGAACACTAGAAACCATATTTCCAGCATTAGGGGTCTATATGACTATGTGATTGATACACACTTGATATATATATTTGGGATGGCTATTACCCATGGTGGATTTAGTTTTCCCTGAGTTTTCCCTGGTTTATGCGGCTAACACATACTGGGCTCTTTTAGCAGGTGGAGCTGAACTCATATAACCCATGAGTGCCCTTAGGATGGATCAAGCTATGCAGTCTAGGTTAATGGTTTTAAAAACTCTCATGTTCATGACCCTTACCCTATCCCGGAATCTTATATATGTATATATGAATGTGTGCATGTAGTTTTGACAAATTTTGGACATGGAATTATGTTATCACTTTCTCTGAGTTACATGTCAGTGTTTATCCCACTGACCATCCTAGGATGCTACATCATTCATGATGTAGGGTCCGGAGATTTTTCTGTTGCTCTTGTGCAGTGTTAGATGGATTAGCACGTCTGTTGAGTTCTTGTGAAGTGGTGAGCCTTCATCCTTTGGAAGGCCTTATCATTTCATTATTCTTTAATTATTAACTCGGTACTTAAGGATTCTTTTTGGTCATAGTTGGGGGCATTTCCCGACTTAGTTGCTATTCTAGTTTTAGAGGCTATTGTACATAGATGTGGGTTGGTTGGTTGTTGTTTTGACTCATAGTTTTTATATGAGTTGTCTATTCATCTTGTTATTACTGTTGATAAGCTTTTGCTTTATCTTCATTATCATTATTTTGCTCTTGAGTTTAAGCTGGGGGGGGGGGGGGGTCTCCGGCTCATGGTGGGCTTGAGATACCCATTATGGCCAGGCCCGGGGTTAGGTCATGACAATCTTGGTATCAAAGTATGATTTAAAATTATTGGGTGTCCACAAAGTCGTGTCCAGTAGAGTGATTTTTATAGGTGTGTAGCGTACCACACTTATAAAGAAGGGGCTACATGGCATTTAAGAATGTTTTTATTTCTTGTGTTCCATTTTGAATTGTAGAGTCTAGTGTTACGAAACTTCTCTAACTCCTGGCTTCCTTATATTTTAGATCATGCTTTCTCGGAGATTTGACATTTGTAGAAATTTTCCTGGGAACTCTGTCCTACCTGAGGACAATGTGAAGGGGACTCGCCCTGTGTATAGAGTACAGACTCGGTCTAGGATCCGTACTTCTGATTATGCCGCCCCATGTAGATTTCACCGTCCCCACTAGTCCTCCTCGAGCTTCCTAGGTTGGTGATACTTATGTTCAGTGACCTCAGGGAGATATATCTAATGCAGAGTTATGTCAGTCTATTCATATATTTACTTAATTAGTGGCATCGTAGTCTCGTCAGTCTAATCATTTTAGTTATGTTGCTTATTTATCTAAGGTCACTCAGGTTGGCCAGTATATGAGGTTAAATCCCCCAACCTTTACATTCTCTAAGATTGAGAAGGATCTGTATGGGTTCATTAATGAGATGGAGAATAATTTCAAGGTGATGCATGCTACTGATGTAGAGGGCGTAGAGTTTGTTGTATACCAATTGACAGGATGTAGCTTATCAGTGGTATGAGGAGTGGGAAGCTATGAGGGTTGATGATGTTGAGAAGGTTGTGTGGGATGACTTTTCAAGAGTCTTTTTTTATCACTTCTTTCCTCAAAAGTTAAGGAAATCTAAGGTCGAAGATTTAGTGAATCTGATGCAAGGTAAGATGAGTGTGAAGGAGTATGCTCTGAAACTTCAGTAATTGTCTTGTTATGTGATAACGCTCAAACTACAGCTCTCGTAAGAGTGTAAGCGGTCGTTGTCAAATATATAACCCAACTGGGTTGGGTATCGATCCCACAGAGAATAGCCGGTCACTAAGTAAGCAAAGATTATTAGACATTTGGTGCAAGTCTCGTAAAAGGGGGGATTTTGTAGCATGCAATAATGTAACAAAATAGTAGAGTAAAAACGGAAAATAGCAAAGTAAAAAGGAAAGAATGTTCAGTAAGATGTTTAACCAATGAGAATTGAGAGTTGGGGTTATGTCCACCTTATGAGTTATACGTCTCTATTGGCTATGAGTTATGCGGAATTCAGACATGCATGTGCTTATAGAGAATTGTATTCTATGGTAAATCCAGGCGTCTTTCGACCATCAAGGATTATTTCACTTTAACTCTTTCGAGCTTAAAGCGTGTCTAACGGTACAAATTCTCCAAGAGGTTAATCCAGTTACGGCACTAACTTTTTAACAGGGGTTGGTGCCCTATTACCTTGACATTATCTCTTTTCCAGACATATAACTTTTCTTTCGAACAAGTTAATGCTATACTGGCGTATTCTATGCGTTTGCAACCACAAGAATTTGCATTAAGATGAAGAGAATAATGATATAAGCATCATACGAGTCACGAACTCACAAACTCATAGCAATAGATAGTATCTCATAAGGCTTCCATAACCCCAACAGAGAAGTTTAGCTATTCATGAGTGCGATGGAAATCACAATAGACATTATCATTATATCAAAATAGGATCTCACGTGTAGTATGTGTCTTGTGGCGTGAAGTCCTTTGAGAATAGCGTTTCTCTTGTTGTGTAACTTAAGATCGAATAGATGAAGAGAAAGTAATAAGAATTAATTGAATAAAAAGTAAAAGTATGAGAATTCGAATTGATGGAAGAATTAGAATGATTCGAAACTAGAAGTAGAATGCCCAAAATCTCTAACAAAATAGGGTATTTATAACACCCATATCCTATTCCTACTAAGCTACTGCATTACTTATCCTAGTCCTACTAGGTTACTGCATCATTATGCTAATCCTAATAAGTTACTGCTGATCCCCAAAGTCTTTGGAAATGCTGTTTTTGCCCGGGACAGGTTTTCCATGCGTCACTTTTAGTCCCTAGGCGTCCAAGCTCTCCTTTCCTTCTTTCGTGAAGCTTCCTTGGGCATCAAGTTATCCATAAAATGCTGAAATCTTCATCATTTATACCTGAAAACTTGCTAATCACGTTTGTTAGCTCACTTACAGGAAAAAGGACTAAAAGTGCATGAATTATATATTTTGTCCTCAAAACTTAGCTAAAATATGGGTAAATTATAGTAATTTAGGCGTGTAAATACGCCTATCATCAACACCCCACACTTAAAGCTTTGTTCTTCCTCGAACAATATATCATGTCCATATAAACATCTACTTAGGGTTTCACAGTAACAACACAAAATTTTCATCAAGACCAGTCACGATAATTATAAACAAAGAGTAGTTTTCTAATCACTTCTAGAAACAATTCAACCTCTAATATAGACTCGTGATGATGGTTAATTCCTATCCACAAGTTAAGCCACAAAGAATCATACAAGACTACCCAAAACTCATCAACCATGTGTGTCTCACATAAGATATTACCCATAATCACTCTCAAATATTGCATTTTTCAGAACATGGGTATAAGATTTTCCTTGCTCTCACTCTCACAAAGAATTCATATGTTGCAACTGATGACCATAGGCTTACCCTTAGTGTAATGCTCTACTAATATCAGAGTGTTAAGCTTAGGATCAAATAGGTCTTTACAGGTTGTAATGTAGGCTAAGGGACGGGTAGGACTATTTTGGCCAGAAATAGTGACTATGTTCCTAAGCGCTTTAATACATCACATTATGCCATTAACACTCTCTTTTAATCAACCTTGCTACCTTTCTTTCATCTATCACCCCTTTTCACCTCTTTTGCCATTCAAGCATAACAATCTTTTTATTTAATCATACACACAATTTATCATTTTGTTTTTCTATTTCTTTTTCTTTTCTTTTCTTTTTTTTTTATAACACACCTCCATGATAGCAATTCTTTTTCATAACAAATTCAAGCACCAATACATTCTAAGGCATCACACTCATCCAATTTCCTCTTATTTTGTCACATGACTTTACAATTTAAAGCACTTAGGAATTTGGATCAAATTATGGTCTTGAAAAAAAATAGATTAGGCTTACATATGAGGCTGTCAAAGAAAATAGGCTAAAGGCTCAAAAGGGGTTAACTAGGATAATGTCCATGGGTAGGTACAAAGAAGGTAAACAAGTATAGGTTGCCAAAGAAATGCCTAAATCATCTCCTAAACTTACACTCTTTATTTCGCTTTACATACATACCAGGCAAGTTCTAGCATCAGCCACAAACATAGAATATACTATATCCTCACACACACAAGGCACATGGTCGACTTTATTGGGAGTAGTATAGACTCTTGACCCAACGGATGAAGGAACTGAACCACACAATTATCACATAGTGAGTCACAATTAGAGCCTAAACATCTCAATAGTAATGATTTTAGCACAAACTCTTGTTATAATACCATGCTGCCCCTCAGAACAATTTCATGCAAAGTTAAAAAAAAATTAAAAAAATTTAACTACTAACAAACAAAACAAACAAACATAGATAGATGCAAATGCAGATAAAGAAGTAAAGCATACAAATACCAGCACCCCACACTTAGACGGGACACACTGCCCTCAGTGGAAAATAAATAAGAAGAACCTGATTAGTCGGACTCATCCTCTATGTCTGGGGTCATACCCCCTGCATCAGAATCATCATAAGAGTCGTCGTCATCAGAGTTCTCTTCCACATCGGAGTCTGGCATTCGTCGATCATCATCGGTTGGCATGTCGTCATCAAGAGGTTCCTCAAAATATACACCTACTCCACACATCGCCCTCGCATGCTCATTCATTGGGTAGTCATAATCCAACTGTTGGAGCTCTGCAGCAGTTGGAACACGACCCCCGCTTATCATGGTAAACTTCATCATGCCATATAAATGGCGGGAGAAGCTTTCGTCGCGAGCATGTCTTTCTGCAGTGGTTAGGTTGACGCCATGCATGGATTCAGCATCTTTAACCTTTGTGAGGTCAACCTTCTTCGGGTTGTGTGGAAGCTTATGATCAGCCGGTTCCTCTTCGATGTCTTCCTTCCTCAATATTGCAGTCAACAGGTTGCCAAAGCTGAAGTGGGACCTCTTGTGTAGCCTAGCTTTCCGCATTGTAGATCGAATAATTGCCTGAATGTTGATAGGGACATTTGTCATCAATGCGTACACCAGGCACACTCTATATCATGTTATCTTTGTGTACTGTGTCCCTGGAATGAGGCAAGAGTTGACTATTCGCAGCCATATCCTAGCTTCTCTGTTCAAGGAGGCATATGGGAAGGTATTGTGCCGACCGGTATCCTTGTGACGACTCCACCGAGCCATTGATCTTGTTCCGCATAGTGTGTGTCTGATTGCCCTGTATGGAGGTCTGTGATAAAGCTCCTTGAATGGTGCGGGATTAACAGATGGCAAGCCTAGAAAGAAGTTGAAGAACTCCGCATTTAGTTGCAGAACTTGGCCTCGAATCTTAACTTCACTCCCTGTAGTTTTCGGTGACCAGTTGGCATAGAATTCTTGTGCTAAATCGAGATTGCACTCTCCCATATCTCAGAAGATGAAATCAAGATGTAACGTCATTATCTTAGCCAACATGCGAAGTTCTTTCTTTGCTAGGCTCTCCTTGTGTATCAACTCCATGTGCACATATTTCTTCTCTTTATTGTTCCTATACCACTCCTTTCCTTTCTCCTCTAAGACCCATTTAATTCCGAACATGCGGCGAGGTATTTGCAGCGAGGAGGATTCGCCTTGCTCTTTTCGTCCCCTTTTCTGGACTTTTTGTGAAGTGGTTGCTTTATCCTTTCCTTGCCTTGCTTTTGGTGCCATTGTACCTGAGATTAAAATAATATTCATGTTAGCTTCATCTCGGTGGATACAATCAGTGAACAAGCAGTAGTGGCACCACCCCACACTTAGTTTGTTGGTACGGACTAGTGAAGTGAACGATGTAGATTACTCAGACTTCATCGATATACGTTTTAGGCGCTATATTCCAACAATATAATTAGTGCAGTCATACTTCCAAAAAAATCTTGGCAGTACTTTCATGGTTGATATATATTTTGATCAAGACTACTACATAGAGACTGAATCAAGTTATATCATCTAGAAATAATCACAACCTCACAAGTTGGTAGTTTAACCATGATTCTCATCTCGATGAACAAGTCATTCCAACATGTAAGCTTTCTATTTACAAGATTATGCAATTTTCGTGCCCATGTCAATTCCGCAAAAGTATGACAGTGTATGAAAATCAAAGACAAGTTGGAAACAAGTTAAAATCATCCTTACGTATTCTTTCACTCACTTAGTAGTATCACAACAAATCAACCACATTCAAATCACCAATACTACTTCAAGATCTAACAATTTATTGTAGGCGTAGTATTGTAGTACTTACAGAATATAAAAGAAGAACGAAGAAGTACTTACTTGGTTGATGCCTTTGGAAGATGTTCTTGTGAAGTAAAAGAGCAAAAGGAAAAATTTTGAGAGAATTTGGAGAGGTAGGCGGCGCTTTTCTTAGGTTTGCAATGTATTTTTGGTCTAAGAATAAGTTTCTTATTTATAGGGCAAGCTTGGGTCGGGTTTTGACCCATTTAAAATCGGATTTGGAGACCAAAAGTGACCATAGGCGGCGCCTTTTGCTTTGCCTATGCTTGGCATAGGCGGCGCCTTTTGCAAAGCATTGTTGAGCATAGGCGGCGCCTATGCCATGGCATTGTTAGGCATAGGCGGCGCCTATGCCATGGCTCATGAGATTCAGAGACAAAATGCTTTTGCATAGGCGGCGCCTATGCTATGGCACACTTGGGCATGGGCGGCGCCTATGCTATGGCACACTAGATTCCGAGAGCTTAGGCCATAGTATAGGCCTTGCCTTGTTCGTGGCCTAGATTTACATAGGCCTTGCCTTGTTCTTTGCCTATATTTTCATAGGCAATGCCCAACCCATAGCCTTTTGCTTCTTCAATCCTAACTTACCACCTTGAACATGCAATTCTTCCAAATCAAGAGTTGAACTCAATCTCCTCCTTTACACCTCTTGCACCTACACTTACTCAAAAGCAACAAAAATGATTAGAACGATGGGTTGCCTCCCATCAAGCGCCTTAGTTTTGGTCATGGCACGACTCTTCTTTTTGGATTTTTATTTAACAAAAACAAACACTTAGTAGAAGGAAAGAAAGAATGAAAAACGATGGGTTGCCTCCCATCTAGCGCTTGATTTATTGTCGCGGCACGACATAGTTACCTCGAGTACTTAGACTTCGTCGAGGTAGATGGTGGCCATATAGTTTATCGAGTCAAGAGGACCGATATATGGTTTTACTCGTTGGCCATTCACCTTAAAGACAACACCATTATTGCCTTCTAGCTCAACTACTCCAGATGAGTAGACTTGGGTAACTTTGTAAGGACCAGACCATTTGGACTTTAACTTACCTGGGAAAAGCTTCAGTCTGGAATTGAAAAGAAGTACCATATCATCCTTTTGAAAGTTTCGTTGAACAATCCGCTGATCATGATACTTTTTCATCCGTTCCTTGTAGAGGTCTGCTCTTTCATATGCATGTAGACGAAATTCATCCATCTTATTCAGCTGCTCCAATCTCAAATTCATGGCATCATCCCAATTCAAATTAAGTTGTTTTAACACCCACAATGCTTTATGCTCGAGCTCAATGGGCAAGTGACAAGCCTTCCCATAAACTAGTTGGTACGGGGACATGCCAATTGGCGTTTTGAATGCAGTCCTATAAGCCCATAGTGCATCGTCCAGCTTCCGAGACCAATCCTTCCTATTAGCATTTACAGTCTTAGCAAGGATTTGCTTGATCTCTCGATTGGAAACCTCTACCTGTCCACTAGTTTATGGGTGATAAGGTGTGGCTACCTTATGTTGCTTGACACCATATTTGGCCAATACGGATTTGAACAGCTTGTTGCAAAAGTGAGATCCTCCATCGCTTATGATAGTACGTGGTACTCCAAAGCGAGAGAAGATATTTCTCTTCAAGAATGCTACAACACGCTTTCCTTCATTGTCGGCCAATGCTACTGCTTCGACCCATTTTGAAACATAATCTACAGCGACTAGGATGTATTTCATTCCAAACGAATTTACGAATGGGCCCATGAAATCAATACCCCATACATCAAATAGCTCAACTTCAAGAATTTTCGTCATGGGCATCTCATGGTGTTTCGAAATTGCGCCTTGTCTCTGACATTAGTCGCATCTTCTCACAAATTCGTAGGCATCTCTAAATATTGAAGGCCAATAGTATCCACTTTGCAATACCTTCCTTGTTGTCCGATTACCTACGTGATGTCCCCCAACTTGGGAAGTATGACATGCTTCCAATATATTCGGCACCTCTACATGGGATATGCATCTCCTGATAACACCATCCGCGCATCGTCGAAACAAATATGGCTCATCCTAAAAGTAGTGTTTTACATCATGCATGAACTTTCTCTTTTGGTGGAAAGATAGATTTGCAGGCATCACATTACTCACCACAAAATTCGCAAAGTCTGCATACCATGGTAACTCTTCCATTATTGTGGCTAAGATCTCTTCGTCAGGGAATGCATCATCAATCTTAAGATCAGGCTGCGCTATATGCTCGTTCTCGAGTCTAGATAGATGATCAGCCACTTGGTTCTCGCAACCTCTTCTATCTTTTACTTCGAAATCAAATTCTTGCAGCAATAATACCCATCAAATTAGCCTAGGTTTCGCATCCTTCTTTGTCATTAGATATCTCAAAGCTGCATGATCAGTATGAACTACCACTTTGGTTCCCAACAAATAAGCACGGAACTTTTCAAAAGCATACACAACCGCTAGAAGCTCTTGTTCTGTGATAGTGTAGTTCTTCTTGGCTTTGTTCAGGACCTTGCTTGTGTAGTAGATTGGGTGGAATAACTTTTCCCTTCTCTGTCCAAGTACAGCACCCAAAGCTACCCCGCTATCATCACACATGACTTCAAACGGTAGAGACCAATCTGGTGCTACAATGATAGGAGCTTCAATTAGCTTCCCTTTGAGGCATTCGAATGCCCTCAAACAGTCTTCATTGAAGTCAAACCTTGCATCTTTCTCCAAAAGTTTGCATAATGGACTAGCAATTTTGGAGAAGTCTTTGATAAACCGCCAATAGAAACCTGCGTGACCGAGGAAACTACGAACTCCCTTTACTGAAATTGGGGGTGGTAGCTTCTCGATAACTTTAATTTTAGCTCGATCAACCTCAATTCCTTTTTCGGAGATTTTATGCCCAAGAACAATACCTTCTTTAACCATAAAGTGGCATTTCTCCCAGTTCAGCACTAGGTTGAATTCAACACATCTTTGTAACGCCATACTTAGGTTTTCCAAGCATGATTCAAATGACTCACCCACAACTGAAAAATCATCCATGAACACCTCCAAGGTGTCTTCAACCATATCAGAAAAAATGGACATCATACAACGCTGAAAAGTGGCTGGTGCGTTACATAGCCCGAATGGCATGCGTTTGAAGGCAAACGTACCATATGGGCATGTGAACGTTGTCTTCTCTTGGTCTTCGGGGGCAATACAAATCTGATTATAGCCGGAATAACCATCTAAGAAACAGAACTATCCTTTCCCCGCTAATCGATCGAGCATTTGGTCCATGAATGGCATTGGGAAGTGATCCTTAAGCGTCCATGAATTTAGCTTTCGGTAGTCCATGCATACTCTCCATCCTGTAACAGGTCTGAGTGGAATAAGCTCATTCTTTTCATTCGCAACTACCGTCATGCCTCATTTCTTGGGAACACATTGTACCGGGCTCACCCATGTACTGTCAGATATTGGATACACAACCCCTGCATCTAACCACTTAATAATTTCTTTCTTCACCACTTCTTGCATCGGTGGATTAAGACGCCTTTGATGCTCAATAGTGGGTGTGCAATTTTCTTCAAGTTGAATCTTGTCTGTACAAATCCCAGGTAGAATACCAATGATGTCAGCGATGGTCCAACCAATGGCTCTTATATACTTTCGTAAAATAGCAATGAGAGCTGCAACTTGCTTCTCACCCAAATCTGCTGCCACAATGACTGGGAGTGTGCTTCCGCTTCCTAAGAATGCATACTTTAAATGACTAGGCAACTCCTTCAACTCTAACGTGGGTGGCTCTTCAATAGATGGTTTAGCTGGTGGTGTGGGTCGATTTTTGAGATCAAGGTCCAGCTTCTTGGGAGCATGAGGAAATGACCCAAATCCTGTTAGAGCACCAATAGTTTCTTCATAGTTTTCAGCATCCTTGTGCTCAAAATTCATGAGCACAACCGCCAATGGGTCATTAATAATCTGCTCCTCTTCAGATAATTCTTTCTCATCATCAACATAAACATCAGCTACCGAGAATACGTTCAGCTCTTTGGGGTGCTTCATTGATTTGCACACATCAAAGCAAACTACTTCGTCATTTATTCAGAATAAAAGCTCATTAGCTCTTAAATCAATAAGCACACTTCTTGTTGCAAGGAAAGGGCGCCCCAAGATTATGGGAACTTCTGAGTCTGCCTTACAATCCAAAATAACGAAGTCTGTTGGAAAGATGAATGAAGAAACTTTCACCAATACATCACATAGAATACCAACAGGTCGTTTTACCGACCTATCCGCCATTACGAGCCTCATGTTGGTTGGAGTAGGATCACCCAACCCCAACTTTTTGTAAATAGATAATGGCATCAAATTGATGTTGGCTCCTAAATCACATAATGCTTTGGCAAAATTCAAAGTTCCAACGGTGCAAGGAATAGTGAAAGCACCGGGGTCGGCCTTCTTCAGAACTAGTGATCGGGTGGCAATTGTGCTGCAATGATGAACAGTATCTGTCAACTCATGGCTTGCTGCCCACTTCTTTGTCAAAAGATCCTTCATGAATTTCGCATACCCAGGCATTTGTTCAAGTGCTTCCACCAACGGAACATTAATGGTCAGCTGTTTTAACATAGTCATAAATTTGCTGAACCTTGTATCATCCGCCTTGTTCTTCAATCTTTGAGGAAAAGGTGGTGGTGGAAGGGGAATAGTTTTCTCCACCACTTTCTTATTATCTTGTTTTGGTTCAGTGATATTTTCAGACTGTGGATGTTGAGGAGTGACGTCATGAACGTCTTGGTCAGCTTCTATGGCGTCATCATCTTCCTTATTTTCGTCCACTTACTTGCTTTAGGATGAATTTTCCAGCACCTTACCACTCCTGGTAGTAATAGCCATGCATGATCCGTCGTTCCTTGGATTTTGCACAGTGTCACTAGGTAGAGTGCCTGCCTTTCTTTGATTGAGTGCTGCTGAAAGTTGGCTCAATTGCTGCTCTATTTGTTTTATTGAAGTGGAATGTGAGTCAACCAATTGCTTCATTGAGATCAAATCATTTATTACCTCTGTTACTCCCGCGCTGGTTGCTTCCACTCCTTTCAACAGTTTAGCCATCATCTCTTCCATATTTCCCGACCCAGATACAGTGGTGTCATGTCTTCCTGGGGGAACATATAAACCACTATTGTCATTCTTGTTCTTCCAACTACCTTGGTCGCGGTCCTTGTATCCAGATTTATCATAATAGTTCCGACCTTGGTTTCCTTGGGCATTGCCTCGGAAACCCCCCTGATTATTCAAGTAGTTCGCTTCTTCCTCATAGTCGGATTCATCTCTTCCCTGTGATACAACGGCCTTAACATTTTCGGTCTTCCCTGATAATAAGTGCTTGGTAAGAAGATCTATCTGCGTTTTCATGTGAGCCATATCTTGGTCACGTTCCTCTTGTCTACGCCTCTGCTCTGCAGTTATGCCAACAGATACGGTAGAGCTTGCTACCTCAGAATCCCTGGTATGCCAATCTCTACTCTGCTTTATCATACGATCTAGCATATCACTTGCCTCGAGAAAAGTAAGGTCCATGAATGACCCACCTGCAGCATTATCAACCACTGGCTTAGTCACTGAGTTCAAAGCCCTGTATAATATCTCCATCAAGTGGATGTTGGTCATCTGATGATTTGGGCACCGCATAAGCTTCTTCTTGAACCTTTCCCATGTTTCGTGGAGAGCTTCAGTTGGAAGCTGTCGAAAATTGCTGATCTCAACCCTTAATTGGGCTCTCTTGGATGGCGAAAAGAATCTTTCTAGGAAAGCATCTTTCAGTTGCCTCCAATTAGTAATAGAATCAGGAGTTAGCCCGTTCAACCATAGAGTTGCCTCCCCAGACAGAGACAATGGAAATAAGCGCAGACGAATTATATTCTGTCCAACGCCTGGATTGTCGAATGACTTGCATGTAGAGATGAAGTTAATCAGATGCATATTCGGATCATCGCCTGCAAATCCACCAAATAATCCCTTGAGCTGCAATAGTTGAATCATGGTGCTAGTGATATTGAACTTTGCTCCAGGTGCCAAGGGCGGAGGAATAATAGCTCCTGTAGCACCAGCTCCATCCAGATCGTCATCATCATCATCAAAAGGAGCCTGCACAGCTCGACGGTCAGGTCTAATTCTAGCTTGATGATCTCTCCTGTGCATAGGTGTCGCCACCTCATCAGTATGCCTAGGATTTAGTAGCTCCTCATCACCCAGGTCCTCATCATCAGGATTTGTTGCCTGACCTGGGTTATTAATATTTTGTTGATGCACTTGAGCAGCTGCCAGTGCAGCTAGTCTAGACTGCTCCTGTTGAGCCGCCCTTCTTTCAATGTCACGTTGTGCATCCATTCTGCCAATAAGTTGCGGTTCAGGGTTTATGGGTAATAATGGTTGACCAGAACTTCGAGTATTTGGCATGCACTGAACAAAACCTGCAGAAAACAACAACAACTAAAAGTAAAGTACGAGAATCTTTGACCAAAGGGTCTAGTAACTATCACAAACTTAGTTGACAACCGTATTCCCCAGCAACGGCGCCAATTTTTGATAACGCTCAAACTACAGCTCTCGTAAGAGTGTAAGCGGTCGTTGTCAAATATATAACCCAACTGGGTTGGGTATCGATCCCACAGAGAATAGCCGGTCACTAAGTAAGCAAATATTATTAAACTTTTGGTGCAAGTCTCGTAAAAGGGGGGATTTTGTAGCATGCAATAATGTAACAAAATAGTAGAGTAAAAATGGAAAATAGCAAAGTAAAAAGGAAAGAATGTTCAGTAAGATGTTTAACCAATGAGAATTAAGAGTTGGGGTTATGTCCACCTTATGAGTTATACGTCTCTATTGGCTATGAGTTATGCGGAATTCAGACATGCATGTGCTTATAGAGAATTGTATTCTATGGTAAATCCAGGCGTCTTTCGACCATCAAGGATTATTTCACTTTAACTCTTTCGAGCTTAAAGCGTGTCTAACGGTACAAATTCTCCAAGAGGTTAATCCAGTTACGGCACTAACTTTTTAACAGGGGTTGGTGCCCTATTACCTTGACATTATCTCTTTTCCAGACATATAACTTTTCTTTCGAACAAGTTAATGCTATACTGGCGTATTCTATGCGTTTGCAACCACAAGAATTTGCATTAAGATGAAGAGAATAATGATATAATCATCATACGAGTCACGAACTCACAAACTCATAGCAATAGATAGTATCTCATAAGGCTTCCATAACCCCAACAGAGAAGTTTAGCTATTCATGAGTGCGATGGAAATCACAATAGACATTATCATTATATCAAAATAGGATCTCACGTGTAGTATGTGTCTTGTGGCGTGAAGTCCTTTGAGAATAGCGTTTCTCTTGTTGTGTAACTTAAGATCGAATAGATGAAGAGAAAGTAATAAGAATTAATTGAATAAAAAGTAAAAGTATGAGAATTCGAATTGATGGAAGAATTAGAATGATTCAGAACTAGAAGTAGAATGCCCAAAATCTCTAACAAAATAGGGTATTTATAACACCCATATCCTATTCCTACTAAGCTACTGCATTACTTATCCTAGTCCTACTAGGTTACTGCATCATTATGCTAATCCTAATAAGTTACTGCTGATCCCCAAAGTCTTTGGAAATGTTGTTTTTGCCCGGGACAGGTTTTCCATGCGTCACTTTTAGTCCCTAGGCATCCAAGCTCTCTTTTCCTTCTTTCGTGAAGCTTCCTTGGGCGTCAAGTTATCCATAAAATACTAAAATCTTCATCATTTATACCTGAAAACTTGCTAATCACGTTTGTTAGCTCACTTACAGGAAAAAGGACTAAAAGTGCATGAATTATATATTTTGTCCTCAAAACTTAGCTAAAATATGGGTAAATTATAGTACTTAGGGGTGTAAATACGCCTATCATCATTATGCTCTAGAGTTAGTATACAAGATGAGGAAGTTTGCTTCTGGATTGTCCAGTGACTTGGCATTGAAGTGTAAGACTACAATGTTGAACAACTATATGGACATCTCCGGGTTCGTAGTTTATGTACAGCAGGTAGAGGATGAGAAAAAAAGAAGATAGAGATGGGGGAGAGGAAAAATAAGAAGTTTAGGTATTCAAAGTAGGGTGGGGGTCAGCAGAATAGTAGGAAATATGGTAGATAGTGGATCAAGAAGAAGAAATGGGGCTATTCTTATTCGTCTGCTAGTTCTCCTTATCCTAATCCTTTTGGTGATTTTTATTTTTAGGCTATCAGTGGTTCTAAGGCACAGGGTGCCCAGTCTCAAGCTAGTGGAGCTCAGTAAACCCAAACTTACCCCTCTTGGCATTTTTGTGGGCAATTTCACTGTGGATATTGTGAGAAGAAGAGAAATCGGTGTTATAATTATGGTTAGCTTAGTCATATGCAGTGAAATTATCCTTTTCCAGGGTTTCCACTGCATCTAATACAGTTTTGGCTACCACATCTTCAGCTCTTGCGCTAAAGGGCGCTACTTCTAGTACCGGCACTAGCCGAAATCATCTTTATGCACTTGCTACTCTCCAGTAATTTGAGGCATCATATCTTACAACTTTTTTCCTGTGATTTTTATAGTTTGCTTGATCCATGTTCTACCCTTTCTTATGTGATCTCTTATGTGGCTTTTTTTTTTTGGTTTTGGTCCGGAAAATATTTTTGACCCTTTTCTATGTCTACCCCAATGGCTTGAACTGCTCAAGGATTATGACATGAGCTTGTACTACCATCCAGGTAAATCTAATATTGTTGTTGATGCTCTTAGTAGGTTGTCTATGGGGAGTTTATCCTGTGTTGATGAGGAGAAAAGAGGATTGGTGAAGAATATTCACAGGCTGGCTAACTTGGGGGTTCATCTTTTGGGCTCTGAGGATGGAGTAGTAATTATTCAGAAAGTGGTCAAATCATCTCTTGGTGCTGAGGTGAAGGAGAAGCAGGCTTTGGATCCCATACTTATACAAATTAAGGATGATAAGGTTCAGCAATAGGTTATGGCTTTCGAGATTGAGAGAGATGGCATCTTGAGGTATCAAGATAGGTTGTTTGTTCCTAATGTTGATAGTCTACAAGAAAAGATCTTGACTGAGGCTCAAGACTCTAGATATACATTTCATCCGGGTTTGACTAAGATATACCATGACTTGAAGGAAATCTACTGGTGGAACAATACTGTAACGACTTAAAAAATTAATGAATTATGTGTTTTGTGTGATTTAACTATTTTACCCCTCCCCATAGTTGTATTATGGTATTTTTGGGGTGTAGGGGTGATTGGCATAGTTTTTGATGCATTTTGGTGCCTTGTATGTGATATTGAGGTTTTTGGAGACTTCGAGAGTCCTATTATGGACTTTTGGGGTAATCTTTTGATTCGTGCAATGGATGGTCGAATGTACTACGCCGGCAAATTCAAAACATTTATTTTAAGGTGGTAACATATTTAGTCTAATTTTATGACTTTTAAATCTCATTTCGATCGTCGGTTTGAAAAATTGAGATTTTGAGTTAAGGGAATCTACTTTTTGAAAACATCTTTTTGAAAATCTGATATAGCCATTGAGTTTAAAACATCGAATTTAGTATGGTTACATAGTTTGTTTGCGTAGATCGAATTCTAAATGAATCTCAGGGCCTTGGTGGAACTTGGAAAGTTTCCAAAGTTTCAGTTGTCATCTAGTGCCTCTGCGATTGCACCTCCTTGGATGATGATTGCACCTTGTGCAAAAGAGTTAGTGTGGTCGTCATACTCTCTTCTGAGGTCAGGGTGTGTGATTGCACACCTGGGTGTGCGATTGCCATACCTAATGACCTGGAAGAGGTATAAAAAGACCTCTTAGGTCGCGAATTAGGCCATTTTCCATCTTGCCTTTTGCGAGTTAAACCCTAAAATAGTGTGAGAGCTTAAAAGTGAAGCTTGTGGGTGCTTGGGAAGCTAGATTAACATCTATTTCTCGATTCTCTTACGGATTTAAGGTAAGAATTCACCCTTTTCTTAGTTTAAATTTCTTTATTAATTGTTCAAAACCACAAAACATTAATGCTTGATTTTAAACTCCAATTTCACTCTTTTTCCCTTGAATAATATTCCTAATCTTATAATTAAATGTTTCTCTTTGATTTCATCTTCAAAACAACTTCGATTCGTGATCTTAAAATGAGTTTCAAAGGTTTTTACCCGGTAAAGTTTAAAAATGATTTTCTTTGATTTAGACCTCTTTTTTAACTCAATTTGACTTGGGTTTTTATCTGCAGATTCTTAAAGTATGGGGAACCTATTTTTGAAATAAAGTTACAATTTTGCCCTTCTTTTTTGAAAACTCATTTTGAGGGTCCATTTTGATTCCGAACCAAAAGTACGCAATATGGGTATCGTTGGCTTTATTTTGATGCATAGATTCTATATTTCTTGGTTTTAGTTGATTTTGGGATCGTTCATGAGAAGTAAGGTTGTGGGTTGAAGTGTTGTGGATCAGTTTTCGACCTTGAGGTAGGTTATGGCTTAACTCTTTCAGACTAGGTTGGGTAGTTAATTTGTATATAAAATACATGTTAAGGGGATGGGAACTAATCATGAAATAGCCTATCTTAATATTTTGTGCCCATGTAGGGGACTATACGTGATGTAATTATTGGTTTTGAGATGTTATATTGTATGTGTCACCGAGTGGGGTCATATGTGATGTTGATAGCCTAAAATACATATGAATAATTGTATTGTGATATTGAAATGCCTATTGTGGTACCATTGTTGTGTTGTGTTATATTCATACTTTATTAGTGTAAGAATCATGTGGAAATTCATGGATGGGTGAAAATAATGAGTGGATTAGTGGCTCGCGTACTTGGTATATTGATTGGTTGTGGAAATACGCATTGCGATTGGTTGTGAATATTGCATCATCATCCTCATGGCATCACATGCATAATTTTACTTGGTTATTGTATGTTTTATATATATACTTGTTGTTGTTGAATGTGTACTTGATTTGTGTCTTATGTTATGTATGTGCTCTCAAAAAAATTGGAAATATTAGAAATACTGGAGACTCTGGAAACACTGGGAACATCGGGTTTTATAGACCTTCTCCAAGGGAGGTGCCGGAGAAGAGTCATAGATATTGGTATCGGATATTGGATCTTATACACCTCCAAAAGTTATTCTAGAGAAGAGTCATGGATATTGGTTCTATACGGGTTGACACACCCTTCATGGATCCCACGTCGGGAGGTTTGACTGCGTAGGTGTATACGGGGTAGTATGTAGGTTGACAACCCTCCATAGTTCCCACGTTTGGAGGCTTGCCGCTGTGGGTGTCTACCAAGGTTGTGCAATGACCTCGTGCAGCAGCAGCAGCATCATATTCTTCTTATTATTATTATTTTCCTTCTTCTTCTTCTTATACATTACACTTACTTTATTGTGTTTATGTTGTGATTGAAATTGCCATATTAACTTGCTATGTCTTTATTTGTTTTATCTTCTGTTAGTTGTACTTGACTATCTTGTATATACCTGTTCTTCCTTTTTTCTAAGTATATGTGATATAATGTATACCTGTATTCTACCTGGTTGTGTTGCTACAATGTACGTGATGTATATATAATAGAATTGTTAGTGCAAGTGGTATGGGATACTATTGTGGAACATTTTTTGATTGCAAGTGATATTCCCTTAGTGTATATTTTGTATGTCTTATTTTCTACTTTACTCAGTTAGCCTATGATACCTACTGAGTACAAGTGGACCGTTTTCACTCCTACTGTACCCTTCTGGTGCAGATTCAGGAAACTTTCCTCATTTTATTCCTTATCATGCGAACTTCTTGTATACTTCTGAGTTGTGTTCCACTCTTTCTGCACAGATGGTGTTGACTTGGTCCAGCATGATCAGAGATGCGGAGCCTTCACCCAAAGGGCGATCCTCGAGTTGTGAATGGACTCGAGTGAGTGGACGGGCCCGTTGATCAGCCCCATCTAGAAGGAGTGCTCAGTAACCTTCCCCTGAGCGTAGGTTCCACTCCAATTCCTTAGAGTTCTTCCACCTCAATCTTAGAGGGATTGTTGATTCGTCTATTGACCCGTTTGGAGGGTGCTCCTTTGAGTTTGTTTGGTATACCCTCAGCTCTGAGTGTTGTACCTCCGCCTGTGCCAGGGTCTGGTTATGGTGTTCCTCCAGCCACAAGTGTGGGTCCTTCAGTTGCACCTACTTCTGTTTTGGGTAATCCTCAGACCCCAAGTACTATTTCTCCAATCTTTAGTTGCAATAATTATTTAGATAAATATTTTATACAATATTACATAGTTTCTCTACACATCTTATACATATACATATTCTATACAATAATTATATAATTTTTATACACATCCTATACATTTTTCATATAAATCTTATACGAGTATGTATTTTATACAATAATTATAGAGAATCTATACAATATTTTATACATCCTTTAGCTAAAATTAAAGAAGGCAAATCAATAGCATCAATAACAAAATTAGAATCAAATTTGAGTTCTCTACCAATTAACTTCAAAATAGATCTAGATTTGCTATTTTGCTTCATCACGTAACTAATGTGAAAATAGTGAGTAAGAGGAAAATTTATCCAGCATAAGCTCTTTTAAGAATTATAAAGTGTTGTCGAAAAAATTTACAGAGAGGCGTTCTTCGATAATTTTAGAATGTTAAAATTCATCTTCTAAAGATAATAGACTATATTCAACAATGCATTTCAATCGCTACTAAAAGGGCACTCCAAAAAAAAAAAAAAAAAAAAAGAAAGAAAGAAAGCAAGCAAATAATCAAAAAAAGTTCAAATTTAAAAAACTCAAAAGAATAAAATCTAGAATTCATACATAATGTAAACATGTTGGCTAATATTACGAAAAAAATGAGAAGAAATTTCAATCGAGTACTTCTTCAAAATGATTTCAAAGCAACTCCACAGTCACAATAACTGAAAATTAAACAAATTATTCCAAACCCACATGAAGAAAATAAAGAATTAGAGGAACAAAGATAGAATTTGTGTTGTGTTCTTTTCTACAAAGGATTGGAGTAAGATGAGAAAAAAAGAATGTTATGGGATTAGGAAAAAAAATCAAAAAATAGAAAGTATAATGATACAAAAAAGAGACAAAAGAGACTACTCAAATCAATTTTATGAAATTTGAGATATTTGTACTATTGGCCATACTGTGAAAATAAAAAGGGCAAATCACATAAGTATACAATGTAAGAGTCGATATTACAAAAACTATCACTAGTTTTTAATTTACAAGATACAACAAAATCTACCAAAAGTAAAAAAAAAAAAAAAAAAAAAAAGACAGTTAAAATGGCATGATTTAAGGAGACAATTTAATGATTGATATTTTATCTTATAAATTCTCCTACTTTATTTTTCAACTAAATTTTTTATAAAAAAAAAATAGTAAATAAGATAACCGAAAAAACAACACATTTATTTGATATTTTTTTATGCTTTTAAATTTAATTTATTTAATTCAATGAACATTAATTTTTAATACCGCTAAGAAAAAACATCATTAATGATAGTAAATTCTCCAATTGATTCAAACTACATCTTATACAAATTTCATACACCGTAAATTTATTAATACACCATAAATTATTAATATACTTATTTCTATATCGATCAAACACCATAAAAATAAATCAATTTTTGTACATTTTAGACACCATAAAATTATTGATACACCAATTTCTATATATTTCAGACACTATAAAATTATTATTATTATTATTATTATTATTATTGATACACCTATTTCTAAAGAGTTCAAACACTATAAAACTATTGATACACCAATTTATAAGACACCTTAAAATAAAATTGATGATATAACAATCTCTATATAATTCAGACGCCATAAAATTATTAATATATTAATTTCTAACTATTTAAAAAATCATAAAATTATTGATATACACATTTTTATACAATTCAGACACCATAAAGTTGTTGATACACCAATTTCTATACAATTCAAACACCATAAAGCTGATGATACACCAATTTCTATACAATTCATACACCAATTTTTATACAATTCATACATCATGATACACCAATTTCTATACAATCCATGCACCATAAAATTATTGATACACCAATTTTTATACGATTCAGATACCATAAAGTTGTTGATACACCAATTTCTATACAATTCAGACACCATAAAGCTGGTGATACATCAATTTCTATACAATTCATACATCAATTCCTATACAATTCATACACCAATTTCTATACAATTCATGCACCATAAAATCATTGATAACCTTCACTGGTGTCATTAAAAAATTCTCGAAACTCCTCAAAAATATCAAAAGATTCAATCTAGCTGGCCTCTTTCTTTCCAACAAGCTAGAAGTAGAAGAACAGAAGAACAATCAGTAGTAACAAACATTGAGTAAAAACCCAAAACCTCCATCAAAAATAATATCCACGGTCGCCGTCACCACCATATCGGATTCGCCCACCGTATCCAAAACACAAAACATACTGACTGATGAACAAACAGATCGCCACGACCATCATCAAGAGTGATAAACCCAAAAACGTTTTGATCATTGAATCACTTGACGGTTTTCTTAGCCCTCTATACAATTTCTTCAGCCATTTTTTTCTCACAAACAAAAACCTTAAAAATCCTTTTATGTTCTTGGTATTGTCACTATGGGGTATTTTACAAAGGGATGGCAAACTTATATGGAGAAATTTCATAAATATAATGAGGGGAAAAAATGAAAAATTTAAGGGGGTTTGGGTGGAATCATCCAAAATCATCCAACAGTTCGCTCGACAGAATTGGGCAGATCGCTCACCGAAGTTGCTGCAAGAAATAATGTTGGCCTTTGCTACAGCACTTCCGTTTAGGAATATTGGGTATTAAAAAATAAAAATTTAGATATGAAATTTCGGATTGGGGCTTGGGTATTTAAGGAGGAAGGAAAGAATGTAGTTTTAATTTTTTTTATTTTTGTACTAAGCAAACAACTCGCAAATCCACTGGTGGAAAGGCTCCAAGGAAGCAGCTAGCCACCAAAGCTGCAAGAAAATCCACTCCAGCAACCGAAGGAGTGAAGAAACCTCACCGTTTCCGCCTAGGAATTGTGGCTTTGAGGGAAATCAAGAAGTATCATAAATCGACGAAGTTGTTGATTAGGAAGCTGCCATTTTAGAGAGAAAAATTGCACAGGATTTCAAAACGGCTCTGAGGTTTTATAGTAGTGTTGTTGCTGCTCTATAAGAGGCTGCTAAGGCTTACCATGTTGGTTTGTTTGGAGATACTAATCTTTGTGCTATTTATGCTAAGAGGCTTGTGATTATACCTAAGGATATTCAACTTGCTTGGAGGATTCGTGGTGAAAGAGCTTAAGATGAAGCTTTTTAGGGTTAATGTCTAATGTAGTTGATTTGAGTTGCAGCATGTGTAAACTGTTGGTTTACTAGTATTCTGGAATCTGATTAAAAAAAGAAGTACGAGAAAGAAGAATAATGTGAGAAAAGGGTTAGAATTTTTAATATAAGATGACATCTAAATAGTTGATAGATTTTGTAAATAAAAATTATATTTTGTAAATAAAAAATAATGCTGGTATGTTTTGTAATATTTACTCTTAAGTTGTATATTTATGTGATTTTTCCAAATAAAAACGCCGACAAGCTATTTTATATCAAGTGGGCCAAACTTGGGCCATTTGTTTTGTAACTGGTCAGCCCATGTTCTTTTCCTATTTTATTTATTTTAATGGATCCAATTTTTATTTTTATTTTAAGTAATAATAGTTAATTTAGATTTGGTGACATGGATTTTTAATAAAAGGTCATATGGTAAAAATAATTTTGCAAAACCGCTTACAAAATAATGGCACGAATGAACTTTTTTGTAACAGTAATGACATAAATGAGCCAAACTTTTAAAGGCAACGAAATAGATGAGAACTCCACACCTTTGGGAGAACATTGCTTAAAATACTCCAAATTGACTCTACATGGCAGGTAAATAGTTGGTCATTTTCTCAAGCAGAGGCAATATTTCATGCTCCACAATCAGCAGAAGTGTCTTAGAACTATGTACTCTAGTATATATATGTGCATCAATCTTTTATGCTTTATTTACTCGGACTGGAAATACGTCATACAAATATCCACAAGAACAACTTAATCTTTAGTTGTATTCCAAAGAGGTAAAACGAACATATCCACAAGACATCTCAATCTTTTGTCTTTTTGCTCATATAATTATTTCCAGCTGCTGTTAAAAGGAATGTACTTTTCTTTTGTTTTCTTTTCTATCTCTTGAAAGAAAATAAGATTAATGTAGTTTGTGGGAAATATTTAAAATTAGTATAAAATAGCTTAATACAAAAATAAACATTAGAATGACATACTTGTTATAAATGTATTTACATTATAGTAAATGTCTCTCAAGATTTAATAAGATCTAGTTGATATCTATCAGGATTTGAAGTATCTGACTTTTAGTTAGAAACTAGGAGTATTTTCCCCTATAAATAAAGAGGTTTTGTTCATTGTATTCTCAATCTGATGATCTCTCATTCCTCAAGAGAAGAAATAAGAATCACTCTCTCCATTCTCTCTACTTTTCTTCTTGTTCTTTATTGTTTTATAACACGTTATCAGCACGAGACTCTACCAAATAAGGTGAGATTATAAATCTAAAGGATTTCAAGGTTAGTAATTCTTTATGTTATCTTTCTTTTGCTACCACTAATATAATTATTATTGAATTTGAGGAAAAATAATTGGTTTGGAACCATTTATATTTTAAATTTATTCCTCAAGAACAATATTATCAAAAGGAATGATAATATGTTGGGTTCAAGTCCCATCGATTCATGCCTAAGACGTCTTTATATGGATAAGATGTTGAGTTTGAATCTCAATACATCATATTGATGATATTATGATGGTTAAGGCAAAATAATTAGTGTTTAATAAAAGGTCATGAAACATATCCCATTAATATGCTCTATTCCATGAAGTGAATATGGTAGCATAAAGCTGAAAGTTGACAACTTGCTTCATTGTTGAAAGAAGACAAGTGATTGAATGCACGAATATAAGCGTGGAGAGACAATATGATAATAATCATCAAAAGTGATAATATTTTCACAGGTTTATTATGATTATAAGATATGCTAGAGAAAAATTCTCCACATCATATGTATGCCTCAATTTGCTCCTGAAGTAGCAATATGATGAAAGAGGTTATAAGATATATAAGCTATCATAATTTGATAGGCTTAAGACACGATTATATTTCATTCTTGGGGAATGAGAATTTTGATTATTATAAGCACAGATCCATTCCCTGGGGTGAATGTGATAATATTTAGTGAAGTTTATTAATATAAACGTGTACTTGATTGTGATGGTATGACAACTTACCTCCGAAAGAGGCAGAATAACTGAGATGAGTTATTTTGAAATCTACTTCTGAAGTAGTAAATTTAAAATTTACTAAAGCAAAAACACATATCATGGTAAACTTGGAGTTTACTAGATTAAAAGTTCATAAGTTGACATGAACGATTGTGATATCCCGAAGATGTGCATACTGAGTATTGAACATGCATTGAAGAATTAGAAAATTCTTCATGAACTTTAATGTTGTTTGTTCTCATGATAAGTTGGCTGGACCAACTAATTTTGGGATTGAATCCCTCAAAATCTGAAAAGAATAAAAGGTGAATAAGGGCTCATTCACCTATCATGTGATATGTTGAAAAAATGTATCAATAAGATGATCACATGTACATTCATGGTCAACCTACGTTTGACATTCATAAAGTTACTTGTTCAATATAAATTGAGCATAATTTTCAAATTATGTAATCAAGATAATTCATCTTGATGATGATGGTTTAGCATTGAATGCCTTCCATAAATAGCTGAACCATTACTAATGAGAACAAAGTTTCATGTATTGGTATGAAATATGATATACCGCATACAATAGCACTTGTATGCATTAAACCAATATATTATGATATTTCTTCCCTCTCAATTGGTTCAAGGTCAAAAACCAACTATTTCATCTAATAGTTTTGATGTGCGGTATACGATTAATAAATATGACATGATGTACAAAGATAGATTCTTCAAAGAAGATGGAGGATGTATGTTAGTTTTTCTAACATAAGGGGGAGATTATAAGCAGCTATGAAATATGTTAGGAATTATCATCAGATCTTCATTCAAAAGATAATTCAAGTTAAATGCCGAAAGCATCTCATATTTAGCTGCAAGTGCTCCTATTTTGTGTTCTTAAAGGATAAAGTCTATGCATGTGTGAAGCATGATAGACTAATCAGTTCCAAATGAAATAATCCTTGAAAAGGATAAGGAGCAAATAATCATAATAAGAAGGTAATGTGCTCTTGAAGAGCCTACGACATAACACTTCATGAAACCTTATGAGAGGTTTAGGTACCTGAAAATAACGAAGTGATGAGATCTCAAAATATTATGTCGTATTGTGAACTGATACAAAATAAGAAATCGTCGACGATATCTTTGATACAATATTGGCGCAATATTGTAAAAGATTATGAGGATCTGAATTCTGCGTTAATTTAAGCATGCTAGCGTAGAAACATTTATCAAGTGACCTGAAAGGATGCATTTTGGTAAGCGTAAAACTTATTTGATTTGCAGTCCAGACACTTGAAGATGTCACACTTGACATGTTGGATATTGTTACTTGACAAACATCCATATGAAAATTCCTAAAGGATTCAAAATGCCTGAAGCATATAAAGTTTCTGAAAAACTTTTTATTATCCTCATAAGATATAATTTGATGATTTGGGTATCATTGAAACTCTTGGAGAGTTTTCAAAAGTAATAGAGTATTTGCTTAAATGAGAAACATGCAAAAATTGAATAAGGATCCATTCCGACCTCAAGAAAAGAATCTCCTTGATTATGAAGTATCATATCTTAGTGCAATTGATGCACTAATGTATCTTGCAAATACTACAAGGCCTGATATAGCCTCTTTTTTTTAGTTAATTTGTTAGCAAGTTTGTTGTCCCGATCTTATTGGTCATGCTGATTTTGGGTACTTATCTGACCTACATAAATCTCGGTCTCAAATAGGCTATGTGTTTATATGTGGTGGTACTGCAATATCTTGGAGATATAAAAAGCAGTCTATCGTAGCTACTTCATCGAATCATGCTGAGATAATAGCTATTCATGAAGCAAACCGAGAATGTGTATGGTTGAGGTCCATGATACATCTCATTCGAGAAAAATGTGGTGTGAAATATGACAATCTACCCACAATTTTATACGGAGATAATGCATCATGCATAGCACATCTTAATGGAGGATTCATAAAAGGAGATAGAACGAAGCACACTTCATCAAAGCTTTTCTACATACATGAGCTATAAAAGAATGGTGATATCAACGTTCAACATATTCGTTCAAGTGAAAATATGGCTGATTTTTTCACCAAGTCTTCTCCAATTGCAACTTTCAAGAAGATGGTGCACAAGTTCGGGATGCAAAGGTTCAAGGATGTTCTCATTAGGGGAGTTAATACGTGTTGTACTCTTTTTCCCTTACGAGATTTTGTCCCACTGAATTTTTCTTGTAAGGTTTTTAATGAGGCAGCCGATATGCGTATTGTTAGAGATGTGTACTCTTTTTCCTTCACTAAATTTTTTTTCCTACTGGGTTTTTCTAGTAAGGTTTTAACGAGGCACATTATCTATCTAGACATTCAAGAGGAGTGTTATAAATGTATTTACATTATAGTGAATGTCTATCAAGATCTAATAAAATCTAGTTGATATCTTTCGGGATTTGAAGTATCTGACTTTTAGTCAGAAACTAGGAGTATTTTTTTCCTATAAATAAAGGGATTTTGTTCATTGTATTCTCAATCTGATGATCTCTTATCCCTCCATTCTCTCTACTCTTCTTCTTGTTCTTTATTGTTTTATAACAATACTGAAATTGTAGCAACTAGAATTTATTCTCTTTCATCCGTCAAAAGAAAGGAGGCAACCTCCACCACCAATAGATAAATAAATAAATAAATAAATAAATAAATAAATAAATAAATAAATAAATAAATAAATAAATAAATAAATAAATAAATAAATAAATAAATAAATAAATAAATAAATAAATGAATAAATAAATAATCAAAAGCTCGTATTCTACAGGAAGATATGGTTCAGTATTCTGGTGGCATTGCTGTTTCAAACATCGTCTATGCATTATTCTCGTTTGTATTTCAACAAAACATGCTCTTTGTCCATTTCCTTCTCCAAGTTATTGCCTGCATTTATTTCTTAAAATTGTTTAAGAAATGCAATTACGCCAGTATATTGTCACATGTTTTTATAGAAACGAAGTAATGGAAACAAACTTTTCACTAGGACACTTGGCACTCTTCTTTTCTACGCAAACTAATAAAACAAGAAATATTCGAATGAAGATATATGTTACCCCTATGATAAACTAGAAAAGAATAATGAACTCTTTCACGACCGGCTGGGCTTAGCTTTTTTTCTTTTATTGAATCGATTCCACCAGACCAAAATTCATTTGATTGATGCATGTACATTCAGTATAGAGCTCAATATGAATATACACCTGATTCTCACCGTTTATAACTTGAAATGTTACGTAGAACAGCAACTAGAAAAGAACATGCCACATGTTCGCTTAGCTATTACACATGATTTGCATTGTGAAACAATGTTTGAAGGCAAATAAATAAATGAAACTAACATCCTATGAATAACCAGGCCCCCCACACAAAGGGGAAAGATCATTTGGTAGTCACAGATAATTATTCTTCAATTATTGGGACACTCCGAGGAAATTCTGTTCCTCATGAAATGGCAAGTTTATCGGCAATGCGAACAATGACGTTTCTCCAGATAATCCCTTCATCAACATGGCCGACGAATATCCCTAAGCTCGGGCAACTGGTACAGCAATTAGGGGTGGACATATTTTGGTTTAAATCGAAAAAATCGAAAAACCAAATCGAAATTTAATTTTGGTTTCGATTTTTTGATTTTTCAGATCAGATTAGGTTTGTAATTTTAAAATTTTGATTTTTTGGTTCGATTTTCGATTTTTTTTAAAAAAAGTCTGTTAAACCGAAAAGCCAAAATTTTATGAATAAATAAATAATATATATATTTTATTATATATATATATAATATTTAGTAATTCACATTCACAATTAACATTTAACAGCAAATTCTCATACGCCGCAGCCATTGCCCATTGCCAACCCTCAATCCCTATTCTGGTATTCCCTGTGCTGCGTTGTTTCTCAAGTACACCAGCGACGACGAATCACGACTCACGAGTGTTCCTCCGTTCCACCGATGGTAAGGCGGTGTTCCTTTCGTTGATCGTTTTCACTTCTACTGATTGTGGGTTTGTAAGTTGTGGCTATCCACCAGTGAGAAAGTGGAGCCGGCGGTGACCAGCCGACCACTCTTGTTTTATGCAAAAAGCGTGTTGTTTCATGGACTATTTTTATGAGTTTTGTGTTGTTTTGTAGACTATTTATGCAAGGTTATATTATATATAATGATTAATGACATTATGTATTATGTTAAGCTTATGATTATTTCATTTCGTTTCATTCATATTGAGTTATTTATAGTTATTTATATCTGGGAATGAAAAATAGGTTTGAAAAAAAATATTTTTTCTAAAAAAGCCCATCAATTTTAAATGCTCAGTTATGAAAAAAAAGAGGCTAACTACTTTAATATTTCAAACCGAAATAAAAATCCGAAATAACCGAACCGAATTTGTAAAAACCGAACCGAACCGAATTTATTTCGATTTGGTTACAGATGTCATTTTTGTCAATCCGAAAACCGATGAACCGAATCGATATTAAACAATCAGACCGAACCGTTCGAACGCCCACCACTAACAGAAATTGCATTCTCCAAGAAGATATGGTTTAGTATTCTGGTGGCATAGATGTTTCAAACATTACCTGCTTGCATGTACCTGAATACCATAAAACAATACAACATACCTATACAACATACCTAGTATATTCCCACCAAGTGGAGTCTGGGGAGGGTTAAGTGTACGCAGTCCATACCACTACCTCAAATGTGAGATAGAGAGGTTGTTTCCGATAAACACCGGCTCAAAATAAAACAATCTAGACAAGAAATAGTAAAAGGGAAAAGATACAATAGAAATAACACATCCAATAATACCATATACAAGATGCACCAAGTAATACAACAAATGACACAGCATCCTAAACTCATACTAATCTTCTACCCTAATCTGCCTCTCCACAACTTTCTATCTAGGGTCATATCCTCGGTAAGCTCCTCGCTAAGCTGGAGCTGCTCCATGTCATATGTCTAATCACCTCCCTCCAATATTTCTTCGGTCTACCTCTACCTCGCTTGAAACCATCCCTAGCCAACCTCCCACACCTCCGCACTGGGGCATCCCTGCCACTCCTCATCACATGACCAAACCATCTCAACCTCGCTTCTCTCATCTTAGCTTCCACCGAAGTCACTCCCACCTTATCTCGAATAACTTCATTTCTAATCCTATCTTTCCTAGTACACTCACACATCCACCGAAGCATTCTCATCTCTGCCACCTTCATCTTCTGGATGTGGGCCTTATTAACAGGCCAACACTCCGCCCTATACAACAAAGTTGGTCTAACCACCTCTCCGTAGAACTTGTCTTTAAGTTTAGAAGCTACCTTTTTGTCTCACGAGATTCCGGAGGTGAGCCTCCATTTCATCCACCCTACCCCAATCTCAATCCGATGAGTGACATCTTCGTCAATCTCTCCATTCTCCTGAACGATAAACCCCAGATACTTGAAATTATCTCTGTTATTGATAGAATGAGTATCAAGCTTAACAACCACATCGGACTCATGAGACACCTCGCTGAACTTACACTCCAAATATTCCGTCTTGGACTAACTCAACCTAAAGCCTTTAGACTCGAGGAAGTGAGAACATTAAAACATGTGTCCTCAGTCACCAGCCTATAGGTGATATAGAGCAAAGCAGGGATTCAACCAAAGAACTACTGCAAACTCAGATCTTCAACCATCAATTAGAGTTTAGTCAAAGCAATACCTTTCTTTTATTGGCCCAGTCAATTCGTAGTAGTCAGGAAAACCTTGGAGCCTTGCATTTTCACGGATCGCGAGCACTCTGTCTTGTACTGGATGTATTATGGTCTGGAAGGAACATGAGAACAACGGACAACGCATCACGATGAGACAAGATAAAAAATGTAATGAATTGAGATAAGATGGCAAAGGTTAAAGCTACCTGATTTTTTTTAACAAGGAAAATTACGTTAAAGCTACCTGATTATGTGGTTCATATCTCGTCACAACTGTTAGGACGGTTTCATCACACTACAAACGACCAAACGGTCTGCATAACGTCACACAACTAAAACGGTATTTAGCATTAAGGAGGTGGAGGTGAAAATACATGTAGATACCAAATCAGAAAGGGGAAAAGATGGAGTTGTCATTACTTTGAGGAATTGCCACCGACGAAGCTCATAGCATAGTCAGGGACCTGTTAAATTTAAATATCATAAGATCCAGAAACGAACAACACAATAGTTATGTCACTCGGAACAAAAGCACACCAAAGGCTTCCCCGAAGGTAGTCTTACTCTCTCCGCGTCTGGGTCCCATTCAACTTTATTCTCTGGCCGAACACGAACTCCAGGCACGTCCGTTTGCACCCTACAATCACGGAAGGTCAAGAACTCAGCACCACGACTAAAGTACCAAAATAATATGACAGAAACAATTAATACACGTTCCGCTTGGAAATTTGACATACACGCAGATAGTCATTGTCATTCAACTGAAGAAGATGATTGTATAGAACACTTACCAGCAAACCTACAAAATAACCACACTGCATCAGCAAAACTCATTAATGCAGAACCCATTTCAAGCTCAACCGTAGTTATAAAATGAAACCTCTCAAAAAAAGAACTGAGTGTTGTTTCTGTAGATGCTTCTCATGTGCAACACATGCAAAAACATGGAACTAGCAGGCTTCCATTACTCTACATGCAAACTATGTGGACTCATCATTCCTCCCGAATCTTACAAAATGCTGGAAATCAGATCTAGGCTCATCAGTGTGAGAAATGTAAGTCAAGTAGTGTAAGTCATTTCATCTGCTCATTATTCTCCACCAAAAAAGAAAATCATATACATAAAAAGAGGAAAAATGATGCTCATTAGTTTATGTTAAGTAATTGGAAGTGCCTTCAAAACAACTTTAATATCTCTTACGTACCGAAGGAAAACCAGAAAGTGCATCACTAAGAAAGAGTTCTTTAACTCGAGTTCTCAGCCTTCATCATATGCAACTGTGTTTGACTGCATTAGCACATGGATGTACATATAGTCAATATCAAATGCTACATCATTCATGACCATTTTAAGATAAATCAAACACGTACCTCAAATTCTATGGGAGTAAAATCCCTCAAAATAACTCTCTATGTGGGCAATGGATATAGTGGCAACTTCTGCAACATGATGACAAGATTAAAGCAGACTGAGGATGGTGAATAGGTGCATTCAATTCAATATTGAAAAACTATTAAATAACTCGATATCAAAATCAGTATTACCTCTGACGAAAGAGTACCCCGCGTGGTAGGTCACCCCTACAAGTCTGCTTAACGCATATTGCCCACGGAACGATTGGAAAATTTCATAAGGTCCACCACGTTCTCCATTAATACAAACCTCAGTTTCAAGAAATCCATGTTGTCCGTGTAGACCTATAACTATGCTTATTACTCCTATTATGGCCAGAAACTGGTAGAACAACAAGAAGAGAGAGGCAAAGGGAGACATACATGTAAAGATTACAGTTTTTGGAGTTGTGAGAGAGTGAATGAATAAAATTGGAGGGGTCAGAGGTCAAGATTCCAAAAAGGTATGCTTTTACCTCTCTCTCTCTCAACTTTCCATCCATCAAACACTCTCATCTTCTTTTTTATCTCTTCTCTCATTATTCATGCGAAATAATGAGCCTTGAGGTAAAGGGGAGAATAATAAAATTGGCAGTCCTCTCAAGGAATGGAATTAGGACCAGTACCACAAGTCTGACAGTTGATTTTATTTTAAGCAACACACACCCAATTGACGCCAAACCCCCAACCAACACTTCGTCACGTTTTCTTGAAGAACTTCTGTATACGTCACCACATAACCATAACTAGATATTCTCCTTCCTAAAATGAACCAATGTGACAGTATGTACAAGTTAATTGACTCTAGGAGAAGAAATTACATGCCTCCTGCCTCAATCTCCTCTTGTTTAGAAAGAATAAACCAATTGCTTTCCCTCATCTTTAAAGACGATCATCATTTCAAATTAGTAGTTAATTCCTCTAAATATTATACATATAACTCTCTCCAATATTAAGAGGGGTATAAGTATTAGAAAATGCTTGATGCACATTCACTTGTGTATTAAAAAACAAAAAACATGCTTCACTCCCTTCATCTACAATTTGATGAATTAAAACATCTCATGTAGAAAGACCTTCCTAGTTAGGAAGGAAATTTTGAATTCAATATAGGCATGCTGACATAAAAACTATTTAAAGCACATGAACCATGATTTAACCACTATTACTAAATTTGACTACAAAAATAAAAATAAATATAATGGTATATCAGACCAAAGCGAGCCGTAGTTGAATTTGGAACTAGGCAGCAAAAAACTAAGTCAACAGGTGTGTCACTTGTGGACGGGCTACCAAGACCATGGAGTATTAATCTTTCCTTGAGACTAACTCATAAATAAATGGGTCTCTCTTTTGAAAATTGCAGGCCTGTATCCAACAAAAATCTTACAGCGTGTTCATTAATTCAACTTGAAAGAGCATGCTCTTATCACCATCTCTTTGCCAATGCTGTTCAACTAATGTTTATGCTGTTCACATCATTATAATAGTGAGGGAGGGCAGCCAAAGCCACAATGTTATTGTCACAATCTACCTAGGCAATGCAATTTCGTGTTTTCCTTTCGTTCTCTGAATGATTACGTACACTTCTCCTAATGGTAAATGGAGAGACTATTGCTAGCATATTTTGTTTAAAAGTAGCATATTCTTCTTTTGATTCCAATCCTTTCTGTTTCATCTATCTAATAAATGACCAAGTATAGTAACTTATTATACTAACACTGGGATAGTATGACCTTGCTTAATATGATGAAATTCAACTAGTGAGAACGATAGTGTATGATCCTAGGCTCCTTGAACAGTGGATAACATATGTAACTGCCGAAGGAAGATGGTATTTTCTACAATGTCTCAATTATATGCATATGTTTGGAAGCCTAGGATTATACTCCAAAATGAACTTCTTCCTGATAGAGATTCTAGCACCTTTCCCTGAACAAGAATGGATTAGACTGATCAACATGCCAATACTAATACAAGAAAGACACGAAACTAAAGAGGAATCAAGGTGACCACGAGATTATGTAACAGCAAAATCGTGCTAGCTATAGTCATGAATAAAAGTCACATCTTCTACGAATCTTTTTAGGCTCAGGATCTAATCTTATGTAAAAATCTTAACGCAATAAGTAGAACTTTTACGATACTATAGTATACTTGTGTTCCCACTCTATAGTAGCTCAAGTTAATTGACCATAATTTCTTTGTATTGTGGGAAGGCAAATTCTGCTGATGTTGCAAAAGTGAAGTTTCTCTATATGGGAAGGTACACCAGCAAAATGCCTTTTTTCCCTCCAAATCATCAATATTTAAAACGAAAAAGGTACAAATATGCCCCCGAACTTTAATAAATGGTACAGATATACCCTCCATCATACTTTGGTTACAAATATACCCTTGCCGTTAATGAAAAGGTACAAGTATACTCTTCTCATTAACGACGGAACACATGTCAGCATCATATTGGTTGGCCCTTTTTAATTTATTTTATCTATGAATAATTTAATCTATCCTAAATTATAATTCATACCCGATCCAAATAACCCAACCCAACCCATGTAATAGAGAAGCTTCAAGAGACATATCACGTGTCTCTATTCACGCGTGTTTCTTTCTTCCACTCTCTCACACTCACACTCTCTCACTAACCCAAAAAACCCTAACAAATGCATTGATTCGATTCATGTTTCGATCCATCTACCATCTAAAATCGAGTACAAATTTGTTTAATATTGTGATGTTGGTTAATGTTCTGATGTTAGATTAATAGTCTGATGTTGTTTAATGTTTCTCACGAACGACTGTTGTTTGTTTTTTCTGATTCATGAGCGTCAATGAATCAGAAATTCTTCATGATTGTTGTCCTGCTTTAAATTCATTGTTACACCATTGTTCACCAACTTCAAAGAGTGAACAAGAAGACAACATTTTAAGGACAGAAACATGAGAAAAACTTGCAAAGTTTGGACATTCCTCGGCCAAACCAAGGTCCTCATTGTATCACAGGACGGGTCGGAATATTTGGATCGGGTATAGGTTATAATTAATATGGATTAAATTATTCACAGATAAAATAAATTAAAAGGGCCAAACAATAGTACAATACGATGCTGGCACGTGTCCCGTCGTAAATGAGAAGGGTATATTTGTACCTTTTCATTAACGACAAGGGCATATTTGTATCCAAAGTATGATGGAGGGTATACTTGTACCATTTATTAAAGTTCGAGGGTATATTTGTACCTTTTCATTAGCGGCAAGGGTATATTTTTACCCAAAATATGATGGGGGTATATTTGTACCATTTATTAAATTTCAGGGGCATATTTGTACCTTTCCCGAAAATGTGGCATGGGTATACGAGGTAACTTAGGAGAAGCTAACAAGGTCAATTCAAGCTAAGCTCAAAGTTGTTGCAACATCCAAATCTTAATGAATCTGATGTAATGATGATTATTAGATATTCATTATGCAAAACCAAAGTAAGTTAGGTATCCCCTCCATCTCTTTAAATTCATTCTTGTTTCAGCTAGTGCAATCTATCATCTTCCAGTGACAACTTGAAATCATTGTACCAAATTCGAGTAACTTTAAAAGATAGGATGTGCAGCCCAGAAAAGAACCAAATACTGAGAAAGAAAAGATATGTCTCAATAGAATCTTTGAAATTCCACAACTGCTATATGAGTATTAAGTTCTAAGACATTTTATTTACCATTTGTTTGTCCACATGCTCATGAATCCTTTTCTAACAGTACATTTTAAAGATTCTGAATGAACAGGGCCCTTATATACACATAATCAGTTATAATATCATTTTCATCATAGATAACAATTGAACGTTTTTTTCTTCAGATAGATCATTTCATGATGATTCAATGAAAACTTGATTCTCATCTGTAACTTAAGAGAAATAGGTGCCCCCTCCTTTCAATATATTTGTCTTTCATTTTTAGTCTATTCAAAAAAGAATGGCACTTTCTTTACAACCAACATCCTACATGGCACTTTCTTTACACCCAACATCCTACATGACATTTAAAACTACAAGATTCAAAGAGTATTTTGGTACATCACACCTATCTTTAGTTTAAAACCATAAAATTTAAATTGCCTTGAATTATTTATTTACCATTTGTTTCAGTTCGGTAATTTCCAAGGGGCAAGTGCCATTAATATCCTGCCCATAAACTTTCTTTATTCTCATTGGAGAAAGACTACCATGGCGGGCTTTACGCGTAAATCCAGATGCTTTCTTTATCTCACTCAAAAGTAAACCATATTCTACGACCCTCTAAACACTATAGCAACCACTCTCTTCATCTACATAAGTATTTTGGAGAAAGATGACTAATACACCACAACATGCGGAAGCAGGAGAAGATAGGGCCTACTTGGATTGTCTTATTTTAAGTGCTTTTGAGCCAAAATAGCTTTTAAGCACTTCTGAAGTGTTTGGGTAAAATAAAGTAAGTGCTTTTAAGCACTTATTTTTAAGCTAAAAAGAAAAAAATAAGTCATTAAGTTAGAATTCCTTTAACTTCTGGCTTTTGACTTATAAATCAAAAGCTATAAGCCCATCCAAACACCATAACCAGGATCTAATCAATAAATACAGAAATAGAAGAAAAGGACCAGTCCATTAGCTAACAGCTACAATGTACATAGCTCCCAAAAGAGAAAATCAAACAAGAAGAATGCATGGTGGAAAAAAGAACATAAAAGAAGCTAACTTCGTGCCAAGAAATTATCAAATTAAGCAGCTAACAACAAAAACTTACTTCTCAACACCAATTGGGAAAAAGCTAATATCTACCAACCAAAACAAAATCATTGTCATCCAAAACTTGGACATCTCTTTCACCTATAAAGTTTTCCCGTCCAATTTCCCTAACAATCTTCCCAAATTCCTCTCTCTTTTCCTTTGTAAGTGGAACATATGGAAGGCGAAAGACAGGCCTCACAACTCCGAGTTGAGCTAAAGCTGTATTTAGAGCAATGGGGTTTGGCTCATGAAACAACCATTCAACCAATGGCATTAGCTTTGAGTTCAAAGCAGGATTCTTTCCTCCAAACATTAGTTCATGCATCAGATCAGGAACCAAGTTGCTGGTGACAGAAATAACTCCCATAGCACCATGATCCCACCTTGAGTCATGGCATTGATCATCATTTCCACTCCACACGACCAACCCATTACTTGTATACTGCTCCACTCTATCATTTCCGACACACTCTTTGACACCAGCAAGGTTAGGGCTCTTTGCTAATGTCTGAATTACACGTGGGGGAATGTCTTGACCAGTTCGTGATGGCACATTATAAATGATAGTAGGGCCCATAGGGAGCACACTGTCAAAGTGAGAAATCATACCCTCAATGGAGGTCTTCCCATAGTAGGGATTAATATGAAGAGCTGCATGCATACCCACAGCAAATCCCTGTTCAGTTGCATGGATTGCTTCCCTTGTGGAGTTGCTTCCTGTATTTCCAATGACTTTGATTGATCCACCAAAACAATTGACTGTGTGACCAATGAGCATGATATGTTCATCCCAGCTCATCAACTGACCTTCACCTGTCGTGCCACCAACAATCACACCCTCAACGCCATTTTCGATTTGCAAATTTACTAAGGCGTCATAAGCCTCAAGATCAAATCTTCCATCCGGTAAATATGGGGTTTTGATTGCAGTAATCAATCGAAGTGATTTTATGTCCTCAGCAAATGTCCTGCATAAGAGAAGATTAAATGAATTTATGTTAAACATTTTGTTTGCATGTATCTCTTATAAATTTCCATAATGTTGATATTCACTTAATAACTCTGTATTAACTAAAAGGGAAATATTTGTCTATTTCCAATGCATGAATCATTAATTGCTGCTAATAGCTCATCAGAATAAGATGATAACGGATGCCCCATTTTGTTCACACAGCAATACCTAAGCATTTCAATATACTGGATAGTTGCTAATACTGTTTATTCACGGAAAACAGACCTCATTAAAAGGCTAGGAATAACATCCCAAACATATGAACCATTCATCAAATCACACACGCAAACGAGATGATAAAACTATGCTCAAGGAACCACTAGAGCCTTCTAATCTCTTATTCTGTAATATGTGTTACTAACATTGAATTTGCCAACAAATTACATTATATACTACTATTAAGTCAATTCTGATAGTCAACATATTTTTCTTTCGTAAGTAAAGATAAAATTGGTGAATATACATCCTTTCATCTATCATCTCACCTAACACTTTCCTCAAATAGGAATTAACTGTCCCTTACTCTAAAATTTCCAACAACCTGTATTTTACCAAATCATTTCGCCTTTGACAACTCTTGCTATAACCATACCTGCCACGTTCAGGCTTCCATGAAGTATTGGAAAACTTAAATTAACCTCAAAAACGCCACTACATTCTAATTATACACATATAATGAAGTTGTTCGACATACCCAAGGCAAGCAGCACGTGAAATGGCCTTATCCACTACGCACAAAACCAGTCAATGGCATTGTGCATTTCAACAAGTCAATTGAACAACATCTAACTACATGTGATTTCCTCAAACCAAACCAATTTAGAACAGTAAGAATACTGAAGAAAAAGAAAAACTTCCTTATGTCAGAGATCACTTTAAACCCAAATGTCAACACTGTAAGGGGATATTACCTATTTTTAACTTCATAACTGCGCATTGGGAGGTGAAAACTTGGAATAACTGCTGCTCTTGGCGATCTCCATAATGTAGTTCTCCTGTTAAAAAATAACAGAAACATGATCACATTATGGCTTTTCCTGAATGTACTCCCTCCGTTCCTTTTTCATATTTAGTTTCTCGAAAGTCAATTAGACTAATTTTCAGAGCTAAATTGGATTAAATTAATCAAATAATTTAAAATACGATTTAGATATTCACATACTATATAAAAAGTAATACTTATAATTTACACTTCATCTCATATCAATATGGTGATAAAATATATTTTAAAATGTTGGTCATAGTTTATGTAGTTTGACTCTTAAAAACTGAAACAGGACAACCATTTTGGAGAGGAGGTAGTACAAGATAAAAACTTGACCTGAAGGACGATAAAGCACAAAACTTTAACGAAAAGGATTACTTCCTCCAGCCCAATTAATATGACACATTTTCCTTTTTATTCAGTGACAATTTAACTTTAAAATGTCAATGCCACGCAATCACCTATGACTTATTTCAGACCACAATGTTATGACCCCAAGGTTATGGAATAATTAAGTGTAGTTAGCGGGGTTCAAAGTGAGGCAAGAGTTTTTATTTGAATTTGGCGGAATACAAATGCAGGGCTAGGATTAGAAATAATTAGAAGGGAACCGACGATAGTGATGGAGCCACGTGGCAAGGTAGTTACAAATACCCATCAGAGGAGAGAGAAAGGGCTAACAGAAAATTGGTACTCATTCTTCTCGTCTCTTCCTCTGGTTCTCTCCCCTTTCTCTTCTCGCCCAAAGTCTCTTTCTAATTCTTCTCTCATCTAATCTGCAGGTTCTCATGGATTCAATGGCACCTCTTCCTATCCATTTTTAGTTATAGTTTTCATTTTCATTGTATTTGAGATTCATTTTGTCTATTTTTCGATTAATGAGAAAACCCAAAAATTCCCAAAGTATTGTCGAGTTGATTTAATTTCCGTAATCTAATTCGAGATCTCAGTCGAGATCATAACATCTAGTATCAGAGCCAGATCGTGCGACCTGTGTGGTAAGGATGGCAGAGGGTACTCCTTGGAAGGTAACAGATGATAAGCTAGCTCGGCATGATGAACTGCTCGCAGATCTGTTAAATTCGCAGCAGGAAGTGAAGAACACGCAAGTAGGAATCCAAGGAACGCTAGAATTGACCCTTGATCGATTGGGTGCACTGGAAAGAGCTCCTGCAGGACATGCACATTGGTGGTGGGCAGTTACCCAATCCAGCTCAAGACATCAGGAACAGCCAACAACCAGCTCCAGTTCTACCACCCAAGTGGGAACTACCTCAATTCGAAGGTCACGAACACAAGATATGGATACGAAAGTGTGAAAGATATTTTACGCAGTATAGAATTGTTGATGAAAGTAGAGTGGAAACTGCTGCACTTTATTTGAATGGATCTGTTGAGGTGTGGTATCACTCACTAGTGTTGAGTCGAGGAGTAGTGAATTGGGTAGATTTTAAGGAGGAACTAATCAGTAGGTTTGGTGAGATATTAGTCAAAGATGTGGTGGAGGAATTAACAAGTTAAGCCAGACAGGTACAGTTGATGAATTTTTGGGTAGATTTGAAGATCTAAAGGCACAAATGCTTATTAGGAACCCAGCCTTGAATGAGGCTCACTTCTTATCTAGCTTTATAGGTACCTTGAAAGAAGAAATCAGATTTGCTGTTAAGATGTTCAGTTCAAACCAACCACATTGAAGATGGCAATTGAGAAGGCTAGAATGCAGGAAATGGCTATTGAGGCTGCCTTAAGGAGGAACAAGACCACTATCATGAGTAATCAAACATTGGTTAATTCTGGAACTAGTGCTAACAAGACTACTAGTCGCCCGACTGTAAGGAATAACACTTTCAGAATTAGTCTTAAAGTATATGAATATAGGAAGGCAACCATTTGTGTTTCAGATGTGGTGATAAGTATGGGCTTGGGCATATCTACAAAAAGAAGCAACTCAATTGTATGGTGAGGGAAGTGGAGGTTGAACCTGTGGAAGATGCAGCTGAAATTACTGAAAAACCTCCTGATTTATTAATAGAAGGTGTATTAGAGAAAGAGATATAACATGTTGTGCGTCTCAGTGCTTTGACAGGCCACAATAGAGGAGAAAATACCATCTTAGTGGGAGGTACTCTGAAGAAGAGGCAACTATCTCTGCTGGTTGACTCAGGTAGCACACATAGTTTTATTAATGAACAGTTCAAGCCACTGGTCATCAACCTAGTCATTGCCCACCAGTAAGAGTGACTGTGGCGGATGGTAATTATGTACTATGCACTTCACATTGTAAGGGATTCGTATGGAAAATGCAAGGAAGGTCTTTTATGGAAGATCTGCTCATAATTCCACTTGTGGTGGGAAGTGATATTGTATTGGGAAATGATTGGATGAAAAAGCACAATCCGACTAAATTTGACCATGAAAGGAGGTGTGTGACTATTGGTAGGAAGAGTAACAAGCTGGTACTACCTGGTGTACCTGAGGGTAGTTTGAGGATGACATCTAGTAGCTCGATGAGCAAGATGTTGAAGAAAGGTCAAGCTCTCATTGCTCACTTATTTATGATGACCACAGTTTCACATGAGGATGGAGTTCCCATTGATGCAGACATTCAGGAAGTCTTGAATGAGTATGATGAAGTGTTTGTTGAGCCTAAATCCCTGCCACCTGCTAGAGCCTTGGATCATTGTATTCCTCTAAAACCTGGAGCTATGCCAGTCAGTTTGAGGCCTTACCAGTACAATTATCATCAAAAGAATGAATTAGAGAAACAAGTGAAGGACATGCTTACTAGTGGAGTGATCCAGCATAGTCAGTCTCCTTTTCCATCACCTGCTCTTTTGGTCGAAGGGAAGGATATAACATGGAGGTTTTGTGTAGACTACAAAGGCTTAAATGCTATTACTATCAAAGACAAGTATCCAATTCCCATAGTGGATAATTTGTTGGATAAATTATGTGGTGCTACTGTGTTTTCTAAAGTTGATCTCAGCGTTGGATATCACCAAATCAAGATGAGAGTAGAGGATCTGTTTTAAAAAGCTTTTAGAACCCATGAGGGACATTATGAGCTCAGGGTGATATTATTTGGACTCACTAATGCTCCAACAACTTTCTAGGCTCTGAGGCTATCATGAATCAGATCTTTAAACCTTTCTTGAGAAAATTTGTGCTAGTGTTTTTTTATGACATCCTTATCTCCAACCTTACTACAACTGACCATATTCAGCACTAACGAGTGGTGTTTGCTACCCTCAAAACTAATTCATTGTTTGCAAAAAAGTCTAAATGTTCTTTTGGTCAACCACAGGTGGAGTATTTGGGGCATATCATTAATAAAGATGGAGTAGCTACTGATCCTCAAAAAATTCAAGCCATGGAGGATTGGCCAAAACCTACAACACTCAAGGCTCTCAGGGTTCCTTGGTCTCACTTCCTTGGTCTCACTGGTTACTATAGGAGGTATGTCAAGGATTATGGTTTCATCTTCACTGACCTATTGAAGAAGGATTCCTTTAAGTGGAATCCTGAAGCAGAGATAGCATTTAAGGAACTCAAGGAAGCCATGACCACCACTCCAGTGGAGACAGATGCTAGTCATGGAGGCATTGGTGCAGTCTATTGCAGAAAGGTAAACCAATAGCTTATTTCAGTAAGGTGCTGGTATTGAAGCACAGAGGGAGGTCAGTATAGAAAAAGGAATACATGGCACTTCTGAGTGCTATTGATAGATGGAGGCACTATCTTCAGTTCAAGCACTTCATAGTGAGGACTGACCATCATAGCTTAAAATACTTACTAGAACAAAAGGTGACTTCAGCTTTTCAACAGAAGGGGTTAACCAAGCTCTTGGGACTTATTATGAAGTCCGATATAAAAAGGGAGCCGAGAATAGGGTGGTTGATGCACTGTCTAGGCAACATGAAGGGGTAAAAAGCATGGAAACTCAAGTACAAGGTCAGTTGTTGGCTATCATCACTTGTACTCCTGCATGGATTCAAGAGGTGACAGACAGTTATATAGATGATGCTCACGTGCAGAACATTGTGACACTAATGGTTGCAAACTCTAATGGACCTAGCTTGTGGCATTACTCAGCCAGCATTCTCAAAAAGAAGGGTAAGGTATATATCCTGAGGCAAAACCTAATTTCCTCCTTTCATGACACACCACTTGGGGGTCATTCTGGACAGTTGGGAACATTGAAGAGGTTGGCTTAGTGCCTTTACTGGCCAAAAATGAAAATGATGGTGAATGATTGTGTTTCCAGTTGTGACATTTGTCACATAAACAAAGATGATAACTCAGCTTACCCTAGACTCTTACAGCCTTTGCCCATCCCTAATCAAGCTTGGAGCCACATCACTATGGACTTTATTGAAGGCTTGCCAAAATCCAAGTCAAAAGATTTCATCTTAGTAATGGTTGACAAGTTTACTAAGTATGCCCATTTCCTCACTTTGTCACATCCTTTTACTGCAGCTACAGTTGCTAATCTTTTTTGGAAAAAAATTTGTAGCTTGCATGGAACCCCTGAGTCTATTGTTATTGACAGGGACAAGGTGTTTGTGAGCAAATTTTGGTAGGTTTTGTTTAAGTTATTGGGCACTCGGATGCATTTTAGTTCTGCTTACCATCCACAGAGTGATGGACAAACTGAAAGAGTGAATAGGTGTTTAGAGAATTATTTGAGGTGTATGGCGGCTAATAGACCTCACCAGTGGAAGCAATGGTTACCAGCTGCCAAGCGATGGTATAATACTAACTTCCACACTAGTTTGCAATGTACACCATTTGAGGCTTTGTACGGTTACACTCCTCAACAACTCCCTTAAAGAACATAGTTTAAGTTGCTGACGATGTAGTGATGCAGAGACAACAATTTTTACAATTACTCAAGGACAACGTGGCCAAGGCACAAGCAAGAATGAAGTACCTCTTTAGCTCTGGGAAGAAATCTCAAACTTAGTTCCAAGTATTATGGACCTTATGCAATCACTACTAGAATTGGTGATGTTGCCTACAGGTTAGCACTACCACCTGAATCCAAAGCGTATCTAGTGTTTCATGTGTCCATTCTTAAGAAAAAGTGGGTGATCAGCTGCAGAGTGGTGGTATAATACTAATTTCCACACTAGTTTGCAATGTACACCATTTGAGGCTTTGTACGGTTACACTCCTCAACAACTATCTCTTGGTCCTCTCTTAGAGAACAAAATTCAAGCTACTGCAGATGTGGTGATGCAGAGACAACAATTTTTACAATTACTCAAGGACAACTTGACCAAGGCACAAGCAAGAATGAAGTACCTCTTTAGCTCTGAGAAGAAATCTCAAACTTAGTTCCAAGTATTATGGACCTTATGCAATCACTACTAGAATTGGTGTTGTTGCCTACAGGTTAGCACTACCACCTGAATCCAAAGTGCATCCAGTGTTTCAAGTGTCACTTCTAAAGAAAAAAGTGGGTAATCCTGCGGTGGTTCAATCCGCATTGCCTTCTACCGGTTCAGATGGCCGGTTCTTGGTCCAACCAGTGGCTATTCTACAAAGGCAAGTGGTGAAGAAAAATAATACAGTTGTTGTCCAAGTGTTGGTGCAGTGGTCTAACCTTCCACCTGAAGATGCAACTTGGGAAGACTATCAGTTTCTGCGTGCTAAGTTCACTAATTTGGATCCTTAATCCTTGAGGACAAGGATTTTTTTTTAAGGTGAAGGGTATGTTATGACCACGAGGTTGTGGAATAATTAAGTGTAGTTAGCAGGGTTCAAAGTGAGGCAAGAGTTTTTATTTGAATTTGGCGGAATACAAATGGAGGGCTAGGATTAGAAATAATTAGAAGGGAACCGACGATAGTGATGGAGCCACGTGGCAAGGTAGTTACAAATACCCATCAGAGGAGAGAGAAAGGGCTAACAGAGAATTGGTACTCATTCTTCTCGTCTCTTCCTCTGGTTCTCTCCCCTTTCTCTTCTCGCCCAAAGTCTCTTTCTAATTCTTCTCTCATCTAATCTGCAGGTTCTCATGGATTCAATGGCACCTCTTCCTATCCATTTTTAGTTATAGTTTTCATTTTCATTGTATTTGAGATTCATTTTGTCTATTTTTCGATTAATGAGAAAACCCAAAAATTCCCAAAGTATTGTCGAGTTGATTTAATTTCCGTAATCTAATTCGAGATCTCAGTCGAGATCATAACACACAAATTTCAAAAATCTTCTCGTATGTCTTAAACTTTGTGCCCAGTCAAGCTACCATCGTATAAACTGAGATGCGACTATATTATTGGTATTGATGTGCAGTAACATACCTGTTTGTTGTTCCGGCAGATTCAACGGTAGAGAAATTGTAGAAATGGCAGCCACCTATAATTGAAGATGACATTGTCGGAAACGTAAGCTGAGAGAGAGAGAAATGGGAAACGGCGAGAGAGAGAGAGAGGCGGAAGACGCGTTAAAGAGATAAGGCGGAAGAGAGCTTAGGGTTTTCTGGCGCTACTTTTTGTCTTGGATAAAGGTCAAATATACCCTTAACTTTGCGAAAAGGTTCAAATATATACTTCGTTACAAGTTTGATCCAAATATATCCTCGTTATTAAAATTTAGGAGCAAATATACCCCTAAACTTTGCAAAAAGGTTCAAATATACCCTCTGTTACAAGTTTGGCCCACATATGTCCTCGTTGTTAAAATTTAGGAGCAAATATACCACTTAACCTTGCGAAAAGTTCCAAATATACCCTCCGTTACAACCCATAACCCAACCCACCAATTTGAACCAACCCATCAATTTGGACCAACCCATAACCCGACCCACCAATTTGGATCAACCCATAACCCGACCCACCAATTTGAACCAACCCATAACCCGATCCACCAATTTGGACCAACCCATGACCCGACCCAAAATTGGTTTTCTATCATTGAGGGCCCTTTTTTCAGCAATGAGACAATATCTCTAGTAGTCTTCTAAACGAGGATCATTATTTCCGTCTATCTAGCCTTCGGAGGAGAAATTACGAATCTGTTTCGCGAACCTAACTGTGTAACTTGAGGCATCAAATCTATATATTAAAGTGAGTCTACTCCATTCCTCGAGAATTTTGTTGTAAAAATTATCGATATTACTTTCAAAGATTGAAACAAAGCCTATTTCGGATATGACAATCCATTTTTGGAGGTTTGTCTCTCTCTCTTAGGAGCTGAAATAACTGGAGAAGTCATGACCCTGATTCTTCCACATTTTACAACTATTTTGAAATACTTCAGTAGATTAGAGTCCTTCGCGATAAAATCAAACAACATGAAAACAAATCAAAGTTTGAAAAATGCAATATCAACACAATATTTGAAGTAGAACACACTGGTAATAAGAAAAATGCAACATTCACATAAGATTTGAAGAGTCATTGAATTGATGAAATATTTCGATAACATTATAAGATTGAAATTTTGATAAACAAAATTTGTGTCGGTTTATGGGTTGGTCCAAATTGATGGGTTGGGTTATGGGTTGTAACGGATGGTATATTTAGACCTTTTCGCAAAGTTAAGAGGTATATTTGCTCCTAAACTTTAACAGCGAGGGCATATTTGAACCAAACTTGTAACGGATGGTATATTTAGACCTTTTCGCAAAGTTTTGGGATATCTTTGTTCCTAAATTTTAACAGCGAGGGCATATTTGGACCAAACTTGTAACGAAGGGTATATTTGGACCTTTTTGCAAAGTTAAGGGGTATATTTGACTTTTTTCCCTTTTGTCTTTGCAGTGTATTTTTCTATTTTTGTATTATTTAATTTTTTCAACTTTATTATTTGATATAATACATCAAAACCTCCCTAAACTTATCCCGACAACTTAGTTTAACACTTAAACTTTACGAATAATTATTTACCCCCTTAACATTTTTTAAGTAAATTAATTCCAACCCTAATACTGACGTGGATTTTAGTTTTTTAAAAAGGAAAAAAATGCGTGATTTTTTATTTTTTTATTTTTAAAACGCCTACTAATATATATATATACTAATCAAGTGCACGTGCGTCGCACGTGTGCTTCATGTGAAGTCATCAATCGATATAAAATATATAAAAGATAAAAAATTTATTAAAAAATAGCAATTGACTTTAAAATGCAAAGATAGACAACTTTATGCATATAGGCATGTGTAAAGTATTGATATCTTAATCATCTTTTACGGCGTGAACTATCACATCACGAATTATAACAAAACAACAGATAGTAATATATCACAAACTACAACAAATCAAATTGATTAAACCTAATCTTTACACAAAATAAATTCAAAGCCCGATCGAACATTCAACTATCACATGAAAAGTATAATAAATAATATGATAATCGAGATATTCTAACAATAAGATCAAACCCCAATCATTATCGAAAAAATTTTCAAAGCCCGATCAAACGTTCACCTACCACCTGAAACAACAAATAATAACACAATAAAAATTATTGTAATGGAAAATACTACTACATTACCAAACCTTAACCTTAGTACAAAAATTTCCAACCGAACATTCATCTACAATATAGACTTGAACAAAACAAAAACTACAACAAAATAATATGATAATCAAGATATTAAAACAACTGTAACATCCTGTATTTTGCTTGTACTTATTCTAATTATATGGAACCTGGTATGGTATTATAGGATAGGTAACGGGTGAGGTTTGTTATGCAAGTAGTAATGGCATAGATAGAATTATATATGTTGCCCGTGCAGTTTTTATGTGATGCGACCAAGTTAACGTCGATACAACTATTTAAACTTGGGATTGTAAGCTAGTATTTGAATCTGAAATTTAAAGTGACAAGTGTGTATAAGTTTAAGGTTAGATTAAAGGGATTAGGAGCTAAAAATGGAACAAAATATTGATGTGTTTGCTTGACTTAATTAAGCTAGTAGGTGAGTCACCTACTTGAACTATTTGGACCAAATTAATGGACATATGGCTATGGACCAGATTTGGGCCTATACTAATGTAATGTACTCATTTGGGCTCAAATTGAATAGAAGAGAAATAAAATGGGTAAAAAGGCCCAATACTCAAATCTGCCAAGGCCCAAGATAAAGAGAAGAAAAGAAGGGAAAATGGGTGGCTAAGGCCCAATAGCTTTGGATCCACAAAAGCCCAATATATTGGGCAAGTAGATGCATCATTCACTTGATAAAATATGGGCCAAAAAGGGTCAAGAAAGTCGGACAAAGAGCAGGTCCTTTATATAGATTGAAATCAGCAATTTTTGCTCATTTTTAACTTAGACAAAAATTTCAGCTTCTAGGTTTTTCTCTCTTGTTCTCTCTTGGCTATGAAGTAACCTTATCTTCCCACAAGGGTTCTTGGAATTGACCTTCCTCCCAAGATAAAGGTAAGTGAGCAATTCATGAGCTTGTACTAAGAAAACTATGTGTTCTTCAAGATTAATTTCTGGACAGCCCACTCTATAAGTTGGACAGTCCATTGTTCTTAGTTATTAAGGGATTTCTTTCCTTCTCTCTCTTTTGGCGTATGTGTGAAGGGATTAAGTTATTGAAGAGATACAAATTAAGAGGCTAAACTAACAAGGAAATCAAGGTATGTTTGCTGTCCACTTTTGTCCTTGTTCCATATATTTGATTTCCTCACGGGGGACCTGTATTTCATGCTGCAGGCACAGGTACTTCAGTTCATACACCTCATTAGTAGGAGCACAGCTATTCGGTGACTATTGGTGAGCTCCAGGTTGATTCGGGGCTTTTCGAGTCTGTTCCATATATTTTGGTATTGTGCAGAAGGTTAAGAGTAGAGCGGGGGTTTGTCCCAACCCTAACTAAGTATATGTTTCTTTTAGAGGCTTTGTAGACTAATGTAAAGTTATGGTAGTGTTTGTCTTTAGACGTGGTGGCCCCAACGGCCTATTGTTGTATATATAAGTTTGTGTTTGCCTATGTAATTATTCTCATCGATACATAATATCATGTTGGTTAGAATATTTGGTTGTCATAGTTACATGCATGAGAAGTACAAGGTTATGAATTGGTTCTCTCGGGTCTTTACGGCTACGGGTGTCTGTCCGCCTCAATAGGAGTTGAGGCGTGACAACAACACGATTAAATCTTACTTTTTGTGGTCATAGACATCACCTTCAGATCTTATCAAAAAAGTAGTTATAAGAATATTTGTGCCACCAAATTTTATATTATGATTGTAATTGTATTAACAAAGAAAGAAAAATTGCTCAATTTATAAAAGTCCAAAACCTTTTCATCTTAAGAAAAGGTCACCTAAATATGGAAAATTTTTATTTTTCAATTATAAAAGGTCAAAAAATTAATTATGGGACCAAATTACTTATAGTTATATTTAATTTTTAATTACTATCAAATTATTTATCTATGCTTGAGTTTAATTTCTTACTAACTCACGTAAGGGGATAGAAACTCACAAAAAATTCCTAACAATAATATAATATAACAAATAATAAAGATTCTTAAAACCTAACATAAGTCCTCCACGTAAAATTCATGAGTAATAAAAAAATAATTGATCTTTATTACGTGACCTTCTTAAAGTTAAAAGGAAAACTAAAACTTCAATTTCTATTTATTTTTTATCCTTTTGAACCTAAACCATGATTTGACTTCTTTTGAAATAGGGATCATTTATTAATTTTCCTGCTTGTAATAACCTACAATAATTTAACTGAATCTTTTTTTAATTACGGATAATTTTATTTTTTATTAAAACTAAATAAATAATAGTCATTTGTTTATTGTGAATCTTTTAAAGAAGGACAAAAAATTTAAATACTTATTTTATTAGATTCTTTCCATATAATTTAGAAGCTCTTAATTTAATAATATAACAATTTAAGAAATGGTGAAAACACAATTTTATTTATTACAAAATGTTTTAATGAAGGGTAAAAAGTTCAAATCACTTTTCAAAGGGTCTTTACGTTTTTAATATATTATAGATATAAATATAGATATAGATTATATATATAGATATAAATATATAACAAAAAAAAGAAAAAAAAGAAAAATTTCTCTCCTTCTTCATCTAACCCCCCCAACCCCTCCACCCCATCCTAATCTCCTCCCAAACCCGCCAGCCACCACCACCAGCCTCCTCTAAAATCTAACTCCAATTACTTCTCCAATTAGCAAATCACACCCCTACCTCCAATTTCTCATTATTCATTCCCAATTAAAAAAAAAATGAAATTGAATTTGAAAATTTAAAAATTAACATGATTTGAATGTTTGATTGTTGATTTTAGAGAATTTGGTGTTGATTTGATCGAATTTATCAGGTGGTTGAGTTTTTTATCACTATTTTATGTTTTTTTTTTATGGTAGTAATGGAGTTTTTCGGCGAAAATTCACCGAAAAATATGACCTGTGTGTGCAGGTGTGACTATGGGGATGGACGGAGGTGGATGAGGGTGTGTGCAGGTGTGGCAGTGTGGGGGTGGACTGGGGTGGACAGGGTGTGTGCAGATGTGGTGGTGGACAGGAGAGGGGGGGGGGAGGGGAGGGGAGGAGGGTTTATGAAGAAGATGGAAAATGGAGGGTGGGGTTATTTTTAAAATTTAAAATATTTTATATATATTTTAAAATAAATATATATATATATATAATAATAATATTTATTTATATATATAATATTTATATATATTTTTATATATATTTTACTTTTATATATATATGAAAAATATTTAAAAAATTTACGTGGCGCTGATGTGTCAGCGAGTGTGATGCACTCTCTCTCACGAGAGTGGTATTATATATTAAGGGGTGAAATTAATTTACTCCAAAGATGTTAAGAGATAAGTAAATAGAAGATTAGTTTAAGTGATAAAGTAAGTACGGAAGACAAGTCCGGGAGATTTTGATGCATTTATCTCTTATTATTTTATGATAGAACTTTAGAAACATGACGTAGGAGTGGGATACATCAGCCACGTCAATTTTTACTATTCCGTCCGTCTGGATGGCTTTGTTTGATTTGATGGGATATTGAGGGGAAAAAAAAGATTAATTTAAAATTTATGCTTTAAAATAATTCTTAAATATTGTGTGATTGTAAAACGATAAAATGAAAATTTTAAAAATTATCTTCTTCATCTATTTTTATTTGCCATTTATTAATTTTGCACATCTTTTAATAAATAATTTTATTTGTTATTTATTAAATATAATAAATTCAATAACTTAAAAAATATATTAATAAATCGATAAAATGAGATTTTTTAAAAATACCTTCTTCATCTATTTTTACTTGTCATTTATTAATTTTGCACATCTTTTAATAAATAATTTTATTTATTATTTATTAAATATAATAAATTCAATAACTTAAAAAAATGTATTAAATAATGACTATAGTTAATAACTAATGATAAAATAGATATAAATATGTAAATTATTTATTAATTTTGTAAATTGAACAAGTATTATTGGACATCTAATTTTAATAATATAAACAAGTAAAGATGGACAAAGGACATAAATTGTTTCTAACTATAGTAACGTGATATTTTTTTCAAACACATGCTAAAAAATATATGACACATAAAATAAGACAAACAAAATAGATTAGAAGCATGAGTTAAAGAGGATGATCGACTCATGAGTTAAAGAAAATAGATTAGTGCATGACACATATACTTCTTCTCTTTGTTCCCCAGTTTAAAAGTAGGGTTGCTTATCGGACGGATCGAATGGATCATTACATTTAATGATTTAGCTTATTAATTGTCGATTTTATAATATACAAGTCTACTAGCCAATTAATTATAAGATATAGGTTGATTCAGTAATGGATAAACAATTATCGAACGGTTATCGAACAGTGTATCGAACCTCTACAATTTCTGCTTGAATGAAGACAACTTACAAAATAGAACACTTCTTCATCCTCGTGACAGGCGGGAATACTCACCACTATACTACAATGGCTACTTTCCAGAGAAGCTTTAGGAGAGCATTTTAGGTCAATATCAAACCATTCAAAGCCAATAGTTGTATGCAACAGTGAGTAGTCATTGTTCTATTTCTGCAACCATATATAAAAATTTAGGAACGTGACATTTTTACTAGCACGATGAATAACTACTACAATGGTTGTGTTATAGGCAAAATTTATTATGTAAACTAGAAATGTATTACTACATGGAGACTAAAATTATTGTTTAGCCTATCGAGAAAAGTAAATTAAATCTCCAAAAGGATTCAGAGAGGAAGCTAATTCAGAGTTTTCGCTTTGAATCAATATAATAATATATCACTTTATAGTTTACAACTTTACTCTTTAGTTATAATATTATATTAGGGTTAATTAGTAATGGGCTTTAGGTTATTATTTGTAGGTTTGAGTTTGTATTTTATAATAATATATTATCATATGTATTTTATATATTTAGGTGGAAAAATATAAGTATATATGGTAATTTTTAACGAATTAACGATTTATCCGATAAGAAAATTAAGTAATCCGTCCCCAGGCCAATAAGTCGTTAATTATAAAATTTTAATCCGTTCACCAATCGTTTATCCGATAAGCCAATACCAATAAGCCAATAAGTCAAGTTTGCGGTTGGCTTATTGGATACGGTTCGATTTTGAACAACCCTACTTAAAAGAAGAATTAGTATGCATACTCGCGCGATGCACGAATAATATTAAAAAATTATAATCTTATTTTATTTGACCATATTGCATTGCTATTATTAGTTATACTAGTCAATTGTACGTACTTTGCACATGTGTCTCGCGTTAATTAATAATAATTTTTTATAAAAAAATAAATTAAGTGTGTATGTTATAGTATTAAGTAAACATTTTTTTTTTAAATGACATAAAAATTTTAAGATAAAAACTGTACTTAAAAAAATATGATATCTCATCACCACATTTTTTCTCATTCTTTATTCTTCAAGAAATAATCTTTATTTCTATAATTCTACACTTTAAATAAATCGTTAGCCACATATATCAAGGATTATATTATTCTACCATAACAACAACATACCAACTACATTCCCGTAGAGTGGGGCTTGGAGAGGGTAAGTTATTGGACCTAATCTATTGTCCAAGACGTTGACAGCTTCTTCAAGTAATTTGAAACCCTTTAGGACTCTATTATATTTACCATCTAGTAGTTGTGTTCACGTAGAAGACTAATGTCTCATTATACTATAGATTTATCGTGTATGCTTGTGAATCGATGCAGAGCCAAAAGCTTTTTAGTCCTGTAATCTGTAACTTAACATGGTATCAGACGCTAGTTCGATCTCTTCTCCTGCTTCATCGCTTCCTGTCATGTCTTCCTCCTCCTCAAATCCCCTAAACAATGCTCACCATTTTATTTCAATTAAACTCACTTTCAAAAATTACATATTCTGGAAGACACAATTATTGCCTTTCTTGCGAGGTCAAAAAACCTCCAAGGCTTCATTGACGGATCAAAGCCATGTCCACCTGCGGATATTTTTGTTGAAGGTTCGGATACTACTACATCCTACCCAGAATTTGCTACTTGGATCCAACAGGATGAAATCATCACGAGTCTGCTCATATCTTCCCTCTCTGAGGAAACAATTCCTATAGTTATTGGATTGAAAACCTCCAAGGATATTTGGGTTACTCTAGCAGCTGCCCTATCTTCTTCTTCTAACACTAGAATTCTGAACCTCCATATGCAACTCCACAACCTTAAGCAAGATGATCTCTCAGTCGCTCAATTTCTCCAAAAGGCAAAACTTCTGTCGAATGAATTGGCAGCCGCAGGGCGTCCTGTGAACACCTCAGATTTTATATTTATGTGTTTAAATGATTTAGGCCAGATTTCAAGGATATTGTCACCACTTTGTCTGCCAGACCCGAACCCGTTTTATATTCTGAACTCCTTAGCCTATTGTTGAATCATGAATTTATTCATGGATCCTCCATGACTTCTCTCTCACTCGTTCTAGGTGACTCGTCAAATCCACCGGCAGCCAACATCGCTCAACGTGCCTTCAATAATAATGACAGGCAAAACACTAGATAGTCCACTAATTTTAATAACACTTTCAAACGTCGCGGCAAATTATATAGGGGACGAGGGGGATGACGTGGTCGTCATCAATACCCACGTAATGCCTACGAAAATAATTATTCTAATACTCCTCAACCTTGGAATGGCAATGGTGATGGACGCACACGATGTCAAATCTGTAATGGAACTAATCACCAAGTTTCTGCTTGCTTTCAATGCTACAATCACACTATGAACCCATCTGCTCATCTCACTCATCAGGCACCGATTCCATTGACTCGAAATTAGTTCCCGGACTCAGGTGCCACCCATCATATTACACTAGATCTTTTCGGCTTCACACATGTTGAGGAATATAAAGGATCGAATCAACTTCATGTTGGTAACGGACAAGGTTTACCAATCCAAAGCACTGGTAGTGTCACTTTCTTAAAAATTTCTAATCGAAAACTTTCTTTAAATAACATACTTCATGTTCCCTCTATTACTAAACGTCTTCTTTCTGTTCAACAATTTGCTCGTGATAATAATGCTTTCTTTGAATTTTATCCTGATTATTTTCTTATCAAGGATCGGGACTTCAAGACTCCAAATCTTTTCGGTCAGAGTAATGATGGCCTCTACTCCATGTCTATTAAGCCACAATCCTCCAGTCCTCCTTTAGCACTTTCGGCTACCAAAGCTTCTTCTATCTATTGGCATCTCCTTCTGGGACATCCGCATCAAAAAGTCCTCAGTCAAGTTTTATCCACACATCAGCTTTCTAGTTCTAGTTATAGATTAAATAATTTATGTACTGCTTGTCAACTTGGCAAGTCACATAAGCTGTCTCTTTCAATTTGCATTAATAAAAGTACTTCTTTGTTGCAACTAATTTTTGCTGATGTTAGGGGTCCGGGACCTTTTCTATTTTCTCACGGCCAGCATTATCTACTTGTTTTTGTTGATGATTTTTTTGGCTATACATGGTGTTATCCACTTTTTAGAAAATATGACGTCTTCTCAATTTTTGCAAAATTTTAAGTTCTTATTGAAAGACAATTTAATAAAAAAATTAAGTCAATTCAAACTGACGGGGGAGGTGAATTTCGTTCTTTATCACCTCTTTGTGCAAAATTAGGCATTCTTCACCGTTTCTCCTGCCATCACACTCACAAGCAATAAGGAAAGGTTGAACGCAAACATAGACACATTGTCAAAACTGGATTGAGCCTCATGGCACACAGTTCTACTCCTTTGAAATATTGACATTTTGCCTTTAACATTGCTATATACTTGATTAATCGTCTTCCTACCTCAACTAACGATGGGAAATCACCTTTCGAGGTTGTGTTTCACACATCACCAGATTATCACTTCCTTAAAGTGTTTGGATGTCTCTGTTTTTCATATATTCGTCCCTACAATCGTCATAAAATTAATTTTCGAAGTCAACACTGTGTATTTTTAGGGTATAGTCCAACACACCATGGTTATAGATGCCTTGATACATGCACTGGTCGACTCTATATTGCTAGACATGTTCACTTTAATGAAACTATATTTCTGTTTGCCAGCAAGTCTATTCTTAGTCCCCCACCTTCGGTCAGTACACAACCATGGGCATCTTCACCTATTATTTTGTCCAATTCACAATCTTTTCTGTCTCCAGTTTCTTCACCACCCACGAATCCCAACAGTTCTCCAATATTAACTAGTTTGCACTCTTCTCAAAATCTCTCTTCGTCGAGTCCATCTCCTTATCTAGTTCTTACTCTACCCGTTCTTTTAGATTGTACAGTTCTACCTACACGCGTAGTTGACTCATCCATGTCTCCAACGACTAGTAAACCCCATCCACCTATGTCTATCACGTCCCAACAACCTATTTCCAAACTCATGCTAAGTTCCACTAACCCACATCAAAGAACTCATGCAATGCAAATACATCCAGTATCTAAACGTAAACCAGCCACCCACCTTGCATCCAAATATGCTACTGTCCCATCTTTTCCTCTATTCATCGAGCCTACAAACTTCACTGATGCCTAAAAAAATTGAGAATGGCGCACTGGAATGTCGGCTGAGATAACAACCTTGTTCAAAAAATCAAACTTAGTTGTTGGTTCCATTTCATCCCTCCACGAATGTTCTAGGGTGCAAATGGATTTTTCGCATTAAACAGAACTCTGTTAGAGCCATTGAGCACTACAAAGCTCGCTTAGTTGCAAAGGTATTTCATCAGGTTGAGGGACAAGACTATCATGAAATATTTAGTCCAGTTGTAAAACCCACTACTATCCGCATTATTTTGTCTTTGGCAGTAACATATGGCTGGTCGTTACGACAAGTGGACGTTCAAAATGCCTTTCTACATGGTGACATCCAAGAAGATGTCTACATGGCTCAATCTCAAGGCTTTGTTCACCCTCAGTTTCCAACTCATGTATGTAAGCTTCATAAATCTCGTTATGGTCTTAAACAGGCCCCACGAGCATAGTATAAGAAGCTTCACCAATTTCTCTTAACCGTTGGCTTCACTTCCTCTAAAACTGATGTTTCTTTATTTATTTACTTTCATGCCAATGTTGTTGCCTACCTCTTGGTCTATGTTTATCATATTGTACTCACAGGGAACAGTACTTCACTTCTTGCTTTCTTTACTCAAGAGCTTGGTCGTGTCTTTTCCATTAGAGATCTCGGCCTATTGCAATATTTTCTTGGTGTTCAAGTGTCTCGCTTGAGCAGTGGCCTTTGGATCTCTCAATCTCAATATATCCATGGTATACTCACCAAAGCTGGGATGCTTCACTGCAAAACTTTCAGTACTCCTATGGCCACCAATGTCAAGCTCCATAAAGGCGACAGTCTAATTTTTGATGACCCAAGTCTTTACAGGCAGATGGTTGGTGCTCTTCAGTATCTCACTCTCACGAGACCAGCTATATCATTTGTGGGGAACAAAGTGTGTCAATTTATGCACAATCCATCTGTAAATCAATGGACTGTTGTGAAACACATTCTCCGTTATCTCCAGCATACTAAGAATATGTCATTTTTCATTTCAAAAGCTTCTAATCTTCACTTGCAGGCATTCACTGACTCTGATTGGGCTGGTAGCATAGAAGATCATAGATCTACTGGTGTCTATGCAATCTATTTTGGCCCAAATCTGATCTCATGGTCCTCCCGCAAACAACGAACGGTGGCACGATCATCTACATAATCTGAATACAAAGCTTTAGCAGATGCCGCTGCAAAATTAACATGGACTCAGTCACTAATATTCGAGCTTGGTCTCAACTATTCCATTTGTGCGGGATAAAGTAGCAAGACGCGATCTTCTCATCCAATTTCTCTTCTCTACGGATTAGATAGTTGACGTCCTCACAAAGCCGTTGTCTACAACACGATTTTACATCTTACGGGACAAACTGAACATGAAGGACCCACCTTCAGTTTGCAAGGAGGGTATTGGACCTAATCTATTGTCCAAGATGTTGACAGTTTCTTCAAGTAATTAGAAGCCCTTTAGGACTCCATTGTATTTACCATATAGTAGTTGTGTTCACGTGGAAGACTAATATCTCGTTGTACTATATATTTATCGTGTATGCTTGTGAATCGATATAGAGCCAAAAGCCTTTTAGTCCTGTAATTTGTAACTTAACATAAGTATATACAATTCATATCTAACCTTCAACAAAAGAAAAAACACCAAATTTACTTCATGTACAATTCTACTTGTTCTACGCCAACTAACTGGTTTCATTACATTAGTATTATTACATTGTGTTCTTTTCTTATGACTTGTATTACAATTATAATATATTTAGGAGACTTTTTATTTATTTATAAAGATATTTATATAATAATTAGAGGAAAAAAGGTGAAAAGACAATATCATCTAAAACAGATACTTTTAATGAAGATTAAAAGTTTGAATCACTCTTTTAATGGTTTTCACACTTAGAGTATCTATATCTATAATCTATAATCTATATCTATAATATATTAAAAGTGTGAAGACCTTTGAAAAAATGTTTGAACTTTTAGCCCCTCATTAAAAGTTTCTTCTTTAGACAAAATAGTCTTTTACTAATTTTTTAATATTTTAAAAAATATATTTAATTATATTTTCTAAAACATGGAGCTTCATTCCTTACCTTTGTGGTATACGAGTCACTACCAAAAGCTTACCCAAAATAGAATTAGATATAAGGTTTGAACCTTTAATTTGGGAGTATTACAAGAGAAAACGTAGTCCACTTTCTAGGTGACATCAAAATTCTTTTTTTCCTTTGATCTTAAAATTATGTGGTAAAAAACTTTTCCTAATCCACGTAAAATAGGACGTTAAAATATATAGTAAAATTTATACTTATTTGTGAAGTCACACTGGGAAGTTGCGACATTCATGTTTCTCTTCCATGTAGGTGTTTTTTCATATTAATAAAATATTTACATATATTTTATGTTTGTAAATACACATAAAAAAGAAGAAGAAAAATAGCGTATATGAAAAATTAAAGGTGAAAAACAAGAATATCAAATCATAATAGAATCATCTTTTTTTTTTAACATTTAATATTATTTTGAACTTAAATAATCTTTTTATAGTAAAGTTTTCTTATTTTGAACTAGGGAAAAAGTCCTATAATTTATGTAAAATTCGACTGTATGTATTTTTTTCTTATTTAAATGGTGTCTACTATTTCCTCCGTCCAACAATAATTGTCTACTATTGATTTAACACACACCTTAAAAAATAATAAATAATAGAGATAATTTTACTATATCATCATTTGAATATAATAAATTTCATGTTTTAAAAAATGCATTAGGTAATGCATAGTATTTAGTATAAAACATAAAATAGATACAACATGATAAATTATTCATTGATTTTTCAAACTGAACAAGTATTGTAGATACATCAATAATCGATATCTATAGATATTAAAAGTGCGAAGACCTCAGAAATGTTGTTTAAACTTTTTGTCAAATTTTCAACAGTTGCATAAAATAGATGCAACATGATAAATTATTCATTGATTTTTCAAACTGAACAAGTATTGTAGATACATCTATAAATTATATCCATAGATTATAATATATTAAAAGTGTGAGGACCTCAGAAATGTTGTTTAAACTTTTTGTCAAATTTTCAAAAGTTTTAAGTACGTAAGAATAATGTAATTAGTGATTTTGTAAAGATTTAACTTTAAAAACAAGGAAAGATTTTAAATATAGAAAAAAAATAACAGTACCACAAATATGGTTCAAATTGATGCGTCTTTCTTAGCTTCTGGCAACAAGGAAAAGAGAGAAAGAATACTACATGATGAATACAAAAGTGATGATCCACTAACTACTTGAAACTTCTAATAATAATATATATGTATGTGCTTACACTAAAATATATGTTTATATTTATATTATTATATTATATTAAAGTCTGAAAAATCTTTGAAAAGTTATTTAATCTTTTACACTTCATTAAAAATTTCCGCAATAGATCACAACAACAGCAAACCTATTATATTCCCACATAGTGGGGTCTGGGAGGGGTAGAATGTACGCAGTCCATACCACTACATCCGAAGAAGTAGGGAGGCTGTTTTCGATAGACCCCCGACTCAAGAAAAGGGCCGAGACCGTGTTCAAATATCGCAAGTATACAACATGATAAAATAACAACGATATAACAACCTCAAATAAGTACATGAACCAACAAAAGGCACCCTCTCCCCCCAACCCTAGCCCTACCAACCAAGCTACACGAAACTCTCCTAACTCCAGCCTATGACTTAACCACACCCCTTAGCTCTCTGCCCTAATACTCTTCCTCCAAACCTTTCTATCAAGGGTCATGTCCTCAGTGAGCCGTAATTGCTCCATGTCACGTCTAATTACTTCTGTCCAGTATTTCTTCGGTCTATCCCTACCCCGCTTGAAACCATCAAAGGCCAACCTCTCACACCTACGAATTAGAGCATCCGTGCCCCTTCTCATCACATGCCCAAACCATCTCAACCTCCCTTCCCGAATTTTATCCTCCACCGACGCCACTCCCACCTTGTCCCGAATAGCCTTATTCCTAACCCTGTCAGCTCTCGTGATACCGCACATCCAACGCAACATCCTCATTTCCTCCACCTTCAACTTCTGAACGTGAGAGTTCTTAACCGGCCAGCACTCCGCACCATACAACATAGCCGGTCGGACTGCGACTCTGTAGAATTTGCCTTTCAGTTTGGGAGGCACCTTCTTATCGCAAAAGAAATTTTCGCAATAGATAAAAAAATTTAATTTAAAATAATAGTCAAACGTTACACGTGCGAGACACGTACGGTTAAACTAGTATTATTATATATATTATTATAGATAATATAGCTATAGATATTATTAGGCGGTTGAGTCTTGCCACAAAAAAATATTTCATTATTGACAGAACGTGGCACTTGAAAAAGCAAGCTTCAGGGTCTTGTTGCTTCGATGGACTTATTCGAAAAAGATAATATGAATAAGTTTGTTTTCCAAAAAAGTTGTTATTTTCTATTTGAAACTCCGCAAATCATTACTTTCACAAATTTATGAGGGAGAATTATGTTTTAACAAGTATTTATGAACTGATATAGTATTCATATTGTCTATCGTATTAAATCATTCATAAGTTCTATTGAATTAAGTATCCCTTTAGCCATGAAAAGTTTTTACTTTTTTTCGAAAAATTATTTCACTTTAGTGAAAAAAGTGAAAACTGTATGCATTTGACCATGAGAATTCCAAATACGATTCTGAAATTGTATTTGAAAAAGTGGAAATAAGTTTTACCTGCTTTAACTTTTTTCACTCATATTTTTCACACAAAATTTTAAAAATAATTTTAATTTATATTCATGGTCAAACACAACTCCGACTCTAACTCTAACTTTACTTCAACTCCAACTCCAAGTCCAAAAGATTATGACTTTCATGGACAAACGAGGCCTAACTATTCCCTCTGAGATCTACTATGAAAAGTCTCCTTGGATTCCGATACCAAAACAACGTTTTTCAATAAGTTCTTAAAAAATTATTGTGTAGATGACTTTATTAAGTCCAAAAACTCACGTGTTTCTTTCTTACCCTTTTTTCCACAAGCATCAACAATGAATCTGGACGTGCAACAACCATCTTTGTGATACTCTAAGCAAAACGACAAATTTTTATTTGATTGCTCTTGATAAATGAATCCCCTTTATAAGCCCACATGAATAAAAATCTCAATTGGGTGTTAATTAGGTTTTCGTAATCCCAGTTTGGCGTTACTTGAAAATCTAAATCAAATAAACTTATTTTATTTATACATATTTATCAAGATGTACAAAATGAATTTTGAATATATACTTACAAACATAAAATGATGATTTGTTATTCATGATTAATAAGATCAACATAATAGAAAAGAAAATCTGAAATTTAAAAATTATTAAGTTATGTCGGAGATTCAATAACAAAATTTAAATTTACAAACATAAAAGAACAATTTGTTATTCATGATCAACGTAATAGAAAAAGAAATTTGAAATTTTAAAGTCACAAATTCATGATTAGTAAAACTAACTTAATAGAAAAAGAAATATGAAATCATGAAACCACAAAGTTAGTTGGAGACGCAATATCTTAATTTTATTCAAAGATATAAAATATTTCAATAAATCTTTCACATCAACATTGCCTAAGTAACAATGAATATAAGCACCTAATTTTTTTAGATAATAAAATAACACCTATTACAAATTCTGAAAAAGCATACAATAGATCAAGCAAACATTAAAATAAAAACTTTTCAATATTCTGTAAAAATATAGTGAATTAAACACATGATATTCAACTTACTGTTTTAAAACTAACCCGAGTCACAGTAAGTAACCATGAGCTCATGGATTGAATTTATGTTTAATTATCTTCACGCCGTCATTTCTTTCATCAATGCAACTTTCATCATTTCTTGATTAATCTAAATAGAAACAAAAGAAAAGTTAAGGATAGTTGAACCAAAAAAAAAAATCCTACCGAGTAGGTTGTACATTTAAAAATATATATAATTCTTTTATATATATTTATTTCATCAGGTCCTTCCCATATATTTTAGGAGCCTTAATTTATTTTCATATATAATTAAGGAGTCCGTAATTTAATTAAATAATAAATTGAGGAAAATAGTGAAAAAATGATTAAAAATTCAATCACAAAGAAAGTCACCCGACTATGAAATTTTTTATTTTTCTTCCATAAATTATTTGACGTATTATTCCAAATAAACCCAAACACTTAATTCTAAACTATTAACGTGACTAAATATTTTAAAGTTACTATAATACAACTTTAATTCGTTCCATTTTATTTTTTTATCAATGTTACTATTTAAGAATTTCTTCATGTTGCTTTTTTATTTGTGTGTTTTACTATAATTAACTTTATAATACGTGCTTTGGAATTAGTAATAATTTTTTTCCGTGCACAAATAAATTATTATAATAACAATTTTATTTTTTTTGAGCTAAAGTTATTATTTCCTTCCTATTATATATCTTAGGATTCTTTAATTATTAATCATAGAGAAAATCATAATGTAATAGTCTAACAATACAAAATTTATAGAAAATATAACTGAAAATATCTGGATATAAACCGTTAAGAAACTGCATATTCCTAGAAGACAAATAGAGCTTTATTTTTCTACTATCATATATTTTAGAATTTTTAATTATTAATCAACTGCATATTTCTGCAACACAAATAGAACTTTATTTTCCTACTATCATATATTTTATAATTTTTTAATTATTAATCATAGAGAAAATCATAAAGTGATAGCCTAACAGTACAAAATCTATAAAAAAAATATGACTGAAAATACCTAATTATAAACTGCTAAGAAACTGCATATTCCTACAACACAAAAAGAAAAAAACAAAATGAACAAACATACATGATTAATAGAAAAATAGAGAAAGATGAAGAATAATATAAATATTTATGCTTTAACTTTTCTTTAGAATTTTTTAATTATTTATCAACTGCATATTCCTGCAACACAAATAGAACTTTATTTTTCTACGATAATATATTTTAGAATTTTTTAATTATTAATTATAGATAAAATTATAAAGTGATAGCCTAATAGTAGAAAAATTATAAAAAAAATATGACTGAAAATACCTAATTATAAACTGCTAAGAAACTGCATATTCCTACAATATATATAGAAAAAAAAAAGAAAATATTTAAGGTACTAAAAAAATTATTTAGGATGGTATTTAATTTCTTTTTCTTTTTGGATCATAATCATAGTTAGAGTTCTATTGGGATTTGTACTCTTCCCCCTCCCCTGTTCTCATATTTTTCACGTTTTGTATCACTAGATTTTGTGGAGGGGGGTGGGGAATTATCATATATGTTGATATTTTATTGATGTTATATTTTTTTTATCATATATTTTAAGAATTCTTAGTTTTATATATTAGAAAGAGTTTGTTACTAGAGAAAATTGAAGGAAAGGTGTTTTTTAAGTCTTAAATGAAGGATTGATGACATTGACCAACAGATAGGGTCAAACATTATTAGGAAACTTGATTAAGTTAATTGCGAACTTGATTAATATTTTTAAATCTTTCTAATCTTTTAAAAAATACAAATCAACCCAACCCACACCCCTCTTCAACCCAAATCAATCACTCTCTCTCTCCAACTTCTCTCAACTCTCTCCCAACCAACAGTTCTATAAAATTTCCCCCTTCAACCTCCGGCGACATAGTCGGACGAGTTCCTTTTCGACTTTCAACCGTCAATCGACGTGAAGACTTCTCTGGCGACAACAACTTCAAATTCTTCGCCGTCCCATTTCCCTTTTCACAGGTAAAAAATTATGAAGAAACAGAGGAACTTGAACCAACTACTCTTCTATTATTAAAATGTGGACTGAATAAAACCCTAATTTCTGGCATTTATTCTTATTGTTGTCGTACTGTTGATTCAAATTTGTTGGTGATTTTTGGTCACAGTTGATGTTGTTAGTGTGTGTGTATGATGTGTTGGTGTTGCTGGGTTGATTTGTTGTTTATCTTGGTAAAAATGGTATTGTAACAGATGAAACATCTAATGTAACAGATGAAACATATGATGCAACAGATAAAAATCTGATACAATATATGAAAATTTGATGCAACAGATAAAAATCTGATGCAACAGGTGAACAATCTAACAGATCATTCATCTATTGCGACAAACGACTCTTCTGTTTGGAAGAAATTTAAATAATATTGATCCATCAGATAACTGATTAGTGATCTGTTTTTATTCTTTCCAATGGTTTACTCTTTATTTTACAACAAATTAGGACTATTTTATTCTTTCCCAACAATTTACTCATCCGTTGCAACAGGTCGGTTATATGTTACAACCGATAACATACCTGGTGCAACAGATTAGTGATCCATTTTTATTCTTTCCAACGATTTACTCATCCGTTGCAACAGGTCTTATATGTTGTAACAGATAAAATACCTGGTGCAACAGATTAGTGATATGTTTTTATGGTTTCCAACGAATTACTCATCTATTGCAACGGGTCAGTTATATGTTGCATCAGATAAAATCCAGGTGCAATAGATTAGTACTGTTTTTATCGTTCCCATGGATTACTCATACTCATCCGTTGCAACAAGTCGGTTATATGTTGCAACAGATAACATACCTAGCGCAATAAATTAGTTGTCTGTTGGAACTGTTACATTACTGTTATACATTAATCAATTATAATCTATGTTATGTTCCTGTTAGTTTAAGATAACATGGCTCCCCAAAAAAAAGAAATAGAATCAAGTCCAAGTAAAGGAACAAGTGCAACAACTCAGCTACATCCACCACTCTATGAGCTTGTTTTACAAGAGTTATCTCAATCAGGAGCAGAAGATAATAAACATGGAGAAGAAGAATCTTTCAAAAGAGATGATCCAGATGCTAATAGCCCTTCCGCCGAAGAGTTGGTCAAAACCTTCAACATTGATCATTATCCTGTGAGAATGCAGTGTGATGGTACCACAAATTTAACGGGTGATCTCGTGGTTAAGTCAGTCATGGGAAAATCTTTCGACGCCTTCAGAAAAATACTTCGAGAACAAAAATTGGATTCTTATTTCAGGTAAGCTGCTTTGGGCAATATCTTGATTTGTCGAATGACAACAATGCTCGTTTACATATGAAAATGGTATATGATCTTTTCAAGCGCAGGTTTAAGTAAGAAAACAAAGATAAGATGAATGAGGTGTGGATAAATTACTGTGGCATGCCTGTTTGTTTTGGTTGGAAGGAGTTTGCCATAGTTACCGGACTAAAATGTTATCCTCCTTCTCCTTTTCAAGTTATACCTACTCTGACCAAAAAAAGCACCCCGCACACCCAATAAAGGAAAAGACAAGTCGAGTGATCGTGATGACCTGGTGTCCATTGTTGGTCCAAGCTTCAAAAGCAAAAATCTGATAGAAGCGTTGAAAGGTAAAGGACTTTCAAAGAAGCACAAGCAATCATTGTGCTTGGTTTGGTTTGTACATAATGTTCTTTGGGCGAGAGACGTTAACAACAACATAAGCCTCGGTTTAATAAATCTCTCCGAGGATCTTGAGGCATTTAACAGCTATCCTTGGGGTTATGAAAGCTTCAAAATGACTGTCGAATATTTGTTGACTCCGTTAACGCCAAAAACAGTCAACTTATATGGCTTTCCATTGGCCTTCATGGTAAATATTTCTTTTATAATGATATGATTCATCCTTTTTTTATTCAATAATGCTTTTAATTTATTGGCGTTATGTTATAGAATTGGGTATTTAAAGCTATTCCTTATTTGAGACAACAAGTGAACTACCAGGAAGAAGTTTTCTGTCCAAAAATTCTGAGATGGTAGTCGGCCAAAATCGATAAAAATGCAAAATTTCTTGATCTTTTCAATCCCCTCAAGGAAGTAGTAAGTCCAATTCTAATCAAGTTTTTGTTTTAATTAATGAATAAATGATTTCATCATCATTCTTAATATATGGACCGATTTATTTTAGATTGTCCATCCGTGGCTTGTTCCGACCAATCGAGAGTTAAAGATGCCATTTTTTCTTACTTTACGGTCTGTGCAAACTTTATCGAACCCTAAGGTTGTTGATGGAATAAAAATAAAATTATTTGGAGCAGCAACCATCACAAGAAAAATAATTTTGGAGGGTGGGGCTAATGATGCTCCTCTTACGGTTTTTGAAACAACAAGCCATTATGATTATGATCATAATGGTTGTACAGATTTTTCTCCAAATTTTGCCGCATCTAGCGAATGTTCTTCATAAAAATGTCAAGACTGCAAGGTGTAACACAATGGAGTGATTAATGCTATTAATGCACTAACTACTTGTGTAAAGAAAATGACATCTAAGAGGGGTATCATTCCATCAAAGAGGATTTCATATCCAGACACTCCACTAGAGATCAAGGCAGCTAGGAGGAGAAGGAAAGACACTTCTAAGGCATCATCAATCATAAAAAAAAGCAAGATTGCAATGCCTCTATCTTTGTTTTACACCGATGTTCAATGTGGAAGGGCCACAGAAGAGCAGCATGAGCTGAAAAAGGTGAATGTACATCATCTGTTCCAAAAAACAAATAGGCATATATCTGTTTCAATAGATGATACATTTATCGAAAATTATCAAACAGATTTATACATCTGTTGCAACTGTTGTCTAATCTGTTGTATCAGATTCGTTATCTATTTTAACAGACGAGTCTTATATTGCAACAGATGGATTATCTATTCAAAATTACCGTACTGCTCTGATTTACCTGTTCAAATTTGTCCCAACAGATAATCCTTCTGATGCAACAGATGAAAAATTTGTTGTATATCTCTACTTAGCATTGATAATTCTGGCTTTTCAGGTGGATGTCACAGCTACTGCCGAAGAGCATAATATCACAGTTGATAATTCATCAACTGCTCTCAAAGATGAAGAAAAAGTGGAGCCTGTCAGTTTGGGAGAACGAAAGAATTATCCGTTTGAATGGTTCAACATCTCGGACGAGGTTCCCAAAAAACTAACACAGTTGATCAACGACTATTCAGAATGGATTGCCAATGAGTTGTTAAAGCATCATGCCGACAGGTACATAAATCAATTTTATGAATATTGGTTTATACAATTCTTGTTGTAAGAACCTGATATTAACACATATAAATCATCATGTAGAAAACAAAATGACGAGTGCTACAAAGTGAACGAATCGAGTCTTAGTTTTGATACGTTCGACTTTGTTGTTGCACATCCCGGAATGAAGAATTGGTTCTATTTGATGTCATAGCCCCAAACTTGCTGGAATGATGAGGTTTAAATGCCATACATAGTACTATTAATTAATACTTTATTTAATTGCATCTGCGTATTGATTTTTTCGTTACGTAATCCGAAATGTTTGATAATATGTGCAGCATATCGATGTTATTTTTTACTACCTCCGAAAGAAGGCCAAGTTGCAAACACAAGAACAATACAGATACACAACAAACAATTATTTGTACAAAGTTTACATCAATAATGCCTACGATAGGTATTGTCAACAGCAACCGGAAGTTTTCCGAAATGAGGAATGCTTAATCAACATCATCAAAGGTTTTAGCATTCCAGCTGACTTACCTTGGCATTTGGTCGACAAAGTGTACGTCTCAATCAATTGTGGTGGTGAATTCCATTGGGTGTTGGCTGTCATCGTTCTAAAAGAGAGGCGCATCAGAGTTTATGACTCGATGTCGCGAAAGAGACGTTCTGGGCCGTCGTCTGAGATATAAAAGCTGGACAAAATATTGCCTACTTACCTTGATATGAGTGGCTTTTTGGACTAAAGGGTTCGTACTGATTGGTAGACGATTGAAGCATACTGAGATAAAATTGCTAATCCATTTGATGTACAATATATTGATGGAATTGCTCAACAAAACATTAGTAGCCTGTAAGTTTAAGTGTCATGATTTAGTTTTATTTCACAAATTTCACAATGCTTGCATGAACTACAAGCTATGGATTATCTATTTTTTTATAACGCAGGAATTGCGGTCCTTTTGTTGCCGCCTATGCCGAGTATTTGAGCGATGGATTACAAGTACCAAATGATAGACTTGATGTCGGATTACTCCGCAAAATATATGCTGCTCTTTTATGGAAATACAGAGAAACGAAAGCTCAGAAGCCGTACACAACTGACGTTAAAGATCCAGGATGACCAAAGCCGAATTTCGTAGCACCGGATGAAGAACAACTTGTCCATATTGATTAGATCTTTATAGCTTGAGTCCGTCAATGTAATAACCTATCCTTCTTGGTTTAACTTGTTGATTTATTTGTAGAGTAGATCATTTCTACCCATAATATTTTTTTACATTTCATTTATTTGTTGAGTTATTTCATGTAATTTCCGAAGGCTTCGATTTATTTTATTTTGTATATGAATATAATTAATCCTTGGTTTTGAACATGTTAATTGAAATGGAGTACTAGATTCAAATATCGCAATAGATAATACATCTGCTGCAACAGATGACATATCTTATCAGACAGATTTAGACATATGTTGCAACATGAGATACAATACGTAGGTCATCTGCTGGAAATTATATAACAGGTCTTCCTACTTTTTTTATTTGCTCCAACAGATTACCGATCAGTTGCAATAGATAAGTTATATGTTGTAACAGATCGTATATCTGTTGCGACAGACAGACTGAAAACATCTGCATAATGCAATAGATGACCAACCTATTCCAACCAGAGGTGGATCCAGGATTTAGAAGCTCCGGGTGCCACCCTGTTTTGAACAATAACGTATACTCCATACAATATTTTAGAATAGTGGAGTCAATATTCACAAAGTAAACTATAATTATATATATCAACAAAAGTTGGTATAGCATGAAGGCTTGCCTAGTTGGTGTCATTAAGGTTTTTGTTAAAAGAGATCAAGGGTTCTACTCTACATAACTGCATTTTGTTTGTTAATGAAAAAACAGAAAGTATAATGATAATAAAGAGTCCTAAGCTGGGTTAGAACCCGTGCTGCTGGGTAAAACCCAGACATCCCAACCACTTGCACAGTCAGCTCGCTTTGTAGCGTGGGTGCCAAGCATAATAATTATACGTTAACTGATACATATATACAAATATACACATAAATATATAGGGTTTCAACCGAGAAGTGCGGGTGCCGTGGCACCCCAATCCACCTACATAGATCCGCCCCTGATTCTAACAGATAATCAATCTATCACAACAGGTACTATATCTGTTACGATAGATATAAAATCTGTTGCATTATAAAAATTTAACTTGTCCAGACATAAAAATGATTGCCACTATATGTAAAGTGAATTGACTTGAAATGAAAATTTGTTATCGTGTTCGTCTCTGTCTTTGTACATGTTCTTTTTTATACACGGGCTCCAACCATTTAGTTAGTACCCCATATGCCCAGATCCATTGCATCTTTCCCAGAACGGTGTCGTACACACCAGTCATTTATGTGCCGGTCGGCAAATACTCGATGTATGCAAGCGAGTACAACCCGCACGCTGCACCAGTTGTATTTCTTGGGAGTTGGATGTACTTATTTCGACCTTTAAAATCCCATGATTCCTTCGCCAAGACTTCAGCTGGCAAATGATCCATCAGCTTACTCTGCGTCAACAACTTGGGCAACAACTTCAAGAGTGGCTTCATATGGGTTAAAAACGTCTTCTCGCTGAAGACAGGTAAGTTGTAGTCATAAACCTTAATCTTTCCCTCGTATAGTAGTATCTCAACAGTGAGAATGTGTGACATCCACGTTCATGACTGCAAGGATTCTCTTTGCCTTGGTCTAGCTCTTGTCGTATGGAAATGACCTCTTTCCTCTAACATATTTAATTGCTTCTTCATCCCATTGAAACATAGAAACTAACTGATCAAATCCCGGGCTACCGAAATCAGCTATCTTACAGAGTTTAGCGTACCTATCCTTAAAATTATTATAGAAGTTGAGGTCCATTATCCTATCGGCAACATCATAAGCATCCTGGTACGCTAATTGCCTGCCCCTCATGAGGCAGAGAATTTCATCAACATACTGTGGTATAAGAAGATAATTTTTAAATAGGTAAGTAATTGTAAGGAATAAAAATACAGTTGAAAGAATCCGATGCAGAGGGTTCTCTGAATCAGTTCATAGATTACTCAGTCAACGCAACTTATGCAACAGATGTGTATAATGTTGCAACAAAATACTAAGTTTTTGCAACAGATTACGTATCTGCTGCGTAGATTCTTATTCATGGAGTAGATTGGAAGGGTAGGTTAGCAAAAGTAAACTTACCTTGTCCTCGTACCATACGCACATATTTGTCATATTCGAGAAGTCTTTGGCGGCAAATGAATGCTTGGTGTATTATTTTTGAACCTTCATCTTGATGAATTCTTCCAGTTCCTTCTTCTTCTCCTTACCAAGCACCGCGAATATGTCTACCTTCTTCGGCGACCCCTGAACTTCAATAACTATTAGAGCAGGGGGAGTTGCAATTTTTGCCGATTTCAGAACGGAGAGAATTTGTCTAATTTTTCTTCTCTTCCTCTTAACCTCCACCGTAGGAGTGCATGTCTCCCTCACCTCGTTGGATAGTATGGCACCCCTCCTGGATTTCAACTCATCGGCAGCTGCAGTAATAGTCTCTAGCTTTTCAAAGAGTTTATCCTCTCTATCCTTGCACACTTTGCATTTGCAATGAGAACATGAGGGTGATGAGGGGTGAGAGAGACCACTGTAAGGGTGAGAGGGATCGGTGTAGGGGTGAGAGGGAGGACTTGTGCAAGGGGTGTTTTCAAATATATTTATTTTTTACTAAGCACCAACACGCTCATAATCATGACTGGCAGCAGAAGAAGCAGGAGGATGACTGCCACCATCACAAACAACTCCACTAGCAACACCCCCAGAAGAAGCACCCGAATCTGTTGCAGTTTGAGGTTGGTCGTGAAGAGCTTCAACATTAGGCTGACCTTGCCTAACTGCTCTTCTTATGGATGTTGCTTCATCCAATTTATTCTTTATTAACTCTACCGTTGGGTCTTCTTTTGTATCAACAAGACCTAAAGTAAGAAAAGAAGTCATCCCCAGCTCATCAATGGTAGGCACGATCCAAGGATGCATAACCTCTAAAAAAAGATAGGAGAAATTTAAATCATATAATAATAATTTGCAGTCAGTTGGGTTACATGGGGCTCGGGTTATGTTAACACATCCAACTTATGCAATGGACGATCTAGCTACCGTAACAGCTGATCTGTATGTTGAAACAGATTAATAATATATTGTATTAGATTACCCATCTGTTGCATAATTTGCAGTAGATGGGTAATCTTTTGAGTAGGGTTCAGAGACTAGAGCAATATATGGTTAATCTGTTGCGAAATATGGATCATCTATCACAACAAATTTCCTATCTATTGCACCAGTTGCAGTTGATGGGTAATCTGTTGCAACAGACGACCCATCTGTCGCAACAGATGGAACATCTGTTTCAATATCTTTCTTTGAGGCAAATTATTTTAGTTGAAAGAAGACGCACTACATCATTTAGAGGGTTAAAGAGATCAGCCTTGTTAATATTTTTTTGTTGCTCTTTACTGCAGGCAACCACCTAAGGATCCTTGGATGAGAAACCTTATCCGGATAATCCTTAAAATGCTTTCGGAGGGAAGGAATGGCTTCATATGCCCCAGCCTAAAAATTATAAACAGGAAGCAAACAAAAAAAAAAGTCACAAGTATATTCAATATAAATTAATGAATGAGTAAAAATAGTGATCAATTTTACCATGAAAACCCAAGGAAAGCCGTATAATGTGGTCGTCTTTGGCTTTAGCTCTTTCAGTAAATATTTGACAGTCAAGTAGTAGCTGTCGTATCCCTAGGGATAATTGTTGAATTTCCCAAAATTCTCAGCAAGCGCCAAAAAATCATGTTCTATGACTTTACTGATGTCTCTTACCAATAAAACGGAATGGACAAACCAAACTAAGCACAATTTCTCCCTGTAGTGCTTTGGTATGTCTTTATTCTTGAGATTCGCCATCAAATCCTCCACTTTGTAGCTAGGTCCAATAATGCCCAACAACCCATCTTTTTTTACCTTGCGTTTGTTGGACCCTTTGTAGGGTGTTTTCTTGATAGGAGGTTCTTCTGGATGATCACATCTCAAGCCCATCACAATGACAAACTCTTTCAATCCAAAACAAACCGGCATGCCACAATAGTTGATCCAAACTTCATTCATTTTTTTCTGCCCTCCTTAGGACCTCCATCATCCCCCACATACTTAATTTTGCGCTTGAGATGGCCATATACCATGATCATTGGGAAACGAAGAGGGTGGGGCCCAGACAGCTCAAGAAAGTATGCAAAACAGCTCTTCTTAAAAAGTTCATCTATGTTTTATTTCTTCATAATACTCCTAAGTTCGTCAAAAGGTTTCCCCAACTGACATTTAAGTACAAGATCACTAAATACTGCTTTAGGGCTATTCATCGGCATCGCAACTAGAAACTTGTCAATACTAATGGTTTTGACAGAATCATGCTGGAATTTCGATATTATTTCACGCCCCATTGGTGAGGAGGAGTTATCACTTTCCTTGGCTTTATTTTGCCCTGACTGAGATTATTCTGGAAGTTCCTCCGAATCTATCTTTACTCTAGCCTTTTTTGTTTGGTGATCGAAAGTTGATCCACTTTCTCCACTTTCAGTTTCTTTTCTTTTGGGAGACATCTTTTAACTACAAACAAAAGAAAAATAAAAAATACATTACATTTGATGTCTGCATAATTTTTTTTAAAAAGGTGAGACAAATTTTAATAAATTATTCTTACCACATAACCAAAAAAATTACTCCAACGGACAACCTATCAGTTGGAACAAATGGGGAACCCGAATCTGCTTGAAGACCTATTTAATATCTCCCAACAGATATTCCACCTGTTGCAACAGGTGGACAAATTTCAATAAATTATTCTACGCCATATTACAAGAAAATACTCCAACGAATAACCCATCAGTTGGAACAGATGGGGAATCTGTTTGAAGACCTATTTAATATCTCCCAACAGATCTTCCACCCGTTGCAACAGATGGACCACCACCAACACAACCAATGGCACCAATACCAATACCAAGACCATCGACACCACCACCAAAAAACACAAATACCAACACCACCAACAACAACCACCACCAACACCACAAACACCATCCAATAATACCACGACAGTCAACAAAATACTGAAAGAAAAACTAGGGTTTTCTTGGGTGCTTCCTACATTTTTAGCATCAAAACTCAAAATTGTTAACCCATTCTCGAAGATAATACAACTAAAAGTTTTCTTTTTCATCATTAACTAAAAAGCCCTATTTTTTAAAATAAAGAACAAATGTAGAACTCTTCTCGAACTTTGTTACCTGCGAAGACAGAGAAAACGATGGATACATGCGGGAATAAAGTCAAAACAACAACTATATGTAGTCATAAATGGGAAGAAAATCGTCCTATTTTGAAGGGTTGAGCAATATGTTGAGTAGTTGTTATTTGTATTGTTGAGAGGGAGAGGAGACCCAGAGAGAGAAAGAGAACTTAAGATTTAAAATAAAAAGTTTTTTGCGCAAATGGATGATTTGTATGGGTTGATTTGTAATTTTGAAAAAGAATGGCAAGTTTGAAATTGCTAATTTGGTCCGAATTGATCTTAATTTTAAATTTTTCAAAAGATATAGTTTTTAAAACATTGAGTTGATGAGAACTCATTTCAACTCAGAGTGATCGATCAACGACTCGGGTCGGGATGAACGCAATACCAACGCCATGCAATTGCAAAGACTCAATTGGATTTGTAGTTAACCTTGCGAGCTCACTATCCTAACATTGAGTTGATGAGAACTCATTTTAACTCAGAGTGATCGATCGACGACTCAGATCGGGATGAACGCAATACCAACGCCATGCAATTGCAAAGACTCGATTGGATTTGTAGTTGACCATGCGAGCTTATTCATTCATCCCTAGTTCCACCTAAATCAATTGCAATGAAATCTGTTAAAACAAACGACTGAGCAATTGAAAATTTTCAAACAGAAATTCATATTTGTTGTAACAGATGACATATCTGATTTAATTATCAAATAGATATTTGCATCTGTTGTGACAGATGACTGAGCTGTTAGAAATTTTCAAACAGATATTTATATCTGTTGTAACAGATAACATATATGGTTTAATTAATTATCAAATGGACATTTTCATCTGTTGTCACAGATGACTGAGCTGTTGGGATTTTTAAACAGATATTTATATCTGTTGTAACAGATGATTGAGTTGTTCGGATTTCTAAACATATATTTATATATGTTGCAACAGATGACATATTTGTTTAAAAATCTTTTTTTCTCTTTTAATTTTAAAGCAAGCTTTTGGTCCGAGTAGATAATATCAAGTAGTAGTACTTACTACTAAAGGCGGTAAAAAATATTTCTTGGATATCTCAAAAGCGAGTTCATTGAGCAGTCTTGTCTTGTCTTTTCAATGTCACTAGTCTTAGTCTTCCTCGTGCCCCTCAAATTATTAATGAAATTAATTAATATTAATTAGTGAATATTGAAACCCCCCACGTATACGTACACAATATATCTATAGAAAACTTCCTTCAGTTGCACTTTATTTTATTCAACTCTTTCATCCCTTTCTTTCTCTCCTCTTTAGGGTCACAACCTTTTTTCTCTCTTTTCTCTTCTCTTCTCATAAATATCTTTTCGGATCTAAACCGATCCATATCTTTTCTCGATTAAAATTTATGTTTTGATCCCCTTTTTTATATTAAGGTATGGTTCATTATTGCTCTTTCATTCCCGTCTTCTTTATTGCAAGTTATTTATATCTGTTTTTTATTTAATTACTATTTACCCATATCATATTTATTAGAAAAATTTGAAGGAACTTTTAAGTGTTGAATAAACAAATCGAGAATTTTTATTACAATATGCAAAAAAAGTCATCTGTTGGGAGAAGTTTAAAAGTCTTGTTGGCAGTATCATTTTTTTGTATGTATTTTGTTTGTTTCTTTATTGTTGATGCAGTTATTGATGTTGTTGGTGGGATTGGCGCTGTTGGAACTTGTGGTGTGGTGTTATTGATGGTTCTAGAACAAAGAATGTTGCTTCTTTGTTGTTGATAATGTTGTTGGAACAAATATTATTGTTTCTTTGTTGTTGATGTTTATGCTGTTGTTGATGTTGCAACAGATGGAGAAACTATTGGAATAAATAAACCACCAGAAAGGCTGGTTTGATATATTTAATCAGATTCCACATCTTTTGCAATAGACTCCACATCTATTGCAACAGACTCTACATCTGTTGCAACAGACTCCACATCGGATGCAAAAGATGGATAATGTTCTTTTTATAACCTCAATTTTCCCTCTTCTTTGTAGATATAAGAAACTGACAGTTGATCAACTTTTGTCGGACTATCGCAAGAGGCTGCAGTAAAGATGGGTTCAGAGAAATAAGCTACTTGTAGATGGAACCACTTCATATGTGGGAGGTATGCATTACTGATAATGTTATCGTGAAAACACACATAGAGTGCACTGATTTTGTTAATACTGTTTTTACTGATTAGTCATAGATCATTCAAACAGGATGTCTGCAATTTTACAGTTAAGATTGATAGGTCCGAACTGATAAGGCTGAGGGACCATGAATATGGTTCTGATACCCTGTTAAGATTTAATGTCGGTTGTTGCTCATGTTTATTTGTCAAGCATTGTGAAGGGATCTAGTTTTGGTGTCATTGTAAAGAGATTCAATAGAGATTGGACTAACTTTTAGGGTGCATTGGACCCTTAGAGGGCCTTTGAAGCTTAGCACTGCATATAACAAGAACGAAAAATCAATATAGTTATTGCCCTAGCCAAAATTTATATGGTTGGGTTGCTCGTTCGGGGTGATGATTATATGCCAGAAGGTACTGTAAGAGAATGACTTTGAGGGAAAATGGGTGATTGATGGAAGACTATATCATCTGAGAGCTAATTGAAGAAGAGACATAAGGTATAAAGTAACTTCTAGCAAATCTGGCCGATGAAATTATCTTAACAGATGCGAAATCTGAATCAAGTGCAAATATGAAAGTGTATCCGGTAATGTAATTTTATCTGTTGTGTCTTTAAAAGAAAAATAATGCAGATGGACACTTTGCTAGGGAGCTGCGTGGTTGGAATTATCACCTAGATAGAAAATAAGAGAAGACCAACAAAGCAGCCTCACGGGCATCGAGGGTTGAAATGATGTTCAGTGAGTCTAGAAAACTTACGCCAACAACAACTGCAATTAAAATAAGGAATCTAAGCGAAGGCGGTAATTTCTGAATTTTAAATTTCATCCCATGCCTTCTTATTTGTGTTTTCGATCAGGTCCACTGTTCGTTGACTTGATCAGAACCACAAACGAGATTGAAAGGCAAATAGAGTATCATTGCTTCCTTAGAAATATGGTTATAATTAATTGTGTTTTCTTGCCTTGACATGCTTTCAACATTCCTTGTAGAAGATCAGATGCTTGCTGTAGTATGTGAATTTTGATAATTTTCAAACTTACCTCCAGTTTGCTGATTCTGTATTCAAGTTGGTTGTTACCGTCTTCGAAGTTGGTAAGGAGTTCCTCATCTCTTGTGAGCTCGATCAGGAACACTACCTTCAAAGTTGTAGCATCCTAGAATCCCTTCAGAACACTTTCTTCAGAAGCCTTAAAGGATACATGGAGGGTCGCTGTGTTTGTTTTAGGTCAAAATATGTTGATGAACGTTGAAAATGTGGTCCCAACAGTTGAACAACACACTTTTATCGAGCGTTGCTCCATGCATCTTACTCAACCAATTTGATAAATTAGTAATCATGGAGTTACGTAGCGTGTGATCTAAACCGACTCTACCAAGCCTATCAAACGTTACATAACTCCGACCTCATTACCCTATCAACAAAATATGACCGAGTTAGTCCACAAATCGAACGAGCTTAATCTCTCAGACTTTTTGCTGATCGCTCTTCTCCAATATAGATGACAAGATATCTGCTATTCAAAAGTCTACACCGTCGCCAGACATGCTTGCCTGGGAGCAATTCTTCTGAAGTTATCTGTTGATGTCTTATGAAGAATTTCTCCCCGGCAAGCATGTCTGGCGATGGTGTAGAATTTTGCATAGCAGATATCTTGTCATTTATATTGGAGAAGAATGATCAGCAGAAAGGCTGACAGATTGTGCTTGTTTGATTTGTGCACTAACTCGGACATATATTTTTGATAGGGTAATAAGCTTGGAGTTATGTCATGTTTGATAGGCTTGGTAGAGCCGGTTTAGATCACACGCTACGTAACTCCATGCTTACTAATTTATCAAATTGGTTGAGCAAGATGCATGGAGCAACGCTTGATAAAAGTGTGTTGTTCAACTCTTGGGATCACATCTTCAACGTGCATTAACACATTTTGACCTAAAACAAACACATCGACCTTCCATGTATCCTTTAAGGCTTCTGAAGAAAGTGTTCTGAAGGGCTTCTAGAATGCCACAACTTTGAAGGTAGCGTTCCTGATCGAACTCACAAGAGACGAGGAACTCCTTACCAACTTCGAAGACGGGACCAACAAGCTTGAATACAGAATCAACAAGCTGGAGGCAAGCTTAAAAATTATCGAGATTCACATACTACAGCAAGCATCTGATCTTCTCCAATGAATGTTGAAAGCATGCTAAGGCAAGAAAACACAATCAATTAATCTATATTGCTAAGGAAGTAATGATACTCTATTTTCCTTTCAATCTCATTTGTGGTTCCGATCAGGTCAACGACAGTGAACCTGATCGGAAACACAAACAAGAAGGCATGAGATAAAATTTAAAATTCAAAAATTGCCGCCTTTGCTTAGTTTCCTTATTTTAACTACAGTTGTTGTTGGCGTAAGTTTTCTAGATTCGCTGAACATCATTTCAACCCTCGATGCCCGTAGGGCTGCTTTGTTGGTCTTCTCCTATTTTCTACCTAGGTGATATCCCGACCACGCAGCTCCCTAGCAAAGTGTCCATCTGCATTATTTTTCTTTCAGAGATACAACAGACGAAATTACATTACCGGATACACTTTTATATTTGCACTTGATTCAGATTTCGCATCTGTTAAGATAATTCCATCGGCCAGATTTGTTAGAAGTTACTTTCTACCCTATGTTTGTTCTTCAATTAGCTCTCAGATAATAGTCTTCCATCAACCACCTTTTTTCCCTCGAAAGCATTCTCCTACCGCACCTTCTGGCATATAATCATCACCCCGAGCGAGCAATCCAACCATATAAATTTTGCCCAGGGCAATAACTATATTGGTTTTTCATTCTTGTTTGATGCAGTGCGAGGCTTCGAGGGCCCTCTAAGGGTCCAATTCACACTTAAAGTTAAGTCCAATCGCTATTGGTTCTCTGTAGTGACGACAAATGTTGATCCCTTCTCAAAACTTGACACGCATAAACATGAGCAACAACCGTCAGTAGTTCGTAACAGGGTATCTGCACCATCATCATGAGGTCCTCAGCCTTATCAATTTCGAATCCATCAAACTTAACGGTACAATGCAGGATCTTGTTTGAATGATCAATGCCTAATCGGTTAAAAACTGCATTCACAAAAATATTGTACTTTGTGTGTGTTGTCCCGGTGACCTTATTAGTAATACATACTTAACTTAATCCCACACATATGATAGTGGATACATCTGCACGCACCTTATTCTTCCTATTCCATCTATGGCTTAAATTAAATAAACAGATGACTAGCTAGTTGCAACAGATAACACATCTGTTTATATTGTCAAACAATTGGAGACATCTATTACGACAGTTGATCAACCTGTTGCAGAAATCAAACAAATATATACATCTATTGAAAAGATTGTCATATGTTGTAAGTTATCTAGCAGAAAGAATATATTTTGCAACAGATTACCCATCTGTTAGATTTATTTTAAATTAATTTTTTTTTCTTCCGGAGATACAATAATTTATAAATAGGTCTCTCCTTACAAATATGAATGATCCAGATTCATACAAGAATATTCATATCGAGTCCTTGCGTGAACTTCAAAGGCAGTTTGATTAACTCCAGAGAGATTTTGCTGACTTCGGAGCAAGGCTGCCGGATGAAAAATGTTCGATTGACAATAATAATAATAGTAATAATAATTAGGTAATGTTATTTATTTTAGCGCATGTATGTATTTTCCTCCTTTTGTATATCGGATCTACCCAAGGGATTCAAAAATCTATGAACATTCATTTCATTTTGTTGTCGACTTTGAATTTTTAATTCTTATTTAGTATTTAATATTAATCATTCTGTTTATTCCTTGTTCTCAACATGTCGACGGTTAGTGGTAGGGATTGAGCAGCAATTTGTGTCTACAGAGGTTAATCTGCTACGACAGATCGATCACATGTTGCACCTGACGGTTATTAATGAAAAAGGATTATTGTTGTTATTGAGAGGGTGAAAAGAAAAAGACATGACTTTCCGATTATTCAATATGAAAAATATTTTGTAAATAAATAATAAGGAAATAAATGATAAACACAATTTATAACCACAATTTTAATAACTGATCGTGATTTTTCACCATTTTTGTTTTTGAATTTGTTTTTTAAAATTATTTATTATATAATAAAATGGTTATTATTTTATTAAGGAATTTGAAAAGGTGTTTTTTTTATTTATAAAATAAAAAAGTAAGCAAATTTGGATTAATGATATGATGATAGTTATTTTTTTTAAAAGTAGATTATATGTTGCAACAAATAAATTATCTGATGCAACAGGTTCACTATTGTTGCAACATATGATATATCTGTTGTCACACATGATTTATCTGATGCAACCGATATCGAATCTGTCGTCACAACTCCATAAAAATGGTTCTTGAAAAGAACTAATTAATAATAATAATCTGAAAAGTCATGACTTATCACAATATTTCTTAATTTAATTAAGTCATTACTTTTCACATTAATAAAAAATGTAATTAATAAATGGAGGTGAACAGTTAGATTATATGTTGCAACAAATAGGTTATCTGATGCAACATATTTTATATTTGTTGCAACAGATAATATATCTGTTGTCACAGATGTGTTATCTGATGCAACAGATATAGAATCTGTTGCCACAATTCAATAAAAACGGTTCTTCGAAAGAAATAATTAATAATAATAATTTGAAAAGTCATGACTTATATCGCAATATTTATTTTCTTAATTTAATCAAAAATGTAATTAATGTATGGAGGTGAATAGTCGCACCTTTTTGCCTCTCATTCAAATTCAATCCTCTATAAATAGGTCTCTTCTTACTCAATCGTTCATTCAACTACACTCTATTTATTTATTGCATCTCATCTTTCATATTACACTCTAGAAGATAAGATTATGGCTGACCCAGTGTGGGACGTTGCTTTTCTCCAAGACGCCGTGAATGAACTTTGGAATCAAGTTCGTGACCTGCAATGGGAACTGGGAGGAGTTAGAGCAAGAATGCTCCGCGAGAGTCACAGGCTGAGGAGGGTTTTGCTACTTCCAGTTGAAGATTGGCCGGCTGACAATGATGATGATGATAATAATAATAATAATTAGATTATTATTTTTCTTTTAGTCTATTATATGTATTTTTATTTGTTTTTGTTTAATAAATAAATTATGTTTGATCTTTGACGTTTTAATCCATATTTAATTTTCATTCTGTTTATTATCTTCTCAACAAACATGCCGACGATTCGATGTAAAAAGAAATAATTTAGAATCCAGTAGCAATAACAAGATTTATCTGTTGGGTTTATGGCAGGGGTTGATGTGTTGTTCAAAACAGATTACTCATGTTGCAACAGATAAGAAGTCTGATGCAACAGATAAATAATCTGTTTCAACAGATGGCTAGTTTGTTGCTTTGCTTGGCTCTGACGTTTTAATTCGTACTCCTTCCGTCTCAAATTATCCGTCCCAAATTCAGATGCTACATTGATTAAGAAAAATAATTAATAAAATATCTAGTTTACCATAACCCACTGATCAGCTGGTGGGATAGTAGACGTGTTTGAAATAACCATTGTTTGCTATTGAATCGAAATTTCATAAGAGAAGAAAACTTTTAACGTCGGTTGGCGTATAGTCTCCCTATTAAATGATGTTTCCATTTTAATTTGAAGAAAAAATGATTAATGCAAAGGCTAAAACATGATTTTTTTTAATCTTTTCTTGATTAATGAAAAAGACAAGTAAAATGAGAAATCGAATTAGAAAATTTGGGACGGGTAATTGGACGTAAGGAATAATTTTAAATCTAGTAGCAATAGCAAGAGTTGAAACATATTGGTTATCTGTTGGGTTTGTGGCAGGGGTTGATTTGTGTTGTTTCAAACAGATTAATCATTCGTTGCAACAAATAATTAGTCTGGTGCAACAGATAAATATTCTGATGCAACAGATAATTAGTCTGGTGCAATAGATAAACATGCCGATATAACAGATAATACATCTGATGCAACAGATAATACATCTGATGCAATAGATAAACAGTCTGATGCAACAGATAAATCTTTTAATTCAATAGATTATTCATCTGATGCACCAGATGATTGATCTGTTTAAATTGTGGGCACTTATGTTGGATTCATGAACGAGGTTCTATCCATTGTTGAAAAAACAGAAGTGTACCCAGATGACAAATACGAATAAAAATCATAATTTTACTTGCCAAAGTCATCTATGACAGATAAACATCCTGATATAATAGATAATACGTCTGACGCAACAAATAATACGTCTGATGCAACAGATAAACAGCCTGATGCAACAGATAAATCTCCTGATGCAACAGATTACTCTTCTGATGCACCAGATGATTGATCTGTTTAAATTGTGGGCACTTATGTTGGATTCATGATCGGAGTTCTATCCATTGTTGGAAAAACAGAAGTGTACCCAGATGACAAATACGAATAAAAATCATAATTTTACTTACCAAAGTTACCTATGAAGTAATGCCAAAGTGGAAAGTGATGTAGTAAACAAAATTTGACCTAAGAAATTGATCAGATCGCAGCAGTAGCGCTGTACCAACAATAACAACACTAACAACAAATGGTCGACAAGAAGAAGATGAAGATGATAATGAAGTAGAAGATGATGATAATGAAGTAGAAGATGATGAATAAAACAGCAAAAACAATGAACAACAAAAATCGCTAAGAGAGAGAAAACAACAATGGATTAGAAGAGAAAGAAAGACGCCTTTTTTCCCTCTGTTTCCCATTATTTTAGGTATACATTGGGATCAAAGTGTAAATTTAAAAATTCATGGATTATTTTCAAACTTCCTCAACTTTCTTAATTCATAATAAAGTAATTGTCACATCCAACTAATAATTAAGACTTGTGTCACCTGCACTTCATTTTAAAACTCTTTTGTCACCTATGACCTATACTTCCTTGTTACTATAAGTTTCAACATGGTTGCTTACATGTCAATAAAAAGTGTATTGAGGGCAATTTTGCCATTTCAGTATAACGATTTACGTGTCCGCAGCAGCATTAGAATAGCCACTGACCGCCTTGCCCTTTCATCTTCATCAGCAATTTTCTTCTTCTTTGTCCTCTTTTCAGCTTTCTCTATTCAATTATCTTTTCTTCTTTGGGTCTGGCTGTGTTAAGGTTAGTTTTATCTCTTTGATATATATTCACTTCCCATTGATTGTTGATCAGGATTTTTGTGGTTGCTTAATTTAGCCTTCGTTTGTTCTGATTTCATTAAGTTACATGGACAACAATACATGTAATTTCAACATTTTATCATCTATGTGTTTGTATATAATTGGGGAACGAAATACATAAACAAATTCTCTATCCATTTTACGTCAAGCAATATGTGATGGATCGACTCATCAAGTTTTCATTGAAATATGATCCGCAAAAGGAAAAGCACTTGCGTTCGATGGTAATTATCGGCATCCCGAAAACATCTGATCAAAATATGGCTTTCAGATTGACTTCGAAATTAGTGGATGTTGCTAAAGGGAGTGACTATGCTAGGCTCAAAAAGGAAAAGACTCATAGTATGGCAGAGGCAAATAGAAATTTTCTACATTTTTATTTATCATGAACAAGATCTACAGACTGGAGCCAAGCCTAGAAGGCAAACCAAAGAACTCAGCCTGTGGAGCAGCAACCTGTGATCCATATATAGTGTGGTAAAGCATGCAGCACATGACTGTCCTGCCAGCTTGCCGTCAAGGGCTACTTTGGTAATTTCAGGTTGCTCTTATACGTGTTAAACCCGTGTGAGTTGTGATAGCTGCTGCACGTTTGAACAAGATGAGAACGAGAAAGGTCCCAATCTCAGTTTTTCTTGATAGTTATCTTCGTTTCTTCTTCATCAGGTGAAGGTTGAATCTTTCATCGCTATTTTGTGCTAATTTACAAATGTTACTGTCATAAATTAGGTTTTAGAATAACGCTAATTTCTTTTCGTATTTTTGAATTTGTCACGATGCATAGAGGAATTAGGTTTTAAGACAAAGGGGAATTAGGTTTTAAGACAAAGCTAATCTCTTTGTCATGCTTAGAGAAATTAGGTTTAAAACTAAGCTAATTTCTTTCCAAGTCTCTGAATTTGTCGTGGTGCTTAGAGAAACTAGGTCTTAAGACAAAGCTAATCTCTTTCCAAATCTTTGGATTATATAAATTTTTGCTTCACGTAATTATTCTTTTTGACCCTTGTGGAACCTATATTGTATATAGAGAACAAGAATAAAGGATCTACAATAATACTCTACTTATGTTTGGGATCGTGATAGCCGGCTAAAATCTAATGGGGTTGAAGCATCTTCTTGGAATCACTAAGAATGTAGGAAAGGATCCAGATAGTATTGCGTTTGCGAAATTGATAAATATACATGTAACTGTTCTAATATTTGTTTTAGGGATTGTTTCTAATACAAAACTTTGGTATGGTATTGATGGGCTGTTTGATTATCAAGAAGGCAACAACTAAAAGACAACAAAAAGGTTGGAATTAGTAAAAGATAATTCCTGTTGCTACCTTCTTGTTATCGAAGTCGAAGAATTTCACTCAAGTGTTAACAATTTACAAATATGTATGCAAGCCCTCTTTATCTCTTTTCATATTCAATTTTCTGAAATTGTAAAAGCTAACCATTTACAGTAGTAATATTAGCTACTGTACTTTGTAGAGGTGTATTTACAACTTGAGTTATAATGGCTCTTATTTGACAGGTAATTTCCTTTAAAGAATTCTTCTCTGGTTGAGACTGGTGTATAACTGATAAGGTGTAATTGCTTCAAATTCTAAATTTAGCGCCTTCCTGTTGCAAGATGCAGGATGGTGTAACATTGGTAGAAGTTGTGTTTCTGACCAAGGGCTATTTTGGTCATCTCAGGTAAAATAAGTACTACTTGTTAATTCCGTATGATACCATCTGTTCTCAGTTTCAAAATGAGAGGGATGTGCAATTATACCGTCTGCCTATGATAGCTCCAATTTGTATCTATTTCTTTGGTCTGGTTTGTGTTTTTCAGATAGTTATCACTGTTTCTTTCTACGATCACTAAGCTTTTTCTTCATCTTAGGTGAGCATTGTATTTGTTACTGTTGTTTTCTGTTATTTTACAGATATTTCAGTTATGGTGCTTAAATAACTTAGGTTTTAAGACAATTAATCTCTATTTAAATTTCTTGACTCTATTGATTTCTGTTCACGTTATTTTTCTTTTTGGCTCATGTGAAACTTATATTATATATAGAAACGTTAGATTAAAGGATGTACAATTATACTCCGTATTGAATCCTTTCTATTACAAATCTTTTGTACTTTTTCCTGAATTCCTTTGTGTTGGAATGGTTTTTCCTCCCCAAGTATGTTTCTTCTTGAGAAAAGATTTAATTTATTTGGGGTTCTACTTATGTTATTTGGTTGAATTTTACTAGAGCAACATATCACAGATACATGTTTTGGACTATTAATTATATTCATATCAATCATTTTTCTCCATTTCCAATTTCTTCTTTGATTGAATTGGTTTCCTGAATCTTCGGACTTCGGACAACTGATGTGCCATTGACGCGTAGACATTATACACTCACTGGCCAAACAGTAAGAGAAACTGGAATGCCGACTAATCTTCACCAGTTTATTCACCGCTTTCAGTTTTCAAACATAAAGTCCTAAATACACGCCGGAGTGTAGTTTGTTGTAGGTATCATTGAGAGTAGAACGTGTTTAGTAAATTAGTAGAACAAAGTTTGGTTCTTCGATATCTTCTTCTGTAGAGATTCTTCGTATGGTCTTCTACACTTTAAAATGATTCTCGGGGGCACATGTGAAGCTAAGATTTTGAGGGTATGAGTTCTGGATTCTAAAAAATAAAACTTATTGAATTCTGGATCAAAACTATTTGCTTCTATTAAAATCGCTGACAAACTTGTAGCTTTGCGCTGCCATCTGAGTATTCTTACAGCTTAGTTTAGTTTTTCCCCAGTGTCAAGGAGAAGTCATTTTGGATTGAGACGTGTTTAAATAGAGCACCATGGTCATTCAAGACTCATATATTTGACCTCCCAACTTGCTCGGATTGAGGCGTATGAAATGTTAAGAGTTTGATAGCCGTTTTCTGTGTTGCTCGGACTTATAAAAAATGTTGGTGCACCCTCCTTGGACCCATATCCATTGATGTTTTAAAGAGCCCAAGCAACATAGCTCTCTCTATGCCTAAAGTTCAAATTACTTTTACATATATGATATAACAATGGTCTAATATCAAATGAAGGTGCTTGCCATTAAGTTCACAGTTATGTATTTTTACTTTGAAGAGCTTAGTATAATCAACCGTGAATCAGATCAGGTTGCAGTTTGTCTTGACTCTTAAGATCAGATTATCTTCATTAGCCTATAGAACGGTCTGTCGTGATTACGATTTTGTTAGTTACAGAAACTGTTTTATACTCGACCTTGCAAACTGTGATAAATTATTCGGTTAGTTCCAACAGAGGAATTACAGTCCAAAAATTATTTATATTGAAGCGTCATTATCTTTTATAGTAGTTGATATCTTAATACTTTTTTCTATTTGTAAGATTCTAAAGCTAAGCAAACTAATTTGTTTCTAGCATCATCTATGTAGCTTTTACCATAATTGCTTTGGTAGTGTCTTGTCCTGGAATTCATATTAATTTCACGGTTGTAACAAGTTCTACCGACAATATAAAGGCACCAACACTTTGAGGCAATTAGAAAAAAGCGGGAGTAAGTTGTCTGATTGGGAGCAGTGAGGTGGAGTAAATTTTCTCTTGGCGGTTATGGCATGTAGTAGCGGCTTGATTACTTCCTGGGTCATTTGTTCTCCTTTTGAGTATGCATCTGTTGTTACATGTGCTACACAAGTTATTGGTGCTAAAGTTTACACTGCAGTTGTGTTGGAAAAAAACTTGTTTGCATTTGAGGGTTTTGGTAATGAGCAGACCATCTTTTATGTTGCTTCCAGGTTGTTAGTTGCTGCAAGAAGTATACAAAATCACATACTATTTTTTTGACGACTTTGCACAGTTTGTCTTGGCTGTAATTGTGGGGGGAGTGTGCAGGAACTTTTTGCTAGACATTTATCAAGAAGCTATAGACACCACCATTTCTAATATATATAAATAGTATATCGTGTAGATATGTGATGTAAATAATGCAATGTAAAAGACATGACGCTTATCAACCATATAATGTGTACGTGTAAATGATATATGCAGTTTAGCTAAGAAAAAAGTTCTAACGTTGGCCCATGCTAGCACGGGTCATCACTACCTAGTATAAATATAATTATATAATAAATTAAGTATGTGAAAAGACAATTTTATCTATTGCGTATATTTTTAATGAAGAGCAAAAAGTTTAAATTACTTTTCTGAGGGTCTTCACACTTGTAATATATTATAGATAATAATTTTTTTAATCTTTTTTATATAAAATTATTAAATTAGTATTATTAATACACTATATACTTTGGTCTAATGTTAAATAATTTTTTATTTTAGCTGTGCTGAGTGACAGTATCAATTTATAAGAATATTTATTGAACTTTTTAGTAAGGCCAATTTTGTTTGATTAATTTACAGTGCATAACAATCAAACAATAAGTTACTATTAAATATAATATGCACATACACAGTTCATCGTGAATTCATGGTTAAAATTTGCATAACTTGTTTATCCTCCTCGTAAAATAGAGTCATCATATCCTCGTAAATTGTTAATGTCATAATCCGAGGACATAAAATTAGTTGAATGCACATAATTGAAGAATTCTTTGATGTTTTTGCTTTATTGATAAGAATTAAATTACGTGTTCGTTTAAAATTTTAGCGCATGAAAGAATGATGTATTTTATAATCTTAAATACAAATTGAATTTTATCCCTCTATAATTTATGTTAAAAATTTGAATTCTCTTCTTTTACTTTTTTTTTAAAAATAATTTATTTTATAGATAAAGTGAGTATTAAATGTTAGTCGAGTTTTGTGTGTTTTTTCTAAGCTATATGTACTATTTGATAAACTAGTTTTTAGGTATGCGTGTCTTCCACGTCACTTTTAAGAATTCAATTTTATAGAATCACTTGAATATATAAAACTTTATAATTGTTACATAATTATTAACGATTTAATTATTGATGCTAATAATAATAAGAATAAGAATAAGTGAGACAACACTAGCTTAACTATCTAACAAATCTTCTACAATAAATTTAGTTATAACAAATCAAAGCAGGGGAGAATCACAATAGCAATGTTTTGACACTAACTCGGCATCAATGGTGTTTTGACACTAACTAACATCACAATATATTTAGTTATAGTTAACAGCTTATCTTACAACTAAAAGAAAAATAAAATATGAAGGATTTTTTATTCGTTTAGTTAAGAGCACGATAAGACAAAAACAAATAAAATATAAAAAATTCAACTGAGCAAACAAAAGTAACAAAGCATCAATCTAAACAGTAACACCTTTTACTATTAAATTTTTACTAATCCAAGTATAAGGAGGAGAAGATGAACAAAATTTAAAAAACTCAACGAAAATTTGCATATGGCATGTTTGAAACATCTTACCAAATATTTATATATTTTTGGACTTTCATTCAAAGAACCACATGATGTTTGAAACATCAAGGCGTGATGTTGTTAACAAAATCCAGAAAATAGTGAAATTAATTACAACAAAAAGACGCACAACAACAAAATATAAGGTAGAGTTATTTTGATGTTAATCTATAGATTTAGATTTAACACTTAATTATTACCTTATATTTTGAATTCAACAAATAAGTTCAACTAAAGTTTCACTATAATACTAAAAAATAATATATCAAAATATAATTAAATAACATAATCAAAATTAAGTCATAATTAAATAAAAGGAAAAGAGATAAATCATAGATTTTTGTTCATTCAGCGACAACATGGTTATTTCGTTCGTTTCTTCGATAAAAATTTTCAACTAAAAGAGAAACATCAGAAATTATATCAATTGTTGATTCTTTACAATTGATATATAATCATTGAAATTATTAATAAGAAGAAAGAAAAAAAAACATAAAGGATGATGATAATGAATATAAGAAGATGACTTGATTCAAAATCAAAATAAGAGGAGAAAATAGAGGTAGAAATAGAAGAATGGTGTGTTTCTTTGTAATTCAAAATATTGCTTAAATAGAATTATATCTTTTTTTTTTTTATATATTTACAGTAAAATTTTAATTAATTTAAAAGCGTTAAATATTATGATTACAATCGAATTTTAAAATGTTAAAGATTACTTTGTGTAATTTAAATGGGAAGGATTCAATGTAATGTTTTTGGTCAAAAATATTAAGTATACTCAAATGACTTTATAAATAAAAACATATTTTACGTGCATTGAACGAATAAAAATTTCAATAACTTCAAAATATTTAAATATTTTTTTTTAGCCTTATTCAAATAAATAATTATATGATTTAAATAAAGAAGAAATTAATACATAAAAGTTATTTGTACGATATATTTTAGGATATTTTAATCATGAATTCTTCTAATAGCTCTTACAATATATTTTTGGACTCCTTAATTATTAATTCTCCTAATACATATTACTATATATTTTAGGACTCCTTAATTTTAAATACTATAAATATAATAATTAATTAATAATTGTAAAATAGTGCAAAGACAATTTTATTTAAAGGAGAGTCTTTTAATGAAGGGCAAAAAGTTCAAATCACTTTTCTAAAGATCCTCACACTTTTAATATTTTTTTATTAAATATTTAAATATTAAATAACTTTAAAATATTTAAATATTAAATATTTTTTAACCTAATTCAAATAAAGAATTATATGATTCAAATAAAGAAGAATTTAATACTTAAAAGTTATTTGTACCATATATTTTAGGATATTTTAATCACGAATTCTTTTAGTAGCTCTTATCATATATTTTTGAACTCCTTAATTATTAATTCTCCTATTATATCTTACTATATATTTTAAGACTTCTTAATTTTAAATACTATAAATATAATAATTAATTAATAATTATAGGATAGTGAAAAGACGTTTTTGTCTAAAGGGGAGTCTTTTAATGAAGGGCAAAAAGTTCAAATCATCTTTCTAAAATTCTTCAAACTTTTAATATATCGTAGATGTAGATGTAGATGTAAATATAGATAAATATTTTACTTGCCAAATAAGTTTCAGATATATATATTTTCAACTCAAAAATTGAATTGGATTTATTATCTATCCCAATTTTTACGCTGAAGTTTGAATTAACTTTTTAAATTTTATTATTTACCTTCTTTAAGCAAAGTGAATGCAAAATGGGCATTAAATTTTATTACAGTACGTTTCTATATCATATTGGTAGAAGATTATCGTATGATTATTTTAGCCCATCGTTTCTATATCATTTTATGTGACCTCTTAAATAGAATGATCTCGTAAAATATTTAAATATAAAAATAAAATTCTCTTATAGAAATAAATATAACTCGCCGGTGATCCTTTTCCGACGACTCGTAGATTCTCTTCGTCGTCTCTCTCCGACGTCACGTCGAAAAAACCTCTCATTTTCTGTCGGCAATTCACTTTTCAGATCTCCGGTTACTAACAAAATCCAACATCTCTCTCCGACGTCTCTCTCTTTAAATCTCTCTCTGTAACGTTTCTTCAACAACACCGGCGACCAGCAGGTGAGTCCAAGAAAACACCAGATCCGGCGACTACCAAGAAGCAGTGGTAAACCAGATTCGGTGAAGCTCCATCGGATTACTCCAGCAATAGGTTTTGCAGGCGGCCAGTGCACTTGCCGGCGTTCAAGTCTGGGTGATATCAATAGTGGGTAAAAACGTCGGCAACAACATTCCGGCGATCAATTTCTCCATCAAATTACCGAAATCCGATGAAAGATCAAGAAAACACCATCACTGCCTCTTTCTACAGGATCAGGTGCACTCATTTCATCTCTTCTAGTATATACGCCTTGTGTCTTATTATATATCCTAAGCTATTTATTTCTTGGGTTCTTGATCGTTTTTTGTGGGAGTATTGGTTCCAGTTTCTCTTTTACCATGTTGGTATTTTTGCTTGTGTTGGTGTTACTTTCTAAAGCGAATTAGAAGTACTGTGATTAGTAGAATTATTGTTATTAATAGTTGGCTGTCACACTGGATAGTGATTGTGGCCGTGGGTATATATGACCGATTCTTGATTTCCCCCTGTAGATTTATCTCATTATTACCTTTGTGTCTTTTTGCCTTCCCTTTTTGTTTCTTAGCCTTACATATTTGCTCACTTTTTCATTTCTTCTGTTGAGTAGTGGATGTAGTAGTTGATGATAAGCTAGGGTTATGTTCTAGGTTGGGGTGGGGGTCGAGAATAGGGTCTAGGGTGAGGGTGAGTGTTAGCGATGGGTTAGGGGTGGGTCTAGGATCGAGTTCGAGGTTGAGGGCCAGGGGTGGTAGGGTTAGGCGGGGTAAGAGAGAGTCCAAGTTAAGAATTGGGTCTTGGAACATAGGGATTCTTCAAGGTAAGTCCATAGAGCTCGTGAAGAGTCTTAGGAAGAGGAAGATTAGTATAACATATGTCCAGGATACCAAATGGGTAGGCTCTAAGGCGAGGGATGTGGACGGGTATAAGTTGTGGTACTCGAATAACGTGAGGCATAGGAATGGTATAGGTATGTTAGTAGATGAGGAGCTTCGGGGGTAGGTGGTAGAGATGAAACGGGTGAACGATAGGTTGATGTCGATTAGGTTGGTTGTTGGGGGGTCTTCTTTGAACGTTAATAGTGCCTACGCTTCGCAAGCAGGTTTGGACGAGGAGATGATGAAGAGATTTTGGGAGGCTTTGGATAAGGTGGTTAGAGGCATTCCGAGAATGGAGATGTTGTTCATTGGAGGGGATTTCAATGGACATATTGGGTCTTTACCAAGAGGGTATGATGATGTGCACGGCGGTTTCGGTTTCGGGGATCGGAATGAAGGAGAAGTTTCTCTTTTGGATTTCGCTAGGGCTTTTGGGTTGTGGGTGGTGAATTCGAGCTTCCCAAAGAGAGAGGAACTTCTTATTACCTTTCGTAGTTCAGTGGATAAGACCCAGATAGACTTTTTGCTACTTAGGAAGGGTGATAGAGCGATTTGTAGAGACTGCAGGGTTATACCTAGCGGGAATCTTTTGACTCAACATAGGTTGTTGGTGATGTACTGGTAATCAACAAGGGCAAAAGAAGAGGAGTGTGGAGGATCGACCTAGGATTAAGTGGGGTAGCTTGACTTTCGTAGTGCTTTAAAAATGGGGGAGAAGTTGAAGAGTAGGGGGCTTGGAAGAGTAGAGATGATATGGATAGTATATGAGAGATAATTTCCAGTTGTATTAGGGAGACCGCTGGAGAGGTGTTAGGTGTATCGAGAGGTCGATCTGACAAACATCGAGGGGACTGGTGGTTGAAAGAAGAGGTTAAGAAGAAGGTGAAGGCTAAGAAGGTGACTTATGCTAAGTTGGTTGAGAGAAAGGATGATAAAGAGAGACAGACGAATAAGTAGGAGTACAAGGCAACTAAGAGATAGGCTAAGTTAGCGATTACGACAGCTAAGACAACAACTTTTGGTAGTTATACAACTTTAGAGGACAAAGGTGGGGATAAGAAGTAGTATAGGCTTGCCAAGGCCAGGGAGCGGAGGGCTCGTGACCTTGACCAAGTGAAATACATCAAGGGAGAAGATGGTACAATGTTTATTGAGGATGCTCTCATTAGGAAGAGGCGACAACCCTATTTTTATAAACTTTTGAACGATGAGGGGGACAAAGGTTTGGAGTTGGGGGACTTGGAGAATTCTGAGAAGTGTCGCGATTATGGTTATTTTAGGCGTATCAAGGTGGAGGAGGTTAAGGGGCTATTCGCAGGATGCGTTGGGGTAGGACGACGGGGCCAAAGGAGATTTCAGTGGATTTTTGGAAGAGCACTGGCGGGGCAGGTTTGGAGTGGTTGACAAGGTTGTTTAACATTATTTTTAGGGCGACGAAGATGCCTGAAGCGTGGAGATGTAGTACGATAATTCCATTGTATAAGAACAAGGGAGACATCCAGAGTTGCAACAATTATAGAGGTATCAAGTTGTTGAGTCATACTATGAAAGTTTGGGAAAGGGTGGTAGAGTTGAGGCTGAGAAGGATAGTGACTATCTCTGAGAATCAGTTCGATTTTATGCAAGGTCACTCGACTACGAAGGCTATTTACCTTGTGAGAAGATTAGTAGAGCAGTTTCGGCAGAGGAAGAAGGACTTGCACATAGTGTTTATTGATCTTGAGAAGACTTATGACAGAGTTTCCAAAGAGATTTTGTGGAGGTGCTTGGAGGTTAGAGGGGTGCCCGTGGCGTACACTAGGGCGATTCAGGATATGTATGATAGTGCAAAGACTCGTGTGAGGACGGTAGGAAGTAATTTAGATCACTATTTGATTTTGATAGGTTTGCACTAGGTATCGACTCTTAGCCCTTTTTTATTTGCCTTGGTGATAGATGTGTTGACGCGATATATTCAAAGGGAGGTGCCTTGGTGTATGTTATTTGCTGATGATGTGGTATTGATCGACGAGACTCGTGGATGAGTTAATGATAAGTTGGAGATTTGGAGACAGACCCTTGAGTTTAAGGGATTTTGGTTGAGCAGGACCAAGACAAAGTACTTGGAGTGTAAGTTTAGTGATATGTCGCAGGAGGTTGACGTGGTTGTGAAGCTGGACTCTCAGGATATTCAGAGGAGGGAGAGTTTCAAGTATTTGGGTTTATGATTCAGGGCAATGGCAAGATTGACGAGGATGTCACGCATCGTATTGGGGCAGGGTGGTTGAAATTGAGGCTCGCTTTAGGAGTTTTATGTGATAAGAAGGTGCACCCGAAGCTTAAAGGTAAGTTTTACAGAGTGACAGTCCAACCGGCTATGTCATACGGAGAGGAGTGTTGGCTAGTTAAGAACTCCCACATCCAGAAGTTGAAGGTGGCCGAGATGAGGATGTTGCGATGGATATGTGACCATACCAGGAAAGATAAGGTAAGGAATGAGATTATTCGGGAGAATGTGGGGGTGACTTTGGTGGAGGAAAAGATACGAAAGTGCGGTTATGTTGATTCGGGCATGTGATGAGGAAGGGCTCTGATGCCCTTGTGAGGAGGTGTGAGTCACTGGCTATGGATGGTTTTAGGCGGGGTAGAGGTGAAATATTGAAGGGAGGTGATTAGGCATGATATGGAGCAGTTATAGCTAACAGAGGACATGACCATTGATAGAAAGATATAAAGGATGATGATTAGGGTAGAGGGTTAGGGGGTGGGAGTGTTCCTTCATTTGTGTTTGAAGTTTCTAGTTCATGGCTGTTGTTTTTGTGGTTAGATAGTTTTTAGTAGTATCTGGTGGCTGTTGTATTATCTTGTGGATACCAGTGTTAGTTTATTTTGCGTACTGTACTAGTCTATACACATTTATGTTTTGTGTTTTGCTATACTGTTATCGGTCCTAAGTAGGAGGTCTATCGAAAACAGCCTCTCTACTTCTTCGGAGGTAGTGGTATGGTCTGCTTACACTCTACCTTCTCCAGACTCCACTATGTGGGAATACATTGGGTATGTTGTTGTTGTTGTTATAAAAAGACACAATTTTTTTTTTTAAACTGAATATTTGCCTTTCTATAATAAAGAACATTTCAGAAGAATTTTTTTAGCTGGTCGTAGGTATGATTTAATTTCTGGTTTAATATTCATGAAAGCCCCAACTTTACGTAACCACCGATTTGGTGGTATCTCATTATTTGCTTATTTTTTTTATCTAATTTTGCTCTTGATTAGTATTATATAATCTTATTTTACCTTTTACCCTACATTATTTAATTCCACCTCCTACCCCTCCCCCCACCCCACTGGCCCCCCTTCCCCCGAAAAAAATAATATTATTTTTTAATTTTTTTTCTTATCCCACCCCATACCCCATCTTCACCCCCACCAAACCCCCACCCCGCAATTAAGAAAAAAATGTCAAAACTTTTTCTTACCCCATCCTCACCCACCCCTATCCCTACCCCACCACTTATCAGCCCCCCATTACCATTTTTTTTTTTAAATTCATTTTCAAAAAGTTTCAAAAAAATCTTCTTACCCCACCACTATCCCACCCCCAAATATTTTTTTTTAAAAATTTATAATTTTTTTCGTATCCTACCCCCCTTATTCCATTCGTTCTCATTATTTTGTGTTATATATATACAAATGTTTTTAGCAAAATATATTCCTATCAAGAAAATAAGTAAGAAGCAATTTATTTTTTTAGATTTTTTTTGTATTCCATACTGAACACCCTCGTAGCATACACAAAAGATGCATTCAAACTTTGTATTTGTCGTTGGTTGTCACGTTTCAAAAAACTAAAATAAAATAAATTTTGTTACTATAAAAATGAATTCGATTACATTTATTTTGATCTACTCTTTTATTGATTTTGTGAAAATTTACATGAATTTAACAACTTAATATATTTACATGACATAATTTGTGACGAATTAGAAGGAAGAAAATTATTTTATTAACAATTATTGATAAATTTAACATATAATAATAAGGATATTTTAGTAAATTTACCAGTTATGATACAATACTATACAGTCAAATCAAACAATAAAACTGATATTAAACAGCAGTGAGCGATAAGTCGATCCAAATATGGTATTATACTATATTGTATAGTACAATACCATACCATACCATACCATACCATACCATACCATACCATACCATACCATACCATACCATATCATACCATATATTATGAAATCATGACAAACCACCAGCCAAACAAAGTGTTAATATCCATGGCCCACTATTCACCATATATATGTAGCCTTCTTATTTATGGTATTGTATAATATAAAAACTATTTGTTCTTTTAAATAAATTTAAATTTAAATTTGAACTCTCTCTGAGAGAAGTCTTATATGAGTCAAACTGACAAAAGTTACTAATACATTTTAGTCTTATGAAATTTGAACTAATAAAATAGAACTTCATCATATATAACAATTATCTTTTATGGTAATTATTTGACAAATAGTTGTTATGTCTATTTTTTTTTCATCTTGTCTCTTTTATTTATAGGAAAAATTACATAACACCATAACTTATCTTTACTAAATTACATAAATTTCTATTCTTTTTATTAATTACTTAAATTCCTGATTTACCTCTTCTGCCTAAATCATCAGATACAACACAAAATCGATAACCAAACTTCTTATTTCAAGGCTGAAGATCTGTTTTCTACAAAATCGTGTTTCTTTCACCCCATGCCATATTCAACTTTTCCATTGAAGGAGAACTTCAACAACATAACGACAATAATATCAACAGAACAACGTCGATAACATATCAACAAAGCCCAGACAAAGAAACACCTATAAGTGAATCTTCAATTTTTTCATTAAAGGAGAAATCGTATTTTTCCTGTCATCTTATTGAATTTCTATCGGAAGAACCCATTCTAAATGAATATTCAATTTTTCCATTAAAGGAGAAATTGTATTTTTCTTGTCGTTGGACTGGATTTATGTCGGAGTTAACCTAAAGGTTTGAAATTTCATTTGAATTTGTTTAACTCATGTTGTATGTTTCATAAGGTATCCGTCATTAATGGTGGAATGATGAAGAACATGGAGATACATCTAAAAAAGGTACAAATACTTTGTATCGTATTTAATTTTTGTGAGATACATAAACAATTGTGAGATACAATTTGGTGTCGAGATACATAATTTATGTCAGAACCATGTATGATATATAAATTTAATTATATATCTCTCTTAAATTATTTATAGTATAATGTGTCTCGACCCAATATCTTTAAAGAGAGACATATCTCACTCAATTTTATTCTGCTGATACATTCAGTTATTGATAACCAAGTTGATTACTAACTGTTACATTTTTACTCTATCTTAATTCAGGAATGTATCTCACTCTTTTTTATTCTACTGATAAAAAACTTGAGTTGCAACAAAACAGAGAAGAAAGAAGAAGCTTGTTGCTGCTTGAAGAATTGTGATCTTTTATTGAATTTCAAATTTTAAACTGATTTCGCAATTTTAGTGGTCATTGGAAAACAAATAAATGAAACTCGTGTGATTTGCTTTATTAATTGAATAGATTTTTGTTATTTTCCCTTTTTATACTCGCATACTTCTCACCAATTATATAGTAAATCAATGTATCGGGTGGTTAATTATATATCCAAAAATGACAAAATAAGAGATTATTTGTAACTTTGATTAGAATAGGTGTTAAAGAGTTGAAATTTATGTAAGTTTGAATTATTTATATTTGGATTTCAAAAGGAAAAGTCTTTGCCACGTCCCCTCCGTTAGTGTACATTCTTGAAGCCTACACATCAATTCTTTCATTTTTAGGTAGGTATCAGAAGCAAATCATTAATTTAAGAAATCATTCATAATAAAGGAGAATTCTTTCATGTTTCTGACACGATCCGAACCAAGGCCTTGTCGTAATAGGCATCCCAAGTCCAACAAGGACCGGAGACCACTACTGATACCCAATCCAACCTCCAATTATATAACCTAAGTCGAATGAGTTCCAAACATATAACAAGATAAAGTAACGATCAACTCAAAGACTTTGGGATAGGTCTATGACCATGACCAACCCAAACAAGTTTAACCATCCAATGCCAACCAACAACCATAACCAAAAACCAAAATAATAACCAAATCCATATCCATAATAAAATGGAATAATCACAAATCAAATAAAGTCATATGGTATTAGCCCCAATATCAATACCAATGCCAAGACTGACACCACTGCCGACACCGCCGATGCCAATCCATAGTAGTTCCACAAAACCTCTATCCAAAATTAAAACAACATCCGATCGGACATGCCCCCGATCATAGCCAAAACCAATGTCCAAGACTAACCAATGAAAACATAAGAAACTAAAACTAGAAATGGAGCCTTCGGGAGCATGGAAGCTCACCACTTCAAGTCAACACAAGCTGATCCCGAGTTCAATCACTGAGTAGGAGGTGTAGTATGACCAACACCTGCATCACGTGTGGATACAACATTGAAGACGGTTAGAGGTTGAAACGCTAGCATGTAACTCAAGGATAAAGATAAAATAGTGCCAACAGTTTCAAACAAATCAATCAATGCATATACCAATGCAATAAATACATATACATACATATTTATAACATGTCGGGATAGGAAACAAAATTAACATGAACTTTGAAATCATTAACCTAGGCTGTATAGCATGGACGTCATAGAACAAGGCACCTACGGGATATATGGTCCCAACTCTCCCCTAGCTGAAAGGGCCCCAGCACGTGTAGTCATACGAACCAGAGAATATCCAAATTCGTATATGCCTATATGGGGGACTCAAACCTCCCGGCTTAATTAAGGTGACTTAAGAACCAATACATGTAGTAATAGGGACTCGAACCTCCCTTTCATATTTTCATTCGGGGGAATAAAATCACCCGATCATAAGACGCCCGTACCGGCTAGCACAGTTTCCAGTTTTAGTCCTTTGGACTCCACTTTCATGGCCCGGCTACACATCCTGCTATTAAGCCCAATTTAAAACCAATATTTCACATACACAATCATTAATTCAATTACTTAACCAAAGGCACTTCGTTGGTATCGCCATACCAATACTACTTGAAAGCATACCACATGCCCTTACTATTATCAATCAACCATTCATTCAATTGACTTTGGGACTCAAACCCATCGTCTAACAAAGACACTTGTTCAATTCAAAGTTTGGGGACTCAAACCCATTGTCTAACAAAGACATAAATCAAGTTAATGTTTAGGGACTCAAAACTCTTTTAGCCAATTAAAACACCAAGGTTACCCTTTAAATCATAAAATGGCCAACAAGGCCTTTACAAAACCATTTACCAATCATTCATATTCATTAGGCTAATGCCTTAGTTCAAACTCCATTTAACACGTGACTAGTTTTTGTCTTAGGCAGTTTCACAAACACTTTGAGGGACACTATTATCAAGGTAAAAACCATCAACTTTAGGGTAACCCATGACCCATTTATTAAACCACAATTACACAACACCCACATATGCAAACCATCACCAAAAACATGTATAAACACATGTTAAACCAAGAGTAAACAATACTCAATCATATGCAACAAAACTCTCAATTTTGATTTTCAACACCACCATTTAAGAATTATAATCACACTTTAAAACACATGATATTCAACTAACAATGAGGAAAGTGTCAAATGCCTTATTCAAGAAGATTCACGGAATAAACTTGACTCTTAAGCCTCAAGATGATCACCTTTGTAGAACCCTAGCCCCAATCTTCAATAGAGAGTTTAAAGAGTGCTTTTGGAGTGTTTGATCTTTCAATAGTGGGTTATGAGTGGCCACAACATGTTTTAAGACATGGGTACTTCGGGGTTTTAGGGTGGAAAATGTACGGAATACCCCCAGCTTAAAGATAAAACATACATGCAGGAGGATACGGCTCATCCCTCTAAACCGTACCCTAGGGTATGAGTGGTGCCCTTATCTCGTACACTAGCATAATCTTGGACCCCCCATACTGACCAACATACGACCACACATGACTAACTCGTATCCTAACATATGATAAGTACCTTGGAACCCGTACCCTAGATAGATTACTTTGGACAAGATTAGGGCACTATACGACTTAGAAACATACTATTCGTACCCAACTAACGACTAGTAACGTGTTCAATCGTACTTTAGATAGAAACCAACCCAACCACACTAATTTACTACAAGAGAAGGGACCCTAAACCGTACAACATCATATGGCTAGTACCTCAAGTAGTATGATGTCCAGAAGCTCAACTTAGAGAAATTTTCTAAGGGTCCAAAGACAAGGTGTTTCAGTTTTGAGCATTATAAAAAGAAGATAATACCTTATATTTTGATATAGTCCGAAGTATTGGCACTATTCTAAAGATCCAAATAGTTATTTTGCATAAAATTATTTAACAAAAAGGGAGATAAAGCAACTAACAAACTAAATTCCTATGCTTAGCCTCTTTCTTTTTTTCTCCTAATATAATAGGAGTAATAACTAAACAATCGACTTGTATTGATCACAATAATAATCTATTGAACTTTTATAGCATGCCACTGCTTGTGAAATAAATGCCTTATATTTTATTTATTAGTATACTTATCCGCGCTTTGCGCGGTTATAAGAAAAGATAGATTCACATTCCTTATGGTAAGAAGGTGAAAAAGTTGACACTTTATTCTAAGTTGTGACCAACAGTTGTTTTTGTCTGAGAAATTAAGTTGTCAACCTAACATTCAAAAAATAACACAACCAAAATAATGAATATAAGAATTTCAGCACAATTACTTTTTTTTAGAAAATAAATATTGAAAACTTCATAGAGAAAGAAAAAAAAGAAAACACGGAAAACAACTAATGATTTGAAACATTAGAATTTTAAATGATTGATTAGTTGACATACATAAATTAAATATGTTAAATTAAGAAAGCACGTCCAAATACATTAAAAAAATAGAAAAATGAAATATTTCTTACCTTTATATACTTCTTTTCGGTCACATGTTAGATAATTCATAAATCAAAATGATGAAGAAGAGAAGATAACCTTGTATGAGAGTCTTCATGGATTAAAAATAAATTTATATAGACAAAAAGTAAAAACTTTAAAGAATAGTTAATTATGAGTTAAAGAGGAAAGAAGAACCTTATTATCAACATAAGACAATTAAATTCTCCCTAAACTACAAAGAGAATCAAAGAAAAAAAAATCAAATTCTCTAGAAACTATAAAGAGAAGCAAAGAGAAAAAAACAAATTATTTTTTAAGAAATTATATCATCAAAAACATGAGTTAAAGAGGAAATAAGAATCTTTTTGTCAACATAACATAATCAAATTCTTTCAAAACTAAAAAGAAAGTAAAACATATTAATTAAAGTCTCTAAAAACTATAAAGAGAAGCAACGAGAAAAAATAATTTATTTTTTAAGAAATTATATCATAAAAAATTCAAACAAATAATGTCAAATGTATAATGCAACAAAGAAAGAGTTATAACTGTATTAGGCATATCAATTCATTTTACCTCATAAAATTGAATCATTCAAAAATATCTAACTATTTTCATTATAATATCTCCTTGTAATCTGCAAAATCAAATAAATAAATTTAAAAAGTTAATCCACCAAAGAGACAAAAGATGAAGAATATAGAAAGATGAAAATAGAGTAATCATTATATATAGCTAAAAATAATTTTTTTAAGTGTGATTTTAATGTGCCATAAACTTGTATAATAAATAATTGAGGGTTATGAATAGGGAAAATCCTCTGTTTTCACCCTAAACTGTACACGAAATTGCTGAGACACACCTGAATTTTAGGAGGGTCCTGTTACCCCCTAGACTAATTAAAGCTGTATTTTTGGCAACCTTAGTGCCTACGTGGAACATACGTGGCACATCAGTGAATCAACACACTGAAGGTCTACGTAGGCACTAAGATTGTCAAAAATACGATTTTAATTAGTCCAGGGGTAATAGAACCCTCCTAAAGTTCGGGTGTGTATCAACAATTTCATGTATAGTGTAGGGTGGAAATAGTGCATTTTCTCTTATGAATCTGAAACGATTGAGAGTTATGAATGTTATTAATATTAATTAGGGAGATGATTTTGTGACATTAAATAATTAAAAGAAAGATATTTTTTTTTTTTAAAAATTAAAGATAAATAAGAATAGAGGCTGTAGAGAGATGCCATATAAGCTCCTCTATGACCTTCCTTTATATTATATATAGATTGTAATATACCAAAGAACTGTAGTGATGGAGTTAAAAAAATTATAATACTTGAAATCGCAAGGTAAATTTTGAACATCCTCAACCACTAAATCAACCTCTAATCTTTAATAAGGAGGTAGGTTCAAAATCCATATATTTACATATACACATAAAAATTTAAAAAATATTTTATATATACAATATAATTTTTTATCGAGGGTGTTTGGATGAACCCCTCCAGCACTTTAGATCAGCCCTTGCGGATAAGAAACATTCTCTGATTTTAGAACTTCTTCAAAAAACTCTGACATTATTTGTTTCTAAGTTTGGTGCAGATTCTTTTGTCATCTTTTTTCGTTCTAAAATATTAATTTTTAGAAAACGATTGTATTGAAGACAATATAACTATACACGTGTTAAATTTGTATTCGATCCATATGTAAGATCTACTTAAATATTTTTGAATAATTTTTTTTAAAAAATACTCACACTAAATTTTAAAGATATAACAACTCTTAAATAAAAAATAATCACACTCAATTTTATTATATTGTCGTTTGTCGAATAATACTATACAAAAACTTGCCAAGTAACATTTAATAACTTGTCAATTGATCTACTTGGTTTTGTTTTATGTGTGTGCCAGTTGTATGTCCAAATGCATAACACTAATAACCTATAAGAATTGTTCATATGGATTTATCTTCTTTCCAGAAGTGTTTATCCATGCATAAAGTTTTAGTTCAACCGACAGAGAATCAAGAAATTTATTAATTGGTCTTACTTATATGATCAATCTTTCACAACTGGATGAGGAGTACCTGAAATTCTCGAGTACAACTAATATTGAATAAGCACAGATATTCTGCCCCTATCTTTTGACACAAATGACCTTCGTTACAACCTTAAGTGTTAATTGTATTCATTTTTAAACTCTGCCAGTAAAACGAAAAACGTTAGAAAGAGAACCAAATATTCAAATAAAGTATCTAAATAAATTAGTGGACTTTATATAATGCAAGAAATAAACTTGTATAATTTTATAAACAAAGTTAGAAGTTAACCTCTAACTAAGAAGAGAAAATGAAGGAAATGTGTTATTTAAGTCTTGAATGAAGGATTGGTGACATTGACCAACTTAAAGGGTCAAACATGATTAGGAAACTTGATTAAGTTAATTGTGAACTTGATTAATATTTTTAAAACTTTCTAATCTTTTCAAAAATATAAATCAACCCACACCCCTCTCCTCTCCAAATTATCAACCGTTTCTCTCCCAACTAATAGTTCTGCAAAATTTGTCCCTTCAATCCCCGACGACTTCAACCTCTGGCGAAAATTAGTTGGGCGAGTTTCTTTTTAACCATTAATCGACGTGACAGCAGTGTTCTCCGACGACAACAACTTCGAGTTCTTCGTCGTCCTATTTCTTCTTTCACAGGTAAAAAATTATGTCATTTTAGTTATGAAGAAAAAGAGAAACTTGAGCCAACTTCTCTTCTAGTATTGGTTAACAATTTTAATATTTCTTGCTTAAATTTAAAATGTGGATTGAAGAAAACCCTAATTTTTGGCATTCCTTCTCTACTCTTTGTGGTGTGAAATATATTTTTTTGTGGTTATTATAGTTCTTGTTTTCGAACTGTTGATTCGATTTGTTAGTGTATGTTGAATTTTTTGAAGTTTAATTTTTGTTGTTTGTGTTTGTACAAATGCAAAACAAGAATGTTGGTGATTTTTGGTCACTGTTGATGTTCTTAATGTGTGTGTTGTGTTGGTGTTACTGGATTGATTTATTATTTTTCTTGATAAAAATAGTGTATTTGATATTAAACGGTGATAATGCTGTTGTTTTATTGAACAAAATTCTGGTACTATTTTTCTTTTACAATAGATGAATTATCTGATGTAACAAATGAATTATCTAATGCAACAGATTAAAATTTCATACAACAGATGAACCATCTGATGCAACAAATGAAAAATGATGCAACAGATTAAAATCTGATGCAATAATGAAAATTTGATGTAACTAATGAACAATCTAATATATCATTCATTTGTTGTGACATATGACTCTTCTGTTTGGAAGAAACCTAAACAATATTGACAGTTGATAATAGTTCCAATGGATAACTCATTTGGCAACTGATGAGTGATCTATTTTTATTGTTTCCAATAAATTTCTCATCTGTTGCAAGAAGTTGGTTATATGTTGCAATAGATAACCTACCCAGTGCAACAGATGAGTGATCTATTTTTATTGTTTCCAATGAATTACTCATCCGTTGCAACAGGTTGGTTAGATGTTGCAACAGATAACCTACCTGGTGCAATAGAGGAGTGATATATTTCAATAAATGAGTGATTTTTTTTTATTTCTAACGTATTACTTATCCGTTGAAATAGGTTGGTTATATGTTGCAACAGATAACATACCTGGTATAACAGACCAGTCATCTATTTCAACAGAAGAGTGATTTGTTTTTAATTATTGCAAAAAATTACTCATCCATTGCAACAGGTTAGTTATATATTATAACGGATAACTTACCTGGTGCAACAGATGTGTGATCTATTGGAATTGTTATTTTACTATTTTACATGTCAGATATACAGTTATCCCTTTTTAATAATGCATTAATCAATTATAATCTATTTTATGTTCCTATTATTTTTAGATTATATGGCTCCCAAAAAAAATAATCAAATCAAGTACAAGTAAAGGAACAAGTGATGTAGCTAGGCTACATCCACCACTCTATGAGCTTGCTTTACAAGCGTTATCTCAATCGTTAGCGGAGGATAATGAACATAGGGAGGAGGAATATTTCAAAAGAGATGATCTTAATGCTAATAGCCCTTCCACCAAAGAGTTGGTCAAAACCTTCAGCATTGGTAGTTATCCTGTGAGAATGCAGTGCGATGGTTCCATAGATTTAACGGGTGATTTTGTGGTTAAGTCAGCCATGGGAAATTTTTTTGATGCCTTCAAAAAAATACTTCGAGAATAAAATTTGGAAGCTTATTTCAGGGACAACTGCTTTGGGCAATATCTTGATTTGCCGGAGGACAACAATGCTCATTTTCAAATGAAAATAGTATATATTCTTCTTAAGCGTAGGTTTATGTATAAAAATAAAGATAAGATGGATGAGGTGTGGATAATTTATTGTGGAATGCCTGTTTGTTTTGGTTGGAGGGAGTTTTCCATAGTTATTGGATTAAAATATTATCCTCTTTCTCCTTCTCAGTTATACCTATTCTAACCCAAAAAAGCACCCCGCACACCTCAAAAAGGCAAAGGCAAGTCGAGTGATTGTGATGACCTGGTGTCCCTTGTTGGTCCAAGCTTCAAAAACATAAATTTGATAGAAACGTTGAAAGGTAAAAGACTTTTAAAGATGCACAAGCAATCATTAAGTTTGGTCTGGTTTTTACATAATATTCTTTGGGCGAGAGACGTTAACAACAACATAAGTGTTGGTTTAATAAAGCTCTCCGAAGATCTTGAGGAATTTAACAGCTATCCTTGGGGTTATGAAAACTTCAAAATGACTGTCAAATATTTGTTGACTCCGTTAACGTTAAAGACAATCAACTTATATGGATTTTCATGGGCTTTCATGGTAATTATTTCTTTTATTATGACATGTTTCATCTTTTTTTTTTCCAATAATTATTGATTTAGTGGTGTTATTTTATAGGCTTGGACATTTGAAGCCATTCTTTATTTGAGACAACAAGTGAACTACCAGGAAGATATTTCTATCCAAGAATCTTGAGATGGTTGTCGGCCAAAACTGATAAAATGCAAAATTTCTTGATCTCTTCAACCCCACGAAGGAAGCGGTAAGTCTAATTCTAATTAAGTTTTTGTTTTAATTAATGTTGTTTTAAAATAATTTCATCATCATTCTAATATATGTACTGATATATTTTAGATTGTCCATCCGTGGCTTGTTCCGACCAATCGAGAATTGAAGATGCCATTTTTTCTTACTTTATGGTCTGTTCAAACTTTATCGGACCCTAAGGTTATTGATAGAATAAAGAAGGAATTGTGTGGAGAATCAACCATTACAAGAAAAATAATTTTGGATGGTGGGCTTGTTGTTGTTGATGATAGTAGTCATAGTGGTGCTGCTATTGGGGTTAATGATGCTCCTCTTATAATTTTTGAAATAATAAACTATTATGATTATGATCATACTGGTTATACAGATTTTGCTACTTCTAGCAAATATTTGCCATGCAAATGTCAAGACTGCAAGGTAAAACATGATGGAGTGATTAATGCTATTAATGCATTAACTGCTTCTGTAAAGAAAATGACATCTAAGAGGGGTGTCATTCCATCAAAGAGGACTTCATATCCATACACTCCACTAGAGATCAAGGTGGCTAAGAGGAGAAGTAAAGAAATTTTCAAGGCATCATCAAGCATCGAAAAAAACAAAATTACAATTCCTCTGTCTCTGTCTTGCACTTTTGATCAATGTACAAGGGCCATAGGAGAGAAGCATGAGCTGAAAAAGGTGAATGTATATCATACATTCCAACAAACAAACAGACACATATCTATTTCAACAGCTGATACATCTGCTGAAAATAATCAAACAGATATATACATATGTTGCAACAGTCGTCTAACCTGTTACATCAGATGCGTTATCTGTAGCAAAATATGTCCATCTGTTTCAGCAAATCAAATAAGGTCTTCGTACTATTTTAATCTATACCAATAGATGAGTCATATGTTGCAACAGATGGTCATCGGTTTGAAATTATCGTACAACTCTGTTTTACCTGTTTGAATTTGTCCCACCAGATGATCCATGTAATACAACAAATAGATAATCTGTTGTATATCTGTGATTAGTATTGACAATTATAGCTTTCTAGGTGGATGTCACAGTAGAAGCTACTGTTGAACATCATAATATCACAGTTGATAATTCATCAACTGCTTCCATGGAAGAAGAAAAAATGGAGCTTGTTAGTTTGAGAGAATGGAAGAATTACTTGTTTGAAGGGTTCAACATCTCGGACGAGGCTTTAAAAAAACTAACAAAGTTGATCAACGACTATTCAAAATAGATGCTGATGGGCTGTTAAAGCATCATGCCAACAGGTACATAAATCATTTTTAAAGATATTAATTTATACAAGTAAAAACATGAAATTAACATATATAAATCATGTAGAAAATAAAATGATGAATACTAAAAAGTGAACGAATCGAGTCTTGGTTTTGATATGTTCGACTTTGTTGTTGCACATCCCAAAATGAAGGATTGGTTCTATTTGATGTCACAACCCCAAACTTGCTGGAATGATGAGGTTTAAATGCCATACATATTACTATTAATTAATACTTTATTTAATTGCATCTGTGTATTAATTTTACTGTCACGTAATCTAAAATGTTTGATAATATGTGCAACATATCGATGTCATTTTTTACTACCTCTGAAAGAAGGACAAGTTACAAACACAAGAACAATACAAATACACGACAAATAATTATTTGTACAAAGTTTACATTGATAATGCCTATGATAGGTTTTGTCAACAACAGTCGAAAGTTTCCCGAAATAAGGAATGCCTAATAAACATCATTAAAGGTTTTAGCATTCCAGCTGACTTACCTTGGCATTTGGTCGACGAAGTGTACATCCCAATCACTTGTGGTGATGAATTCCATTGGGTGTTGGTTATCGTCGTTCTAAAAAAGAGGTGCATTCGAGTTTATGACTCGATGTCGTGAAGGATACGTTCTGGGCCGTCGTCTGAGATACAAAAACTGGCCAAAATATTGGCTACTTACCTTGATATAAGTGGCTTTTGGACCTAAAGGTTCTTACTGATTGGTCGACGATTGAAGCATACCAGGATAAAATGGGTAATCCATTTGATGTAGAATATGTTGAAGGAGTTGCTCAACAACCCATTGGTAGCCTGTAAGTATCATGATTTTGTTTCATTTCATAAATTTTACAACGTTCACATGAATTGCAAGATATGGATTATCTATTTTTTTAAAACACAGGGATTGCGGTCTTTTTGTTGCCGCTTACGTCGAGTATTTGAGCGATGGATTACAAGTACCAAATGATGGACTTGATGCTGGATTACTCTACAAAAGATATGCTGCTCTTTTATGGAAATACAGAGAAGTAAAAGCATAGAAATCGCACGCAAGCGTCATTAAAGATCCACAACGACCAAAGCCAAATTCCATAGCACCGAATGAAGAACAACTTGTCCATATTGAGTAGATCTTTATAGTTTGAGTCTGTCAAAGTAATAATCTCTCCTTGGTAATTGTTGGCACCAAAGGTTAAATTGTTGATTTATTCATAGAGTAGATCATTTATACCCATAATAATTTTTTTACATTTTATTTATTTGTTGAGTTATTTCATGTAATTTCCGAAGGCTTTGATTTATTTTATGTTGTCTATGAATATAGTTTAATACTTAGTTTGGAACTTATTATTTTAAATGGAATACTAGATTCAAATACCGCAACAGATAATACATCTGTTGCAACAAACGACATATCTGTTGGAAATTATCAAACAGATTTAGACATATGTTGCAACATGTAGATCATCTGTTGGAAATTATCAAACAGGTCTTCTTACTGTTTTGATTTGTTCTAATAGATTACCTATCAGTTTCAACAACTAGACTATATATTGTAATAGATTGTATATCTATTATGACAGATAGACTGAGAAACATCTGCATAATGCAACAGATGACCAACCTATTGCTACAAATAATTAATCTATCACCACAGATATACTATCTGTTACAACAGATAGACAATCTGTTGCATTATAAAAAATTTAACTTTCGTCAAACATAAAAAATTGCCACTACATGTAAAGTGAAATGGCTTGAAATAAAAAATTATTATGGTGTTTGTCTTTTACATGTTCTTCTTTATACACAGGCTCCAAGCATCAAGTTAGTACCCCATAAGCCTAGAACTCTTGCATCTTTTCCACAATGGCGTCTCACAAACCGTCCATTTCTATGCCGGTCAGCAAATAATCGATGTATGTAAGTGCGTACGTCCTGCACGAGGCATCAGTTTTATTTTTTTGAAGGCCCATGTCCTTGTTTCGACTTTCAAAATCTCATGCTTTCTTCATCAATACTTCCGTTGGCAAATAATCCATTAGTTTATTCTGCCTCAACAAACTGGGGAGCAAGTCCAATAGTGGCTGCATGTAGGTAAAAAAATCGCCATCGTCGAAGACAGGTAAGTTGCAGTCATAAACCTTAATCTTTCCCTCCCCGAGAAGTATCTCAACAACGAAAAATAATTTGACTTCCACATGCATGACTGCTAGAATTCTCTTTACCTTGGTTCTTATCTTGCCATGTTGATATGACCTCTTCCCTCTAACCTAGTTAATCATATCTTCATCCCATTGGAACCTAAAAACTAATGAATCAAACCCCGGGCCATCGGGAGTTGACGCTAGCTTATTGAGCTCATTGTACCTATTCTTGAAATTGTTGTAGAAGTTGAGATCCATTATGCTATCGGCAACATCATAAGCACCCGGGTACGCTAATTGCCTGCCCCTCTTGAGGCAGAGAATTTCATCAACATACTGTGATATAAGAAGACAATTTTTAAATAGGTTAGTAATTGTAAAGAAGAAAAACATAGTGGAAAGATGCAACAGATGGTCCATCTGTTGTGGAGGGTTCTTTGAATCTGTTCACAGATTACTCAGCTAACGTAACTTATGCAACAGATGTTTAATCTGTTACAACAGAACCACCACCAGTTGTACCAGAATACCCAGCTGTTACAACAAATTACACATCTATTGCGTAGCTTCTTGGGCATCACAAAAGACGGTAAAACCCATGCCCTCCTTGGGCAATGCCAATATAGAAGCTGGTCAATAAATCTGTGAACTTTTAGAAGCTCGCCTCACAAGCATCAGACCACTGAAAGAAAATCTTATTCGGAGTCAACCTGGTCAATGGATCTGCAATATATGAGAAATCCTCAACGAAACGCTGATAGTAATGTAATGACCTAAAATTAAGGGTTATGATGGCACTTGTCACGGTGTACCTTGACAAGTAAACCTGTCGGCCAAACTGATACACAAAATGGGGAAAAAAAAGAAATACCCCCAACATAAGGCTTCAAAGCCAAACCATTTAAGATAACAAGTGTAGAAAGAATATAATCAATAATACAATCATAACTCCCAAAACCTAATGTCAACAGTATAAGAATGTATCTACTATAACTTGAATCCAAAAGAAATACATAAGATGTCCTAATACAAGAGAAACTTTTTCTCTAAAAATGAAATTAAAGACATAGTCTATAAAAATGGTTTAAGAATACATCCGAACGCCTGAAAATCAACCACTACCTTTAAAGCACCAAATATCGCCTGAATCAACCAAGTTGGGGCACACTCGTACTAGGACCTACACCGAAAGGGTGCTGTAGGAGTGAGTACAGTCCACTTGTACTCAGTAGGTATCATAGGCCGATCTAGCAAAGTAGAAAATAAAGCGTACAAAATATACATAAAGGGCACGTCACCTGCAGTCAGAAAATGTCCCACAACAGTAGGCCACACTGCTTTCACTAAAGGTTTTAATATAACACATATTTTCAACAATAATAACTAAATAGAACATAAATATACATCATATCATGTACAAGTAGAAATAAGGAAGAACATGTATACAAGATCGTCAAGTACAAATAACGGAAGATAGAACAAATAGATATATGACAAGTCAATATGGCAATTCGATCACAACATAAACACAATAAAGCAAATGCAATGTGTAAGATGATAAGGATGATGATGATGATGCATGAGGTTGTCGTACAACCTCCGTATAGACCCACGGAGGCAAACCTCCTAACGTGGGACCCATAAGGAGTTCGTCAACCCATATACAAACCATAATTCATTTTCATATCTCATTCCCGGCACATCCCTCGAGAAGGGTTTTATAAAGTGTTGCAATATCTCCTTCCTGGTACATCTCTCGGGGAGGGTTTTATAAAAGGTGTTGCCACTTGGTACTATTTGTTTCATGAATGAGTATGATATGAGAATGTAATGCTCACAACCAGTCACAATGAGTATTTCCACAACCAACCACAATGATATATTTCTACAACCAATTACAATGTTACATTTCCATAACCACGTAAGCCAATATTCACTCATTACTTTCGTCCATCCATGAATTTTCATATGTTTCATATGCTAACAAGTATGAATATATCACAATACGCCAACGGTACCACAAAAAGGCATTTTCAACAACACAATACAATTACTCACATGTATTTTAGGCTATCAACATCACCTAGGACCCCACACGATCCTACATATCGCACAATATCTCAATTTCAACAATTACATCACATATAGGCCCCTACATGGGCACAACACATAGATAGTCATATATCATGATTAGTTCCCACCCTTAACATGCATTTTGTACCAATATTTACTACCCAGACCAGTCTAAAAGAGTTAAGCCATAACCTACCTCGAAGGCCGAAACCGGTCCGTAACACTTTAACCACAAAGCCCTACTTCTCACAAACGGTCTCTAAATCAACTAAAACCAAGAGATATAGAATTTTTGCGTCAAAACAAGACTAATGATACCCCATATTGCCTACTTTTTATTCGGGGTCAAAACGGACCCCCAAAATAAATTTTTGAAAATGAAGAGGAAAATAGTAACTTTACTTAAAAATGTGTTTCCCATAACATTAGAAATCTACCGCTGAAAACCCAAATCAAATTGAGTCAAAAAACAGGTTCAAATCGGACAAAAAATATTTTTGAGCTTTATCGGGTAAAACCTTTGAAATCCTTTTTAAAATCAAGAATCAAAGTTTTTTTGAAGATGAAATTGAGGAAAAACTAGTAATTATAGGATTAAGAACATTATTCAATTGAAAAGGTTTAGAATTTGGGGCTAAATCAAGTACTTAGGTTTTGGGTTTGAACTATTAGTCAAGAAATTTGAAAAAGAAAAGGAGTGAATTTTTCCTTTAAATCCGTAAGAGAATCAAGAAATAGATGTTAATCTAGCTTCTCAATCACCCATAAGCTTCACTTTTAGGCTCTCACACTCTTTTAGGGTTTAGCTCTCAAGAGGTAAGATGAAAAGTGAGCAAAAATCGAGCAAAAAAGGGCTATTTATACTCATATCAGGTCACCAGTGCATAAGGCATAAAACACATTCCTCAAATGAGTTTTACCCTTTGTGATCCAAGTTGCACTAGCGACCTGGTGCACCAAATTTTTTAAGTCCAAAATGGACTTCAATGGGGTGCCCGGGATTCGTTCAAAATCTGATATACTCAAATGAACCACACTAAATTTGATGCTATGGGATCAATAATGATATCAGAATTTCAAAAAAATGTCATTTTTACGAAGTTGACCCCCAAAATCCGATATCATAATTTTTCAAACTGAGGGTCGAAATGAGTTTTAAAAGCCATAAGATCACACCAACTATCTTACCACCCTAAAATCAATGTTTTGAATTTGCTGACGCAATCCGTTCAACCACCCATTATACGGATCAAAAGATAACCACCAAAGTTTAAAATAAGGCTCTCAAAGCCTTCAAAAACCACAATATTGCACAAATAGTACCAAAATGCATTGGGAAATATGACAATCACCTCCACACCTCAGAAATACCGTAATTCAACTACAGGGAGGGGTAAAATAGTCAAATCACAAAAAATCATAAATTTCACATATTTCATCAAATTTTAGGTCGTTACATCTTCCACCACTAAAATTCTAGTTCGTCCTTGAAATAAAGGCAAAAGAAATACCTAAATCTAAAAGAGCTGGGGATAAGAACTACGCATATTAGATTCGGCCTCCCAAGTAGCCTCAGCTATAGGTCGATGTCGCCACTGAACCTTAACAATAGGGATATCGCTAGAACGCAACCATCTAACATCCCTAGCCAATATGGAGATCTACTCCTCAACAAAAGTCAACCGCTCATTTAAGTGAATAGACTCCTAATGAATGACATATAACTCATCCGAAATATAATAACGAAGTATAGAAATATGAAAAACTGAATGAACAACTGATAAATCTTGAGGTAAAGCTAACGCATAAGCCATATCACCAACAGTTCGAAGAATCTCAAATGGACAAATATACCTGGGGCTATGCTTGCCCCTCTTTCCAAACCTTATCACACTCTTCATGGGTGAAACTCGAAGGAAAACACGATCACCAACACCAAATCTCAAGGCACGAAGCCTACGATCTGCATAACACTTCTGTATATCAGTACCGGGTGGATAGAATCCTGGAACAATGAGCCTTTTCAACAATCAATCTGATCCAATCACCCAATCTCGGTACACAAACTTGACCCCCAATCCTCAAAACTTCATCTAAGTCAAGTAAGGCCTTCTTAACCTCACCACTCAATACCTTATTTCGGATCGATCTAAAACCCTCATCATCAAACTGATGAGCTCGAATATGCTCCATCAAAGAAGTCCTAGCCTCCATAAATGCCAAAATACGACCAGGTAACGAAATATCAAGCCTAACTATGTGGTTAGCTAAAGATTGAACCTCTAAGGTTAAAGGCCTCTCCTAGGTCAAAAGACGCGCTAAGCTACTCTAGTAGTCGACTTTCAGCTTATGGCATCCACAACCACATTAGCCTTGCCCGGATGATAGGGAATAATCAAGTCATAATCCTTGAGAAACTCAAGCCAACGACGCTTCCTAATAATAAGATCTTACTGAGTGAAGAAATACTGAAAGCTACGATGATCTGAGAAAATTTCACAAAACATACTTCATCACGTAGTGCCTCCACAACTTCAAAGCAAAAACAACCGTACATAACTCCAAATCATGGGTAGGGTAATTCCTCTCATGGGGCTTTAATTGACGAGAAGCATACACGATCACCTCACCCTCCTACATCAACCCAACACCTGAAGCATCACAAAACACGATAAAACCCACACCTTCTTTAGACAAAGCCAAGATATGAGCTAAAGTCAACAAATCCTTGAGCTTTTGAAAGCTCGTCTCACATGTTTCAGACCACTGAAAATAAATCTTGTTCTGAGTCAACTTAGTCAAAAGAGTTGCAATGGATGAAAATACCTCAACAAAATGCCGATAATAACCTGCTAAGCCAATAAAACTCTATATCTCGGTGGTCATAGTAGGTCTATCCCAATCATGAACCGCTGCAATCTTAGATGGATCAACCATAGTCTCTCATTAGTCACCACATGACCCAAGAAAGAAATAACCTCTGACCAAAACTCATACTTGGAGAACTTGGCATACAACTTCTCATCTCTCAATCTCTGAAGCACAGTTTACAAATGCTCCTCATGCTCAACCTCACTCTTGGAATAAACCAAGATATCATCTATAAATAAAATAATAAAAGAGTCAAGATACGGTCGAAACAACCAGTTTATTAACTCCATGAATGCAGCTGGGGCATTGGTCAACCCAAAGACATGACCAAGATCTTATAATAACCATATCGAGTTTGAAAAGCTGTTTTTAGACTATTCAAAGCTCTAATTCTCAACTGGTGATAACCGAACCTCAAATCAGTCTTTGAAAACACTGCAATATCCTAAAGCTGGTCAAACAGATCATCATACAAGGAAGAGGATACTTATTCTTAACCACAACCTTGTTCAACTGCCGATAATTAATACTCATATGCATAGACCCATCCTTCTTCTTCACAAATAAAATAGGTGCACCACAAGGCGTATAGTAGGTCGTATAAATCCCTTATCTAACAACTCCTGCAACTGGTCCTTTAATTTTTTCAACTCGGTGGGGCCATCCTATTAGGAGGAATAGTGACGGACTTGGTTCCCGGCTCAACATCAATGGCAAAATCAATATCATGATTTGGAGGCATACCAGGCAAATTTGTAGGGAACACATCCATAAACTCACAAACAACATAAATAGTATCCAAGGAAGGAGGTGAACCTACACTAGTATCACAAATATAAGGCAAATTAGATAAACATCCCCTCTTAGACAACCTACAAGCCTGAACATAAGATATGATCCTCTTCGGACCTAATTAAAGTGTACCTTTCCAAGCTATTCTCGACACTCTCGATAAAGCAAAATTCTTGATTTTAGCAAAAAAATCGAGGACAACATAATAGGGATCTAACCACTTCATACACAAAATAACATCAAAATTAACCATATCTAACCTGGAAAAAGTCACGACACAAGATCGGTACACCTGATCCACCACTAAAGAATTACCTATTGGGGTAGATACACAAATAAGCATGGCAAGAAGCTCACTAATAGAATCAAAACCCAAAGAAAAATACACAGACACATAGGAGTAAGCCGATATAGGATCAAATAACACAGATGCAGGTCTTAATCAAACGGGGATGATACCTCCGATCATAATATCTGAAGCCTCTGCCTCAGGTCTGGCTTGTATAGCATAACACTGGCCATTACTACCAGCTTTCTGATTGGACCCCCGACCACCACCACGAACTCCACTACCTCTACCCATTCGCATCTCTGGTAGCCCCCTACCCTTCACAGCTAAAATAAGAGTGGTTCTAATCATACGATAGATGCATTATTTGGCTACATGGTCAATCTCATCATACATAAAGCAACCTCTACGACCTGACTCAATAGTAAAAGGTACAACTGGGTTTGTATGAACACTCTAAACTGCTGAACCAAAATATCCACCACCAAAACTCTGCAAATCCACATGTACCGGCCTCTTCTGATATCTATGAGAACCTCTAAAATCTCTACCACCTGAAACATGACCTCTAAACTCACCAAAATGGCATACCTTGGTGCCTTCCTTAGATGCCCAAACAATACCCTTAGTCGTCTTAGCATTATCCACTATACTCTAAAACGACACTCTAAATACAACTATCTGAGATGTAGGCAACTGAAGGAAGACATCCAAACCCTTCACGAACTTCCAAATCTTCTTAAACTCGGTAAAAATACTAGCATAGGAATTTCTGGAGAAGGAAGGAAAGCATGCCTCATACTCTGCTTCAGTTATGGAGCCCTGCTCAGGTAATCAAACTCATCACACATCCGATCCCTCAGACTGTAAGGTATAAACCTTACAAAAAATGCATCAATAAACTGATCCTAAGTCACATCGGGAGAATCAAGAGGTCTGCAACTAACTAGTGACCTCCACCAATCTCTAACAATATCTCTCAACTGATAGGTAGTATAAGCAACCCCATGCGACTCAAGTGATCCCAAATTATACAACTTCTCTCAGACATCAATCAGGAACTCATAGGCATCCCCATCAACAACACCACCGAATCTAGGAGGACCCAAATAAGTAAACCTCTAAAACCTCTTTCAATCCTCAGAAGACATAACAATACTCGTATTAAGGGGAGACATACTGAATCTAGCCGGTTGAGATCCCATATGAGGAGGCAATATAGATGAAGGCTGAATTATCGATCTCAAAACACCATGCTCAGATGCCGGTGCTAAAATAAGAATAAGACTCGGGGTCTGAAGATTACCTAAAATAGAAGTAGGTGCAACAGGAGGATCCACACTCTAAACCGGAGGAACATCTGACATAACCAAAGGATAACCCTCTAAACGGGTTAGCAAAAACACCAACAACCCCTCTAAACTTAGGGTAGACAAACTCTGAAGAACTGGAGTTGAACCCAAATCTCTAGCCTGCTTAAAATGAGGATCAAGGAAGAGTCCCTTAGCACTCCTCCTAGACGAGGCTGATCTACAAGACCGTCCACTCGCTTGAGTCCATCCATGATTCGAGGCTCACCCTCTAGGTAAAGGCTCTGCATCTCTACTCTCATGGGACCTAGTTAACACTATCTGTACAGAAAGAGTAAAACATAACTTGGAACACAAGGTATATAAGAAATTTGCACGATAAGGAGTAAAATGAGGGATGTTTCCTAAAGACACCTATAGCCTCTTAAAGATAGATATGAAAGTTTGTGTTTCGATTCACGAGACTCTATTAGATATCTCATTTTACACCATTGAGACCAATAAAACTTGACTGCTCTAATACTAATTTATCATAACCTATAATTAAGGGTCACAATGGCGCTTGTCATGACGTACCTTTACAAGTAAGCCTATCACCCAAAATGATCCACAAAAAGGGAAAAGACAAAAATACCCCCAACGCAAGTCTTTTAGAATAAAGTAGAACCATATAAGATAATAACTATGGAAAGAATATAATCAACAATACAACCATAACTCCTAAAACCTGATGTCATCAATATAAGAATGTATATAGTACAACTCAAATCCAAAAAATGACCAAATATAAGAGAAGCTCTGTCTCTGAAATGAAAGTAAGGACATAGTTTATTAGAAAGGTAGTAGAATACATCCGTACTACAGAAAGTCAATCACTACCTCGAACACACCAAAGATCACCCGATTCAACCAAGCTGGGGTGCACTCGTACTAGGACCTGCACCAAAAGGGAGCAGTAGATGTGAGTACGGTTCGCTTATACTTAGTATGTATCATAGGCTGACCGAGCAAAGTAGAAAATAAAGCATACATAATACACGTAAAGGGAACATCACCTGCAATCAGAAAATTTCCCACAATGGTAGACCACACTGCTTGCACTAACAGTTCTAATATCATAGATATTTCCAATAATAATAACCAAATAGAACACAAGTATACATCATATCACGTACAAGTAAAAATAAGGGAGAACATGTATATACAAGATTATCAAGTACAAATAACGGAAGATAGAACAAATAGATATATGACAAGTCAATATAGCAATTCAATTATAACATAAACACAATAAATTAGGTGAAATGTGTAAGATGATGATGATGATGGTGATGATGGTGATGATGTTGTTGACGATGCACAAGGTTATCGCACAAACTCCATATACACCCATGGAGGCAAGACTCCTGATGTGGGACCCTTGAAGAGTTTGTCACCCCATATATAATCCATAATTCATATCCATATCTCCGTCATGGTATATTTTTCAGGAAGGATTTTATAAGGTGTTGCAATATCTCCCCCCAGCACATCCCTCGGGGAGGATTTTACAAAAGGTGCTGCTAGTATTTTTCAGGTGTTGCCATTTGTTTCCTGAATGAGTATGATATGAGGACGTAATGCTCATAACTAGTCACAATGGGTATTTCCATAACCAACCACAATGATATATTTCCACAACTAATGTTATATTTCTACAACCACGTGAGCCAATATCCATTCATTATTTTCGTCTATCCATGAATTTCCATTTGTTTCATATACCCACAAGTATGATTATATCACAATACGCCAATGGTACCACAAAAAGGCACTCTCAACAACACAATACAATTACTCACATATATTTTAGGCTATCAACATCACATAGGACCCCACATGGTCATACATATCACACAATATCTCAATTTTAACAATTACATCACATATAGGCCCCCACATGGGCACAACACATAGATAGCCATTTATCATGATTAGTTCCCACCCTTAACATATATTTTGTACCAACATATACTATCTAACTCCCTCTGAAAGAGTTAAGCCATAACCTACCTCGAAGGCCGAAACCAACGCAACACATCAACCACAAAGTGCAATTTCTCACGAATGATACCTAAATCAACTTAAATCAAGAAATATAGAATATGTGCATGAAAACATGACTAACGATACCCATATTGCCTACTTTTGATTCGGGGTCAAAACAGACCCCCAAAATGGATTTTCAAAAAAAGGACAAAATCGTAACTTTACTTTAAAAATGTGTTTTCCATATCTTTAGGAACCTACAACTGAAAACCAAAGTCAAATCAAAGAAAAACCATTTTTGAGCTTTATTGGTTAAAACCTTTTAAATCCATTTTAAAATAAAGAATCGAAATTGTTTTGAAGATGAAATTAGGGAAAAACTAGTAATTATAGGATTAAGAACATTATTCAAGTGAAAAAGTTTAGAATTTGGGGCTAAATCAAGTACTACGGTTTTGGGATTTTTGAACAATTAATCAAGAAATTTGATAATGAAAAGGGGTGAATTTTCATCTTAAATCCATAAGAGAATCAAGAAATGGATGTTAATCTAGATTTCCAAGCACCCAAACGCTTCACTCTTAAGCTCTCACACTATTTTAGGGTTTAACTCTCAAGAGGAAAGATGAAAAATGAGAAAAATAGGGCAAAAAGGGTCTATTTATACTCATACAAGTTTACCAGTGCATAAGTCATAAAATGCATTCCTCAAATGAGTTTTACCCTTTGTGATCCAGGTTGCACTAGATTTTTTAAGTCCAAAACGGACTTCGACGGGGTGCTTGGGATTCGTTCGAAATTTGATATATATGAAAAAACTATGTAACCACACTAAATTTGATGCTCCAGATTCAATGGCGATATTAGAATATAAAAAAATGTCATTTTCACAAAGTTGACCCCTAAAATCAAAAATCACAATTTTCCAAACCGAGGGTCGAAATGAGATTTAAAAGCCATTAAACCACATCAACTATGTTACCACCCTAAAATCGACGTTCCAAATCTACTGACACATTTTGTTCATCCATCCACCGTACGGATCAAAAGATAACCACAGAAGTCTAAAGTAAGGCTCTCAAAACCTCCAAAAACCACGATATCACACAAATGATACCAAAATGCATCGAGAATAGTACCAATCAACTCTATACCCCAGAAATAGAACAACATAACTATAGGAGGGTTAAAATTATAAAATCACACAAAATCACAAATTTCATCAAATTTTAGGTTGTTATAAGTAACCTGCCAAGCCAATAAAACTCCAAATCTCATGGTTGAAGTAGTCCTAGCCCAATCACGAACCACTGCAATCTTGGCCGAATCAACCATAATACCATCCTTAGTCACCACGTAACCCAATAAAGTGACAGACTCCAACCAAAACTCACACTTGGAGAACTTAGCATACACTTGCTCATCTCTCAATATCTGAAGTATAATCCACATATACTTCTCATGATTCACCTCACTCTTGGAGCAAACCAAGATATAATCTATAAATATAATAATAAAGGAGTCGAGATACGACTAAAATACCCTGTTCATCAACTCCGTGAATGTGGCTGGGGCATTGGTCAATCCAAAGGACATAATCAAGAACTCATAATGACCATATTGAGTTCGAAAAGCTATCTTAGGAATATCCGAAGCGCTGATCCTCAACTGGTGATACCCGGATCTCAAATCAATCTTTGAAAACACCAAAGCACCCTGAAACTGATAAAAAAATCATCAATACGAGGAAGAGAATACTTATTCTTAACCGTCAGTTTGTTCAATTGACAATAATCAATACACATACGCATAGACCCAACCTTTTTCTTTATAAATAAGACAGATGCACCCTAAGGTGATATGCTAGGTCAGATAAACCCCTTATCTAACAACTTTTGTTACTGATTCTTCAATTTTTTCAACTTGGAAGGGGTTATCCTGTAAGGAGGAATAAAAATGGGTTTGGTGCCCAGCTCAACATCAATGACAAATTCAATATCATGATCCGGGGGAATACCGTGCAAATCCATTGGAAACACATCTACAAACTCACAAACAATCCAAATAGAATTCAAAGAGGGAGGTAAAGAAACACTAGTATCACTAATATAAGCCAAATAAGACAAACATCCTCTCTCAACCAAGAGACGATCCTACATATAAGATATAACTCTCTTGGGACCTGAATGAAGCACTTTTTTCCAAGCTATCCTTGGCACACCTATCAAAGTTAAAGTCACGATCTTAGTATATTAATCTAGGAAAATATGGTAAGGATCCAACCAATCCATACCCAAGCTGATGTTAAGGTCAACCATATCTAAGACAAGCAGATTTACCCAAGTTTCACGTCTAACAAAAGTCACAACCCAGGATTAATGCACCCAATATACCACTAAGGAGTCTCCTATAGGCGTAGATACATGAATAGGTATGGCAAGAGGCTCACTGTAGATCAAAATGCAAAGCAAAATACGCAGACACATAAGAGAAGGTTGATATTAGATCAAACAACACAAATAAAGATCTAAAACAAATGGGAATGATACCTTTGATAATAGAGTCAAAAACCTCTACCTCTAGTATGGTGGGGATAACATAGCACCGTCTACGACCACCAACTACCTAAATGTCCTCACAACTACCACCGAGGGCACCATTACCTCTGCCTCGCTAACTTCTAGTAAAACCTCTACATCTCACAATTGAAATTAAAGTAGCTCTGAACACATGATAGAGACACTCCTTGGACATATGGCCAATCTCATCATACATAAAATAAGCTCTATGACCCGAGTTAATAAGAGGAGGTGCAACTGGGCCAAAACAACCGCCCAAAGTTACTAACCAGAAGACCCACTACCTAAACTTTGTAAGTCTACTTCACCGGTCTAGCATGATACCCACAAAGCCCTCTAGGATCCCTACTTTGAGAAGTGTGACCTATAAACTATTCTTGACAATGCACCTTTTTGGCGCCTCCTTAAGATACTCGAAGAATACCCTCAGAAATCTTTGCATCATCTATTATACTCTAAAATGATGATCTATACACTACCATCTGAGTCATAGCTAACTAAAGAAAAATATCTAACCCCTTCATGAACTTCTAAATCTTCTCAGATTTAGTGGCAATATTGGTATAAGAATATCTAGACTAGGCATGAAAGCATGCCTTATACGCCGCCACAGTCATGCAGCCCTACTCTAGGTGATCAAAATCATCTCTCATCTGACCCCTTAGATTGTAAGGCACGAGCCTCTCCAATAAGGCCTCAACAAACTGATCCTAAGTCATCTCAGGAGCATCAAGAGGTCTACAACCAATAAGTGGCCTCTACCAATATCCAACGGCATCTCTCAACTTATAAGTGGTATACGCTACATCATGTGATGCCAATAAACCCAGATTATGAAAATTCTCATGACAGTCAATAAAGAACTCGTAGGCATCCTCACCCATACACCAGTGAACCTAAGGGAACCTAAATAAGTAAGACTCTTGAACCTATTTTGATCCTTAGAAGACATAATTATACTCGTAATAAGAGGATGCATGATGTATTTTATTAGCTGAGATCCCACCTGAGAAGGCAACATAGACAAAGGCTGAGCTCCTGACTTTGGAATACCATACTCAAATGCAGGAGCTGAAGAAGGAATAATACTTCGAGTCTGTGGAGTACTAAAAGAAAAAGTAGGTATTACTAGAGGATCCATACTTGGGGTTAGAGGAACACTAGGTGTACTCAAAGGAGCACCCTCTAAATGGGTCAACAAGAGAACCAACAACCCCTTTAAGACTGGGGTAGAAGAACTCAGTGGAACTAAAGTAGGACCCATATCCCTAACATGCTTAACTCGAGGCTCAGAGGAGAGTCTCAAGGCACTACCTCTAGATAGGGAAAATCCTCGTGCCTATTCACTACCTCGAGCCCATCCATGACTCGCAACTCACCTTCTAGAGTGGGCTTTCTCTTTGGATGAAGGCTCCGTATCTCTAACCTTATGAGATCTAGTCGTTACCATCTACGTAGAAAATAATAAAGTATGATTTAGAACACAAGGTATGAAGGGAAACCCACACAATAAGAAATAAAATAACTGATTTTACTAAAGATATCTTTTAGCCTCTTGAATATAGATACAGCCGTCTATATATCAATCCGCGAGACTCTATTAGACATCCCATCATTACAATATTGAGACCAATGAACTTGGATGCTCTGATACCAACTTGTCATGACCCAAACATAAGGGATCATGATGGCACTTATCGCGACAAGCGTTGATAAGTAAGCCTATGACCCAAATTGATACAAAGAAAGATATAACACCAATACCCAAGGCAAGGATTTCTTAGAACATAGCTGAACCATACAAATATGATAAAAGTAAAGATACATAACCAAAGATACCATTAAATAATCCCAAAACTTAGTGTCAAAGTGTAAGAACTAACTAGTACAACTTAAAGTCAAATACATAGGATATCAAAAAAGAATAACTCTATCTCTGAATACAAATAAAGATATAGTCTAGATAGGAGAAGGTAGTAGTCAACTCTGGATGCAAGGATCAACTACTACATCAAAGTGGGCTCCAAGTATTGCTGAAATCAAATGGCGTGAGGTGCACTTGAACCAGGATGTCTATCTAAAGGGCACAGTAGGGGTGAGTACAATCCATTTATACTCAGTAGGTATCATAGACCGACTAAGCAAAGTAGAAAATAAAGCATACAAAATACACACTAAAGGCACATCACTTGCAATAAAAAAATAACCCAAATGGTAGCCCAGTCCGTCTCCCCTAACAGTTCTATAATATTTACATATATCACACACAAATACAAGAAGGTAGAACAAGCATAATAATATCACACATACAAGCAGAAGAATGTAATCACTTAGGCAAGGATAATATCAAGGATAAATAATACACATAATGAAAACACAAGGTATATAAGAATTCGCTCATGAGGATGATGATAATGATGATGTAATGTATGAGGTCGTCACACAGCCTCCGTATACATCTACCGAGCTATACTCCCAATTAGGAGCCATGGGAAGGGAGGGGGGTTCATCAATCCATATACGACCAATATCTAATATTAATATCCATATCTCCTCTCCGACGCATCCATTAGTAGAGGGTTTTAAAGATGTCATATTTATGTTAGAAAAAATAGTGTTTCCAGTATATCTCCGGTAGTACCAATGTTTTATGAATGTATATGATATGAGGATGTAATGCTCACAATCAACTAGAATAAGAATTTCCATATCCAACCAATATACCAACCAAGTGAGCTAAAATCCACTCAATATTACAACCATCCATGAAATCCAACATAACTCCACATGCTAGTAGGGTAAAATACACAAAAATATACCATTGATACCACATTAGGCTTTTTCATCAAATACGGTACAACTAATTTCACATTCACAAGGTCAAGTATATCATATAAAACCTCATACGGTCACACATTGCAAATAATGTCTCTAAACCACCAATTATCAACAATATAGGCTCCCATACAATAATATATCTATTTTCATGATTGGTTCTATACCCTTAATATGCTTTTTGTACCAATATTAACTACCTAGCCTAGTCTGAAGAAAGTTAAGACATAACCTACCTTGAATGCTAAAAATTGGTCCAAAACATAGAGCCTTTCCCTCACGAATGGACCCAGAACTAGCTAAACATACAAATACAAAATCTCATGTTCAAGGAAACCAATGATACCCATATTACCTATTTTTAGGTTGGGGTCAAAATGAACCCCCAAAATAGGTTCATAAAAAGAGGGGTAAAATTATAATTTTATATTAAAAATATGTTCCCCATCCTTATAGGAATCTACAACTGAAAATCCAAGCAAAAATTAGTTAAAAATAAGGTCCAAATCAAAGAAAAGTTATTTTCAAGCTTTACTAGCAAAACCCCCAAACCCATTTTAAAATTCAAGAATTTGAAGTTGTTTTGAAGATGTAATTAAGAGAAAGATGATAATTATAAGAGTAGAGACTTACCAAGTGAAAACAGGTTGATTTTAGGGTTTTAAATCGAAGAAATATAATTTTTAGGCCTTCCAGGCCAAAATCCCTAGTTTTCACTTTTAAATCCTCATTTAAACAATATTTAAATGACAAAATTGAAGAAAAATAGTTTAAATAGGTGTTTTGATGCTTACTTAAGCTTAGAAATGGAAGAAATTGCTCAAAAGCTCAAAATCCCAAGCTTTAAGTCTAAAAAATAATGAAAAAGGTGTATTTAATTGACCCAGGCATCACATTAATGATCATCGAATCACATAAGTGACTATAGCTTAAGCGATCAGGTGTCGCATATGAGATACCTTGCCTGAGGGAAAATGTCGCATAAGCGACCCTGTTATCACTTAAGCGCCAGTCGCGTACGCGACATAGATGTTGTGTATGCGACATTTTACTACACTACTGGGTCATGTAAGTGACCATGATGTCACATATTTGAGCGCACCAGCTGAGTGGTGCAACAACTGATACTTGGAGAGTTTTTAGTCTCCACGGACCCCTCAAGATTCATTTAGAATCTCGCGAATGCAAATAAACCATGCTACCCTCTCAAATTCGATGCCCCAAACTCAATGACGATATTCGATTTTTGAAAATACGTTATTTTCATAGAGTTTACCCCCAAAACCCTATTTCACAACTTTTTAAACAAAGGATAAAAATAAAATTAACATTTCAGATCTGCTGGCATAGTTCATTTTGCCATTCGATGCATAGATTAATAAATGTTGAACGAAGTCAACTATAAGGCTTTTCAAGCCACTAAAAACCATAATTTTGCATACGTCATATTGAAATGCATTGGAAATCATGCCAATCACCTCTATACCTCCAAAATACCACAAAGCAATAATGAGGAGGGGTAAAATAGTTAAATCATACAAAATTAAATATTTTATATAAATCACCATTAATCAAGTTGTTACATGGTTATTGTCTGGGATATTATTTAGAAGACTTGATTTGTCATCCTGAACTACTCTTAATTGAAGTTTGTTGAATTAACTTGGTGTGTGTTGGGTTGGTAGTCTAGTGGTTATAGTAGTTAATATGAAACAGTGGGGAATTATCATTTGCTAATTATTTCTCCTAGACTTTAATACACCTAAAGAAACTAGAGTGTTGTGATAAACCAGACTGATGAAACCTGGCGAAGTAGTTTATAAGTGCCTAAAATGGGGGTTTAACAAGGGAAAGGAACCTTAGGGGTGGGATATCTTAGAGCTCATAGGTAATCATGTAATAAGGTCTGACTTGGTGATGTAGGGGTTAGATGGTGTTCAGGGCTGAATACGATGAGGGTGGCTTCCTTTAAATTATAAAGCTGGTAAAGGCTAAGGGTGTCAAGGAAAGATTATAATGGAAATTCCTTAGCTAAATAACTTTTAAATTGTATGTTTTCTTTTCTAATATTTATGTGATTTAATTTGAATTGATCGATGATGCTTACCAATACGTATTGTTTGTACTGATACTACTCTTACTAAATACTTTTAGGGTATAATCTGGAAGAAGGATCAATATGTGTTTCATGCTTGACACGATAAAGATCTTCAACAGATTCTGTTACAGTTTCTATGGTAGAAGCTGTGTCTTTTATGTACCTGTTTAGGCTAGTTCGTTGGAAAATATTTAAAGGTTTGGTAATTAGGTTTTAATAAATAAGGTATTTATTTTTTCTTATCCACTTTTGCATATATTTAAAATAGGTGGTAAGGTTTATCCTATCTAGGTAGATTAGAGTAGGTGCATGCACGCTCTAATTTTTTGGGTCATGACAGTTTATCTCATTTAACCTGAGGAACATAGGTAAAACAAAGACAACCAAATGCTTTAAGAAAATGCCGCGGAGGCTTGTATCCATACTATGCTTCAAAAAGAGTTATATTTTTTACAACCTTTGAGGGAAGTCGATTTTGTAGAACACAGATGTGTTTACTGCCTCTGCTCAGAATATCTTTGGCAAATCCTTCTCTGGTAAATTACATCTTGCCATCTCCATAATAAATATATTTCTTCTTTCACTAACTTCATTTTGTTCTGGAGTATAAGGAGCAGTAAGTTGACATTCAGTCCCTTCTTTCTCAAAAATACATTGAAATAATGAGAAGTATGCTCCTTATCGTTGTTAGATCATAAAATCTGAATTTTGTAGCAACTTTCATTTTCCACTTTTGCTTTGAACTTCTTAAAAATGTTTTTGACCTCTAATTTGAACTTAAGAAAATAAATCCAGCACATCCGAGTCAGATCATTAATAAAAATAATGTTGTAAGGACTACCTTTGAGAGAAGGATTCCTTTGGGGTCCTTCAATATATGTGTGAACCAACTGTAAATTTCTTGTCACTCTCTAAGTTGCCTTTGGGAATGGAAGTCTACTTTGCTTTCAAAACTAACCATCACGATAATCTGTTGAACCAACTCCCACTTCAGAAGGGTTCTTCGCCATCTTCAATTTTTGCATTTAGAGAAGCCCTTAATAATGATAGTGTCCGAGTCTCTTATGCCATAATTCAGTAGAATTTTTTTTGCTAAATACACAACTTGCTCTTCCTCCTATGTATTTAATGAGAAACTTCTACTTTTCATTTTGACTTTTGTCCTGAGTCTTTATTGATCAAGCAATATATCTTCGAAATATAATTTTAAAACATTCTCCAATAATTGACCAACACTTAACAAGTTTTGGTCCAAATCAAGTACATAATGAATACCATAAATTATTTTAGTACCTAATTGTGTTTCAATTGTTATGGTTCCTATTCCTTTTGTTAGAATATGAACACAATGGCCTATTCTAACTTTTGTAATTATATTAGTCATTAAATCTGTAAAGGGCTCTTTGTCATAAGTCATATGATTCGTGCATCCGCTATCACTCAACCAAGATGATGAGTGGTGAATTTACCACTCATTTGCACTCAATATTCGTGCATATTACCATGTTTTAAATATATAAATGAGACATATGTGTGATTAAATGCACTAATATCCATATTTTGCAGGCATACAAGTTATGAGATGGAAAGATGTGGACTTAAACTAAAAAGGATCAAAAAAGAGAAAAAAAGTGCAGTTGGAATACCTGGAGCAGAATGAACCTCAATTACTGCAATCACGGTCTGAGGACCGCGATCACAATTAGTCAAGCCAAGTCAAAATTCCGCGATCACGAATGAGTTACTGCAATTGCGGCTTAGCGAGAATATAGCCTAGGGTAAGAGATGTAAATGCACACAACTGATTCCTAAATTCCCTTAAGAATCTCAACCCTATCTCTTTGAAAGGAGATCCGACTTTTGTGAAATTTATCCACATTCTAGTTGCCAATTTTGAGAAGACAACTATTGTACTAATTTTTGGGTGAAGAATACATTAGAGTAGCTTTTAAGTGGAGGATTGGAAATTTCTATTGAAGATTTGTTGAAACCTAAAGCTTGCAATTTGCATTCTTTTTATCTTTCAATAAATCAAATTGATGAAGATTTTTGGGTATATCTTACTTATTAATCTTATGTGTAGCTAGTTCTTCCTCTTGGGATTATGTTAGAATAGGGAACAATTTGTGGGCTGTGATTTATTTGTGCATTTGCTAGTTTGTTGATGATGGGTTCTACTATTGCTTAATTAAATTGGTTGAGATTTATGGGTGAAATCCCCAAATACCCACATGGGTTTGTGGGTGAAAATTCCAAACTCTTGAAAGCTCAAACCATCCTTGAAAGAGGGATTTGGGTGAACTTTTGGAACCCATATTATCCTTGAAAGAGGGATATGGGAACCAAGGCAATAGTAGATAATTTATGGGTATAGTTTGCTAATTTTCACTATCTTAGACTAAAATGTGATTATGAGTTTGACTATACCTTGGGTATCATCCTAGAGATAGGGATACTCAATTGAGGTATTGGGTGGCTTCAATTGACACACTCGTTAGGTACTCAATAGGGTCAATGAGTGACATCTTTGAGACTTTGTTGGCAAACTAGTCTCAATGACTTTCAACCTAGCCTACCACATCACTAGCGACTAGAATTTGCACCAAAACATCATGCTCCCATGCATTTTCCCCTAGGAAAGCATAATCCCAAGATCCGTTCCTAATTTATTACGCTCTAATTATTTTTTTAGTCTCGAATTAGTCCTTTAGAAGCCCAAGGATTGTTTTACATTTTCGAAAACATTCAAAATCCCCCAAAATATTTGTATAATATATTTGAATTTAGTTAGTAACATTAATTTTGAACTTATTTAATAATCACTCACATTGTTCCTCGTGGATTCTACCCGACTCAAAGTTGGATAATTATATTGACGACGACCTTCTTGCACTTAAATTGACGTTTAAGTTGAGCATTATCAAAAATAGCCCCGTTGCCGGGAAATAATTTGGCGTATTGAGTTAATTTGAAATTTTAGCCTACTTGCTTGGATTCAAACTTGTAAATATTTGTGTATGAAATTTTAGCCTACTTGCTTAGATTCAAACTTACAAATGTTTGTGTGTATTTTTCTTTGGTTTCTTGTGTTAGGTAGATTTTGAGTTTTGTTTATTTGTCACTATGACATCTTGGGACAATTATGATTTTGGTTGTTCGAAATCCTATCTTGATGATCCATGTCCATATTATTACAGACCCCACTTTTGGCAAGATTGTAGATATGCTCTCTAGAGAGAGATGGAGACGCCATCTCAATCCTATTGGGAGTATGATTGTTCTTTTTGTGGTGGTTGAGATGGACATTAGAGTGATTGTCTAAATGCTCCCTCCCCTATTTATGCTAACAAAAATTCTAGTTCTTCTTATGAGTTTGATAGGCATTATAATGTGAGAAAGGAAGAACTATATTCCAGATACAACGGTATTGAAGCAATTCTTCAGACTCTTTTGGATCGGGTAACTTCAATGGAGGAAGATGTTCACCATATGTATCAATCAAATGAAGCATTCAAAAAGGAAATTGAAAAGATTGAAAAATAGGCAAAGAGATCGATCTTGCAAGTACCATAAATATGCCCATTCTTCAAAGTGAGCTTGAAATTAAAGAATCCTTGGTGATTTCCTAACCAAATGAACCTAATATAGTTGAATATGCCAAAATTAAGAAAATGGTGCTAGAGTCAAATGAAGAAGCCAAGCAAATCTCTTATAAAGACTCTAGTCTATTTTGGGGTGAGGATGCAAATAGGGATGCAATTTTGGAATTAAGGGATACACTTCATTCAAACCTTTTTCAATAATATGCTTGGTGGGTGTGATGAAATTCCACCTACCCAAGAAAATAATGGATTTTGGGAAGATGGAGCTGTAATACCCCAAAAATCCAAACCTATGTTAGAGTCATGTTTTAAGCTCATGCATAATACATTATAGTTCTTTGATAGTTTTATGAGTTAGCTTGATGTAAAGTAAGGCCTCAAAATAACTTCCAGCTATTAGACGAATAAAAATATACTTCATCGATTGAATTTTCTGGAAAAATATTGCTTTAGTCAACTTCAAACGAGCATATCTTTTGCTTTACTAAGAATTTTATAGCTTAGGACCCACCAAATTATAGGAAATTGAATTATCTTTTCAACGATACCAATTTTTCCTAAATCCAATACTCAGGTGAGAAGTTATGGCGCTTTTAGTGTGAAATAGTAACCCAACACGATAAAGCCGCATTGTGGTGATGGCCAAATTCCCGTTTGTCATTTTTTAGTGTGCCATCGCGATAAGCACTGCATCATACTGATTTGCTATTTCATGTTTGTCCTTTTTCCAATGGACCACTACGATAACGCTGCATTGCGCCAATGGCCAAATTCGTGTTTCGTGGGGTACCGCGATGGCGCCGCATCGCACCAAGTTCCAGTTCGGGATGGTCCCTTTTCCAGTGTCCCGACATGATTGTACCACATTGCTACGGGTGTCAAAATCGGGATTTTTGAGTTAAGTTTTCTATTTTTAATTCCCAAGGGCATTTAAGTCATTTTCCCTTAACCCATTCAGTCCAAACACGGGATTTAAGTCCCAATGAGCACTAATTGCTCATTACTTTCACAATTTCTTCAAAATTAAAGTAGCCCTCTTTCAAAAACAAATCCCAGCCCTTCAAGATTTAAGATCAAATCTCAAGAATTCACCATCCATTCTCCCAAATTCATCAATCCAGGTATGTTAAGTGTTCATCTATGGGTTTCTTTCACTCGTGGAGTCCAAATATCCAATTCTAAATTCAAAGTTAGGATCTCTACAAGTTTTCATGATTTAAATTGTAATTTTAACCATGAATTGTAATTCTATACCATGTTTACATACAATTGTTATTGATATCGAACTCCACACGTTTGAACAATGGTATTCACTGATTTAAATCATACTTGGTGATGTCGATGTTGAAATCATGCCATTTCTACAAGTTTTAAACTATTCTCATGCTTAATTTGAACTATGAATGTCAAGTGTTTGATGAAATGCCTACAAGAATGAAATTTTGATAAATGCTTTCATATTATGTCCTCCAAGTTTAGTACTATTTTACTACTATTGCTATCGAGTCCTGGGGGTTATGAATACCCAAAAAACTTAGCTATTTACTTAGCCTCAGTACCTTTAGATTAGTTTCAGACATGTTATGAGCAATATCATTTCGTTCAGTTATCAAGATTAGTTAAACCTAGAACAATTTAGTATCCCGAGTCAGTTCAGTTGGGAGTAGGATTTAGCACCAAGCAAGTGCCAGGATGACGACTTCCCCATCAGTTAGGTAGAGTCATTATTAGTAGTCCCTGGACTCCAAAACTATGTAGCCAGCGTAGGATTTAAGGAGTCACCCGCCAGTTCAGGCTTGACTACCTCCCAGGGGTCACCCGTCAGTTTAGGCTTGACACCCTTAGTCCTTCGGGATAGTACATCAATGGATCCACATAACCAGTGTTAGCATCCGTGGCATGGTACTGACACCCTTCCAACTGGGGTCACAGTTTGAACCCCACTTTTCTTATATTAGGGTATGTCATTTAGATGATAGCTCACACAATCTCAGTTCAGTAATCAGCTCAGTAATTTAGTTTCAGTTACTTAACCATAACGTACAAATATCAGTAATTTAGTTACCAGATTTTAGTATTTTAGTTTGCAGATTATATTCAGAACATGTTATGCTTGGTCACGCATTCTCAGTATTTACAGATTTCATGCATTCTTTGAATTTACAGATTTCACGTATCTTCAGTGATTACAGATTTCATACATTCTATTCAGTATTTCATGTTGTTTATTCAGTCAGTTATTATTCATGCACATGAAACCATGTATATCAGCCTACCTCATTTAGCATACCAGTACATTCAAAGTACTGATCGCATACTCTTTTCTTGCGCTATGATATATCATATCATTGGTTCTAATGCTCAGTTATCGGATCGGGCATAGACCTTCTAGATTATCAGTCGTAGTAATGGTGAGTTCTTATTTTTCTAGGACAGACTATATTTATTCTTATGTTTTTAGTTCAGTAGTTAGATGGAGTTAGTTGGGGCCTGTTCCATCAACTCTTATTCAGTCAGTTTAGAGGCTTTCAGACACTTCAGATAGTCAGTCAGTTTATGTTTATTTCATCAGTTTCAGACATATGTTTTTCCCATATTTATGATACATAATATTTTTTTAGTATTAAAAACTTTATGGCATATTCAGTGAGATGATAGCCTCCATATAGAGCTATAGTGCACCCAACATTCCTTATGTATATACCACCCTAACATTTTGAAGATATGATTTATGCTTATGATCCCTAAATTCTTAGGTGTTCTTCTCTGGTGAGATTTGAATACCAGGACAGAAGGTGAGATACTTAACTAGTATTAAGAACCATATAAATGTATATGATCTGTGACTATGATTCTAAAAATTTGCATGAATGCAGCTTCCAGATGCGGAGTATAAGGTAAGTTACCATATTGATTGTAGCTGTCATTTGATTATAAAGACAAATGGAGCCTCGTGTATTAATTGTTGGATATTGTATTTGTCGTGATGCTCTGTGAAGCATATTGGTATGTATTTTGGCTTGTATGTGTTGTGGTACTCCGTAAAGCATATTCGTATGTATTCTGGTTAGCTGATAGGTTACTGATAGGCATATTTATAGGGGAAACTCTGTCAAAATTTTTGTAAAATTTAAGAGTTAGTTAAATTTTAAGAACTTAATGTAGATTAAGGGAAGTGAGTAGATGTAGTTGAGTAGATGATCTCATGAATGTCTTGGGTAATTATAGAAGTTAGAATAATCTATACGCATCATTCGAGGACAAATGATCCAAAGTGGGGGAGATTGTAACACCTCCGTAAATTTTAAAATTTATTTTAATATTTTAGATAAGTATAGCTCTTAATATATAGAGATTTACATGGTATATATATTTTAAAGAAATTTATATTGTGTGTATATATATTTTTATTTGGTGTAAATGGGGGGCCACTTTATTATTTGTTTTCCCTAAAAAATGCATAGTAGAGAAAAAGGGGGAGAAAATCCCAATTCATTGTTACCCAAAGAAACCTCCTTACCCAACGTCACTGCGCCATATCTCTCTCCAACAACAGCAATCACCAGCTGGTGAAACCCCCACCAGCGTCGCCTCTCTTCATTCTTTCTTCGTCTCTCCTTCACTTCGATTAGCCGCCCTTTTTCTTTCTCTCTCACCATTCTCTTTCTCTATGGTTTGGCCGCCACCAGAGATCCAACCATCGGTGAAACAACCACTGTTCTGATCAGCGAGCCCCACTAAAATAGCCCCTAACAGATTTGGGTTTAAAATGTCAATGGTTTTTCAACACTGATTTTAAAATATTGAGATGGTAAATTGGTTATCTATTGGATTGTGAAAATTAGCAGTTGGCAAAATAAAGGCTTTACTCTCGAGGGTTGAATTGTTTGATATTTGTGGTCCTATCATTAGCTAGGAAGTAATCAAAGGTATGTAAAGCAAAACCCTCCTTCACCGTGAAGGCACAACTCATAGTCATTTGTTTCTCCTAACAGAGTTGATATAGTTTATTTGATATACAAGAACAATCTTTCACCTTCTATATGTCTAACACAGGACTATATGCCTAATATCTCCACAATATTCATGCTCCTTTCCCATTTTAAATTACTTGTCTCCATCCTTCATCGTCTATTTATTAGAGTTGCAGTATTCATTTTTACTCTTGTCAAGTCAAGTATCTATAGAGCAACACATAATCATATTCATGTGTGTTGGGAATTCTTATAATTCATATATTATGTCTATCATATGGAATATGTTTAGAATAAATGGCCATACTATAGTTGCATTGGTATATTGGATCACATAGCAATATGGTTAACAATAAAATAAGAACTAGCGTTTGAATAGCTCAATACTAGTAAAGAAATTAGTGGAATATGAGAAGTATTACTTTAATGGTTTAATAACATTTATCATTATACACTTGCATAGGACTATAAGGTACTACTTGATGAAGTTAACGACGAGCGGGTACATAGTTCGATGTGATTCTGTGCACAAGATCGAGACCTGACCATTATAGCGAGCCCAAACATTATGGCATACCTGCCCTTGTAGCATCATTTACATTTGGAGTCAGCTGGGATGCTCCTGACTCAAGACAATATATGGAACATACGGCCTGTGGGAAGACCCTTATAGTGAGCCCCTAAAGAGGGGAGTACCTAATATCAGTCTGCGATTACAGTTGTATGTATAAAATCAGAGTCATAATTATTTGGGTAACACATGTTGTACATTTGACATAGAATGCCCTTGGTGGGCCATTATATGATTACTTGTATTAAAGGTAGGCGGAATATATCACTTAGGCAAATTACTAGGCCCTTAATAATGATGACTTACTCATAAGCGGTAATATGATAAATTAATAAGGCTAATGCATAGGTAATCATTCATATGGTGTATCTTTCACCTGTCTCTCACAAGTTATAGTTTCATATAAGGGTTTCTAGTATTTAGTCGTCCGCAGTTGCTTATTTTGTCGTTTGATTCATTGAGCATCCTTATACATGTACTTGTTATTTTGTCTGTTTTACATACTTGTACATATTTTATATGTACTAGTGTCCCTACATTCGGGGACACTATATTTTTGTAAATACAGAATCAGGTATATCGATAAGCAGACTTCTATACTAGGCACTTGTTCCTATTCAGCAAAGCAGTCGGTGAGCTTCCCTCTTACCTGGGGCTAATAAATGTCAAGTACTATTTAATAGTATTTTTAGTTATAGTTTGGGTATGTAGGGGCCCTACCCCAACCACCTTTCCTGGTATAGTTATAGTTTCTTATAAAGTCTTCGTAGACAGAGATAAGTTGTCATACACAGTCATAGTTTCACATGTCTGTATCAGATGAGTGTTCAATAAGATAGAATTGGTTTATACATATCCCCTTATCATTGTTTATAAATATTAAATCCTCTACACAGTATATATGCCAGTTATATAACTCATGCTTATACGGTTCTTGTCCACCCTGTTTAAGCTAGGGGCGTGATAGAGGCTTAGGGGAAAGAGACTTAATCAACATCTCCATTCTTGCATGCTTTGCAACATGGGAATCTAACAACTGCTTGGTAAGGTTCTTCACTTTGGCATTTAGTCCTTGAACTTCACTAGTAAGTTCTGTAACCTTGATCTGGAGCTTAGCATTTTTTGTTGCAAGTTCTTCAGAAATACCTAGTCCCTCAGAAGATAGCTGCTGATTTTTCATCTTTAATTTCATTATATCAGCATCCTGAGAGGCTAATTTAATCGTCAACTCCTCCATTTCCTTGCTTATATTTTCTTGAACAACCAGTAGCTTAGACACCTGGGACACAGTTCCAAGTTTTCCTTCTATACATTTATTTTGCACCAATGTTGTCAAACTAAACATTTGTTTGATAGTTCCTTGGGTACCTTTAGTTCAAACTACTCTAAAACGTTGAAATACATTGTTCAAGAAATATTCATATAGCATCCCTTGTTTTTTCTTCCATCCTATGAATCACCTTGTGCATATGCTCTATCATTAGAATAACAAATGTATTAGCTCAAACTTGCTCAAATATTCAATCAGAAATAGATTAGTTGCAGAAACAATAGTTTCTTTCTCTGACCTTGGCAAAATAACCTTATTTATGAACTCAAACACCAACTAGAACTCACTTGTGATAAAATTCTTTCTCACACCAGCTAATGATGTCCCTCTCACCTTAGAAGCATCAATCATGAATTCAGTTGAGGGTTGTTGCTTCATAATAATCTTCATACCAATACCAGGAACATCCAAAATATTTCCCCAGTATTTTTTCATCCAGCTTAAGTTTCTTTCCCTACACCTGTGCGGTCAGACTTAAACCATCATCTGAGAATTCCATAGTATAATAGAATTCTCTTACCTCATCTTCAAAGACCATGGGGATTGGTTCCTTTAACAGGTGCAACCAACCCTGATGTCTCACATACTCGACCAGCTCTACCATTTTGGGCTTCTCATATATCTTGGGAAAAAAAACCTTTCTCGATAGCACCTTTTGTGTTTTTAGTATCTCATTCCTTTGCTCTCTAGACTAATCCTTCTTCTCTTCTTCTCTCTTTCTTCTTTTTGTATCACTACTTGATTCTTCTCAACAACTTTGTCTTCTTGGAACCAAGTCCCTCAGAAACTTTCTTCTATTTCATAGCTATGTGCTTCTTCTTCATTCCAATAGGGCTACTACTAGACTTTGAAATAGAGAACCTGGTCCTTCCAACAACATGAACATCTTTTCTTATTTTCTCAGTTGCAGTAATAACATCAGGACAAATGTCCTCACCTTTCCAACCTCTATAATTTCAACATTCTACACCTCCTCCACTGAAGGAGCTTTCTTAAGTAATCTTGTCTTGGTGGTTGGAGACTTGCTTGCCTTAATTGCATCCACTAACAACTTTTTTTTTGACCCCTAGTTGAATATGATCGAGCAACTTTTATACCAGAGTCACTCACTTTCTCCTTTCCCTTACTGCCCTACTGTTTCTTCATGGACCATCTCAGGAGTGGTGCATCCTCATCCTCCCCATCCTCCACATTAGGAGGTAACTGATGTGTGAGCAGATGCTAACATATTTAAGGCTTTTAACTAAGAATAATTGCAAAGTCTTAAGCAACTTTTGTCATTTTTGATTATTTTCTGTTTGATATTATAGTAAAAGTCAAGATACAAGAGAACCAGCAATAATGGAAGTAAAAGAGTTGATTTCTGAGCAAGTAGAGAGGGAAGTATAGCTAACAACTTGTCTGATAAGTTTTTAGCCTTGTGATAAGCTATCAAAGTTGCCGTCAGCCTTAGACAGAGAATGGGCTTCAACTAGAATTCATGACGACATCTGTGATAGGTCGTCAGAAGTCTGATAAGCCATTAGGCTTAGACAGAGAATGGGCTTCAGCTGGAATTCATGGCGACATCTGTGATAGGCCGTCAAAAGTATGATAAGCCATCAGGCTTGTCGTTATGCTTAGACAGAGAATGGGCTTTAGCTGGAATTCGTGACAACATCTGTGATAGGCCATCAGAAGTGTGATAAGCCGTCAGGCTTGTCGTTATGCTTAGATAGAGAATGGGCTTTAGCTGGAATTCGTGACAACATCTGTGATAGGCCATCAGAAGTGTGATAAGCCATCAGGTTCATCATTAGGATTAGGCAGGGAATGGGATTTGAAGTAAAGAAGCGACGTCAATTCTGATAAGTCATCACATGTCTGATAAGCCATCACGTCTCATCGTCAACCTAAGGCAGAGATTGTCAAAAGTGAAGAGAAGATGATGGCATTCCTAATAAGTCGTAAGACTCCTGATAAGCTGTCACACACGTCGTCACCTGTCCGAGAAAATACTATTATCTATGATTTTATTTCCATAATTAGGCTGATGTTTTTAAGGCATATGTTAGGGTTTTCTAATGAAGGGGGCAGAACATCTTGAACTTATTCCAAAGGCAAAGACTCTCTTTGGGGGCTCAAAACTTAGAATTCAATTTTCAACTCTTTGATTTGGTTGTGGGGATCTTCTCTTAAACTTAGAAAAGAATCAACTTCAAACTTCATCTTTTGTAAGTTTAATTACTTTGAATAATGATAATAATTGTTGCTATCTCTTTCTTTATCATGTGGAACTAAAACCCACAACTAGGGTTATGGGATCTATGATTATTCCTTCATGGATTTAATAGTTGGCTAGAGTTTGAGTGATTGTGGAGACATCTTGATAATTCCTTTGTTATGATTGTTATTTATTGGTTGCAAACAATAAATCCCACCTTATGTTGATTTGCTCGAACTGAGAAATAAACTAAAGGTAGTGAATTATCAACAAGGATTTGGGAAGGTTAAGCTCTCATCTAATGATTAATGTTATAACAAGATTGATCAACTTGAGATAAAATTAGTATGAATAGAATAATTTTCTAAGTTAGGGAGAATTAGGGAGTTCAACATCTAAGTAGGTTGAGAAACACTTAGATGGACTGTCGAAACTGATAATTTGGTGTTTTCCATAAGTCATGAGAACCTAATACTATAGTTATTATAAAATAGAGGTTAATAATCATAGTGATCACAACCCTAGTTCCTCTCTATCACTAGTTTGAACTATTGAAATTTTAGTTTTGAGCTGTGAAGCAAGTTAAAACTTTAACATTTGTTTGATCATCTAAAACCCCCATTTTATCTTTTCGTATCATTTGTTTGAATTCAACTTATAGCTATAATTTCAAATTAGTTTAATCTTCACTCACATTGTTCCTCGTGGATTCGACCCCGACTCCAAAGTTGGGTAAATATATTAACGACGACTGCCTTGCACTAAATTAACGTGTAAGTTAAGTGTTATCAGTAACATAATTTCTCAACTTTCTAGAACAACAACCTTGTTTCTTGCTACTTAATTATCCACATAAAAGGAACTTTCCTTGGGATCATTTGAAAGAAAGATTAAGTTTACCCAATCTACGCTGCTGGATAGATCATACATTTTTACAGGTATTTCTTTATCAAACAGTTGAGCAAAAATTGGGTTTGAATCAGAGGGAGTAGGGGAACCAGGTACTTGGAAGTTTTCTAAAGTTTCAGTACCTTCTATTTCTTTAAAGGAAGGAGGGATTTGAGAAACATCAAAGGGATTTGTTTTTTCTGAAGTAGGAGAAACTTCAGATTGGGGGACTTCTAGTTCAATCGGTGAACCAAAACCTTGATTTAAATCTTCTATCAAGGATGACTCAACTAAAATTTCTATGGTTGAGGATATTTCAATAGGAACAAATTCATTCAAGGGTTCTGGATTTTTTGGAGAGGACTTAGTAGGCTAATTTAACATAGGTTCTTGTTGAGAACTAAAGGTGATTTCTTCTAAGGTACTGGGCGTTAGAGAATCAGATTGTTTGATTTGGGGATTTTCTAAATTTGGTTCATTTAGGATGTTTGAAACTTCAAGTGAAGGCAGGGTGGGTAAATCACTCTGTGATTCTTGAGGAAGATCAGATGAGGACTCTTTCATGGAGGTTGAGGAAGATAAGATTTCTGCCATTTTGAATTTTTGAGAGAAAAAGGACCAGGTTAGATTTGGAGAAAAGGATAATTCTGGAGTATAATTTGAGTTAACTTGGGAAAAAGTAAGAATAAAAATATTTGATTTTAATTAATGGAGGTGATCGTTTGACATTTAAAAGGTGTCTTTTTGATTTAATGAGTCTAACTCCAATAGGTGCGACTCTTCATTTGTTCAGATTAGGAAGGACATGGGACTTTTTAAGAAGATTTTTTTTTATTTTTAAGGCATTCAGATTTGGTACTAACCTTTGAGATGGGACCAGGTCCCTCTCTTTCTTGAGTGAATTCTCCATTTGTGTTTGCCTCAACTATTTTCCTCTAAAACTATTCCCATGGGTGTATACCTGCAAGGGTATAGTACTGAGTTAGACAATGATGTTCCTATCTTACCAAGAATACCTTTCTCCTGAACATTGCCAAATTTAGGAAGAGAAACTAATCCATTAAGTAGGTCAGGTTAATTTGATCAATCCCAGCCTCAGCTTGTTAGTTTCAATTCACCACTTTATCCTAAAATTTGTTCAGAAAAGGGTCTGAGGAATAGGTCCCAAACTTAGCATTCTTTAAATATCAAAGGTTACTTCTGTATTACTTTGAACCAGCCAACATCTTCCAAAATCTTTTTCACCCATTTGAGCTCACTTTTAGGATAAGAATGCTGAGAAAACCATAAGATTTCTGACTTAGGCTCTTATTTGCACTCCTATCTCCAAATGTGAAGTTAGAATGTCTAGGTGTATGAGAAGATGTGTGCTTTTAGTTTGACCTTCTGTGAAGAATTCCACTGGGAACAGGTCCTTGTGAAATCTTGAATGGACACTTCTTGAGATTTTTCTACTTGAGCTGATGTTTGTGACTGAGATATTGGATCACCATCACTATCATCACTCCTCTCTATATCAATTTTTTTCTTGACCATCATCTTTATTATTTAGGTATAGCCCACACATACAACTTTTCTTGATTCTTTTTACCTTTTCCACATAAGACACCTCCACCTTGGAGTGTCTTGAGAGAGAGAATACAATCAGAGCTTTGATGAGTGGTGATTTTATCACTCATTTGCTCTCAATATTCTTGCATATTATCATGTTTTGAATGAATAAATGAGACATAATTATGATTTAATGCACTAATATCTGCATTTTGTCGGAACATTATTGATGAGATGGAAAGATGCAGATTAGAGAAAAAAAGGATCAAAAGGAAGCAAGAAAGTGCAACTGAAGACCTAGAGCAGACATGTCCTCAGTTACCGCGGTCGCGGTATGAGGACCACGATCACGGTCAGTCAACAAGGTCAACCCACTGTGGTCGCATGAGCTAATCACGGTCACGACCAAGCCTATGCAATCGCGGTCTAGCATAAAAATGTAGCCCAAGGGCAGAAATATAAATGCATGTGCCTGGTCTTAAATTTGACAAAAGAAAGACTTAAACTCTAATCATTGATGATATTCTATCTTCCCTAATTTTTAGACATTATTTTAGGGTTGTAGCCTCCATTTTTGGAGAAGATAATGTTGTATAAATTTTAGGTGAAGAACATTTTGGAGTCACTTCCAAGTGAAGAATTAGTGAACTCCTATTGAAGATTTGTTGGATATCATAGTTTGAAGTAACATTCACTTAGATTTTCTCAAATCAAATAAATAGTGATTTTGGGTAAAATCTTTATTTATCTTATGAGTAGCTAGTTTTTCCTCTTGGGATTATGCTAGAATAGGGTGTAAATACATGTGGGATGTGATTTGTTTGTACATTTACTAGTTTGTGGTGTTGGATTCTACTATTGCTTGCGTAAATTGACTTGGATTTGTGGGTGAAATCCCCAAATACCCAAATAGGTTTGATGGATAAAAATCCCAAGCTCTTGAAAGCTCAAAGCATCCTTGAAAGAGGGGTTTAGGTGAACTTTAGGAACCCACATCATCCTTAAAAGAGGGATGTGGGAACCAAGGTAATAATAGACAATTTATGAGCATAGTTGACTATTTTTCACTATATTAGACATAAGTATAATTGTGAAGTTGACTATACTTAAGGCACCATCCTATAAATAGGGATGTCCAATTGAAGTATTAGGTGGTTTTGATTGAAGCACTCATTAGGTACTCAAAAAGTTCAATGAGTGACATCCTTGGGGTTTCGTTGACAAACTAGCCACAAGGATTTCTAACCTAGCCTACCACATCAACAACACTTAGAATTTGCATCAAATTATCACACACTCATGCATATGTCACCCCTAAGAAAGAATAATCCCAAGATCCGTGCCTAATTGCCTAGACTCTAATTATTCGTAACCCCAAATAAATACTAGAAAATCCCAAAAAGAAATATTAAGTGTGATGTCTTTCAACCCCTCCCCCCTGCCCATTTTATCTTTTTTGTACTATTGGTTTGAATTTAGCTAGCATCTATCATTCCAAACTAATTTAGTCACCACTCATATTATTCTTCGTGGATTCGACCCCGACTCCAAAGTTGGGTAAATATATTAATGATCACTGCCTTGCACTTAAATTGACGTGTAAGTTGAGCATTATAAAAAATGATACCGTTGCCGAAGAACAATTTGGCGTATTGAGTTAGTTTGGTATTCTAGCTTACTTTCTTGAATTCAAACTTGTAAATACTTGTTTGTGATTTTATTTTGTTTCTTGTGTTAGGTAGATTTTTGTTTTTGCTTTACTTTTCTCTATCGCATCTTCCGACAAATATGATTTTGGTAGTTGGAAGTCCTATCTTGATGATCCATGTCCATATTATGATGGACCGCACTTTGGAAGAGATTGCACATATGCTTCTCGGAGAGAGATAAGAACACTATATCGATCCTATTGAGAGTATGCTTGTTTTTTATGTGGTAGTCGAGATGGACATTGGAGTGATTTACCAAATGCCCTCTCCCCTTATTAGTCTAACCGAGTTGCTAGTTCTTCTTATGAGTTTGATAGATCTTATGAGGGGAAGGAGGAAGAGCAACATAACAAGTCTAATAATTTTGAAGCAATGCTTCAAACTATTTGGATCGGATAACTACAATGAGAGAGAATATGCAAAACATACGCCAATCCAATGAGGCATTTGGAAGGAAGATTTTCAAGATAGAGGAAGTGGGCATAGAGATAAACTTTGCAATTACAACTAACTTGCCCACTTTCCAAGAGGAAGTCAACCAAGAAGAGAAACCAAGCTATGATGATGAGCTTGGTAGAGAAGAATCCTTGGTGATTTTCCAATCAATTGAATAAAATGATATTGAATATGCCAAGATAAAGGAAATGGTGCTAGCGTCAAAATAAGAATCCAAGCAATCTCTAATGATGACTCTAGAACATCTCAAAGTAAAGGTGCTAATGATGAAATGATTCCAAAATTTGGGGACAAACCTCATTCAAACTACTTTTCAATATTATGCCTAGGGGATGTGATGAGAATCCATCCACCTAGACGAATGATGGATTGTGAGGAGACAGAGTACAATTCCTACATTTTGGTATTTGACATTCCAAAGGAGCACATGGAAGCCCCACTATAAATGGCCAAGGAATTTAACTTCCGATGTACAACTAGTGGCCTATTGATATGCTCACCTTTACCCAAGGATCCAAACTACAAATTTGATATGAAATTGGGTAAAAGGTTCAAGTCCTTAAAATGGCGAGATAGAAGCTCTCTTATCACTTTCTCACATCTTCTAAGTTTTATCTTGGAAGATCTGAATCTTCTGTCTCTCTGCCGCTCACTGCATAGTGAACGAAAGTTGGGACGGAGATTCAATTCTTCTAAGTGGAAGCACAAAATAAAGTGGAGGAGGCATTGTGCTAAGACATTAAACTAAGCGCTCGATGGGAGGCACCCCATCAAGCCATGAAAAGTGGCCCATATCCTTTTATTTTATGCATGATAGAGTAGGTTTTATTTTTGCATTTGTTCTTGCATAATCCATAAAAAGGTAGTGCTATGAGGAATTTTGATTGAAATTAAAAAAGGGAGTTGTGAAATTGACATATTTGGACTGAAAAAAGAAGTGCAGAAGACCTCAATTTTGGTCTTAGTTACCGCGACTACGGCCCGTTCCTCTGTGATCATGAAACTAGGACCACAATAATGGTTGAATCAGCTTAAATGACCATGCAACTGCCATTCCTTCACATGCACTCTTCTTCTAATTCTCTCCATTTTTGGCATTATGTAGAGCATCCAAGTATTTATTTAAATCTCTTTGCATCATCTCATTTGGTATGTTGTCTCAACTCCTTTGTTTTCATCATAATTTTATGCTTAGACCTTGTAGTTTAAGGAAGGGCCTGAAATTATGTTTTTGACACAAAATATATGCTTGTTTTTTTAGTATTGTGGTGATTAGTTGTTGTAGTTGGTGTACACACCAATGGGAAAATCTTGAGTACCCTGATTTGGGTCTATAATTATTGAAATTAATGTGCACACCATGTGTTTGATTCAATGCCCCAATGATTTGAATGATAATTCCTTCGAGTTTAGGGTTATAACCATGCATTCTAGGCTTAAGTTCTTTGATTATGATATTTATGTTCCTAGTTAGAACACAAATTTGTGGTTAAAATAATGTGTTTTGAGTGATGTGCAGAATTGTCGACCATGGTCTCAGGTACCGCGATCGCGATCCCGATGATCGTGATCGCGGGTACCACGATCACAGTCGTTTCTCCGTGATCAGCATACGTTAGAGCAGTCATCTGCGGCAACCAAAATTTTTGCACACCCATTTCTTACCCCAGAACCTTCTACAACACTACCACATGAGCTTATCTGATTAATATTGCATTATTTTGTGGTCTGGATTGTAATGCTTATAGGTACTAAGCCGCAAGGATAAAAGATTTTGACAAAACCAGGTTCATGGCCGCCGAATGCGAAAACCTCTACTACAGTGATCTGCCAAGGATGAAATTACTCTCGGAGAGGGGTATTAGCCTTGATAAAATAGAGGAGAAGCTCCCATCATTCCATGCCCGGCTCACTGCTACCGGGTAGATGTGCTTTACCCCTAACCTCTACTATGCGAATAAGCATTGGTGTACATGAGTTCTACGTGAACCTTAGCATAGTTTCTCTCACAAACCCTGTGATGACAATTTGGGGTAAGCAAGAGAACTTCATAGCAGAGCAGATTAATAAGATATATGGGCTTCTAGATGCTGACATGGGGAAGTTCCAAGCAAAAACATGCGAGCCAGGTACCTAGATGGCAAACATATTATGTTCGGGCAAAGAAGTTCTCTGGTCCACCACCAAGAGGGATATTTTGATGAATGACTCATAGCTGAGGCCAAGCTTCGGCTGAATATCATCTGCAACAGAGTATCATTGTTCACTCACATGACTATTATAACAGATTTGCGAGTAAGGATGGTGGTTTGCATTCACTTTGGTATTACTCTGAACGTGGATGAGATTGTGTTATCTGAGTGGCATCACTTCAAGAACTAAGAATGTACACTTCTTCTCTTTCTTTCCCTTATTGATGAAATTTGCAAGAAGGCAGATATGAATGAGTATCCTACAGATACCTGGGTGCAGCACCCGCATCTTTCTACTTAAATTCTATGGTGAGGGTGTCCCTGGTCAGAGTAAGAAAAGCAAGGTGAACTTAGGAAAGTCAACTCAGAAGGACACAGACTCTTGTAGAGCTTCGTCAACCAACCCCTTCAATGACATCTCAGGTCAAATGCAGGTGGTTAAGGAGCTATTGTCTAGATTTCCTCAGGTATCGGGAGAGTCCTTCACCGCTCGCCATTCATATGTAACTCAGTCAGATTATGAGATATACCGAGAGGATCAAAAAAAGCAAGGAGCCACAGTTGTTATCATGGAGAGATCTTATTCAGCCTTGGTTGCATCACACAGGTACCTTAGGGAGTCGCATGAGAAGATAGTAAAGAGAGAGAAGAAGAGAGATAAATTCTTCAAAAAGCTGTGGAAAGGGATAAAGAGCTTTTTTAAGGTGCTCAAACCCAAATGATTGACTACCTTCGCCTAGGTTGGAGAGTGATAACAAGGCTCCTACAGATTGGTTAGCTAATGATGTCAGTGGTGATGGTGCAGAGTCAGTAGGAGAGGAAAGCTCCTGATGCAGATTCAGAGAGACTCTTTTTACTCTTGCTTCATTGCATATGCAGTGAGGAAACTGCTTTCCTTTCATTTAGGGGTGCCTTTCCCTATATTTGTATTGTTTGATGTATTGTCGAATATTTTTATATTGTCCTGATGACGTTGTGGATGCTGTTTTTATTTTATTTTGGGATGTTATATTTAGGTACTCTGATGGTGCCCATGTTTTCATGGATTATCATGTAGTTTTAGTTTTAGTTTTCCTTTTTTACTTTAGTTTTATCTTGATTATAATAATGCATGATGATCCTTGCCCTATGATAGATTGAATGACGATATTTTTAAGGGTAAAACATCGTGTTTGTATTTTGAGCAATATATACAGGGGAATTCTGAGTACCCGTGGCATCTAAGTCATAAATGCAAGAAAAGTCTGAGTACTTGTGGCATTGTAAATTTGGAGTCCCATTGTGCACCATTGGTGAAGTCTAAGTAGCCATATGGTTGGTTTACCCATATTAAGATGAAATGTGAGGTTAAAGCTTTGGTTCTAGCTGTAAGTTAGCAAATTGAGCATTGTTCAAATGCAAAACTAACAACCCTCTTCGTCCAAAATATTTTCAAAAATTAAGGGCATGGATGTGAGCAACCTTGTAACAAAACTTTTTATCTTTTTGTAACTCTACAAATGTTTGACTTGTTAATAGTGATAGATACTCCAATTTTGCCTCTAACGGGAGGGGCAATTGAGCTTCCTTGGTGAATTTTGCATGCCATGTGTGGTGATCTTTTTGCATTCATCTGTTGTATATTTTTGTTATCTAGAACTTGCCCCATTATTTTTTCAAAGATAATTTTTATTGTATTTGGTTGGAGAAATGATCTTAGGCCATCTTTGTGACATTGGAAAACTACTTTAGCCTAAAAAGTCTACCGATGCATAAACGTAATTCCTAGTTACCCACTTTGAGCCTTTAGACCTTTCTTTGACAAACACATTACAAGCCGTGAACCATTCTTTTTATCCCTTTTTTGAACCATACCCTCCTTGAACTTGAAAATGTAACTTGAGCCTAAAAGCCTAAGTTGGAGGTGGTCAGGATTGATGGAAGTAAGTATGGGGCCACGAAGTTGTAAGTGAAATGCCTAAGTGCCTAAGTATTAAAACAAATGAAGAGAAAAATAAAGGGGTCCAACAAAGGAAAGAATTGCATGAAAATTATAAGAAAAAGGAATAGAAGAAAATGGCTAAACAAAGAAAGCAAAAAGTAGGCAAATGAAAAGAGAAAAGATCAAAGAGGAGTGACCCATAGTCAAAAAGGCAGATTAAAAAGTATGATGTAGATGTTCAAGGAAGGGTATAGCCATGTTGTTCCCAAATGATATCCTACCCTAACCAGAACCTACATTACATGATCAAAAAGTCCTTTGAAATCTTCAACCATTTACTTTCTTTGTAGCAGAGATTGAAAATAGAGGCAAGCCTATGGTATAACACTTGTTGACATAGAGAGTTCTTTTGTGAGGGAGAGAGTTTTTGCACTTAAATTCCTTGTTACTTATTTAGTAACTTGGTGTGTGGAATTTTCTTTCTTGTGAGGAGGCACATGAACGAGTTAAGGTAGGTGATTTTGTCATTTCCTGAGCAATGAGGCAAATGGATTATAGCTTAGTTTTGATCAAAAGTGAGTCACTTTTAGAGTATCGGTTGTTGTTTCTTGGTTGCTATTTAAAGTGTCGTGCATCCTCAGATATCACATTTTATGATGAAGGGTGTAGTAAGAATAGCCTATCCCATGTGCAATGAGCTATTTGTGGTAGTGACTAAGCTTGAAATGATTGTGATCTTTGAGGCATAAAAATTGGGCATAAAAGTGTAATGTCTCATAAAAAGGGGTAGTGTTGCTTGAGGAAAAAGCAAAGCTTTAAGTTGGGGGTGTTGATGAGTGGTGATTTTACCACTTATTTGCACTCAACGTTCTTTCACATTACCATATTTTGAATGAATAAATGAGACATAATTATGATTGAATGCACTAATATCTGCATTTTACTGGCACATTGTTGATGAGATGGAAAGATGCAGATTGGAGCTAAAAAGGATCAAAGGGAAGCAAGAAAGTTCAACTGGAGACCTGGAGAAGACATGGCCTCAGTTACTGTAGTTTTGGTCTGAGGACCACGATTACGGTCAGTCAATAAGGTCAACCCACCGCGGTCGCATGATCTAATTGTGGTCGCAGTAGCTGTGGTCACGACCAAGCCTATGCAATAGTGGTCTAGCAAAAAATACAGCCTAAGGGAAGAAATGTAAATGCACGTGGCTGATCCCAAATTTGACAAAAGAAAGACTCAAACCCTAATCATTGATGATATTCCATCTTTTCTAATTTTTAGACATTGTTTTAGGGTTGTATCCTCCATTTTTGGAGAAGACAATATTGTATAAATTATGGGTGAAGAATATTTTGGAGTCACTTCCAAGTGAAGAATTAATGAACTCCCATTGAAGATTTATTGGATATCATAGTTTGAAGTAACATTCACTTAGATTTTCTCAATCAAATTAATGGAGATTTTGGGTAAAATCTTTACTTATTTATCTTATGAGTAGCTAGTTTTTCCTCTTGGGATTATGCTAGAATAGGGTGTAAATACATGTGGGATGTGATTTGTTTGTGCATTTACTAGTTTATGGTGTTGGATTCTACTATTGCTTGCGTAAATTGACTGGGATTTGTGGGTGAAATACTCAAATACCCAAATAGGTTTGATGGATAAAAATCCCAAGCTCTTGAAAGCTCAAAGCATCCTTGAAAGAGGGGTTTGGGTGAACTTTAGGAACCCACATCATCCTTAAAAGAGGGATGTGGGAACCAAGGCAATAATAGACAATTTATGAGCATAGTTGACTATTTTTCACTATCTTAGACATAAGGATAATTGTGAAGTTGACTATACTTAAGGCACCATCCTAGAAATAGGGATGTCCAATTGAAGTATTTGGTGGTTTTGATTGAAGCACTCATTAGGTACTCAAAAAGTTCAATGAGTGACACCCTTGGGGTTTCGTTGACAAACTAGCCACAAGGATTTCTAACCTAGACTACCACATCAACGACACTTAGAATTTGCATCAAATTACCACACACTCATGCATATGTCACCCCTAAGAAAGAATAATCCCAATATCCTTGCCTAATTGCCTAGACTCTAATTATTCGTAACCCCAAATTAATACTAGAAAATCCCAAAAAGAAATATTAAGTGTGATGTCTTTCAACCCCCCTTTATCTTTTTGTACTATTGGTTTGAATTTAGCTAGTATCTATCTTTCCAAACTAATTTAGTCGCCACTGATATTGTTCCTCATGGATTCGGCCCTGACTCCAAAGTTGGGTAAATTAATTTATGACGACTGCCTTTCACTTTAATTGACGTATAAGTTGAGAATTATAAACCTTCAAGTCATAGATTTGAACAATTACATAGCAAGAAGTTTGTTATGACTACAGTCCCTTTCTCCCACCTGCAAACAAACTATTTGTTAGATTTGGGATCCCACTTGAGTTTGAGTTTGAGTTTGAGTTTGAGTTTGAGTTCCCAGTCGGAGGAAAAGGGTGTAATCAAATTCTTCTTGACCCATCTTGGTAATGAGAGATTTTTTATATTCAAAAGTCTAGAACCCTTAGGATAGGCATTCCCAAGCTGAATATATTTAACACTGTTTATTATAGCTCTTATCCAACTTTGATAGTTTTCTTTAATGTGGCCATCTCTTCCACAATGTGTGCATAGAGGTTTGTGGACTTTGTTTGTGACATCTTGAACAACCTTGCCTTGAGATCCAGGTGATTGAATTTTGTATTGATACCCAAGGACCTTACCATTTCTGATGCCTTGACTTGTTAAATGAGAAAGGATTTGTGAAAATGTGTTCCATTGTAGAGATTTACTAAGTTTTTCTCTCAAACGGACCAGGTCCCTTTCTAACTCTACATTCTTTTGAAGTGCAGTTATGAGATGCTTTTGAGAATCCCTCAATTTTTCTTCAAGCTAAATTTGAAACTTTGAGGCTTCTTTCTTCCCTTTACTATTAGAAACATCTACCTTTTCCAGTTGACTCACCAAACTCAGATTTCCTGATTTTAACTTAGCAAACTGTTCTTTTGTTTTAGAAATCTGGAGAGTTGAGGCAATTAATTCAAGCTCCTGATTCTCAACTTTCTCTTCTAGAGCATTTTTCTCAATAGTCGGTTCACACAATGAATCAATCAACATATTTGCTAGCTTCTTTATCTTTCTAGTAGAGTAATTATCTAAATTTTTCTTAGTGTCAGTGAGAGTTGCCTCACTTTCTTCATCATTTTCAGTGTGTTACATGATAGCAACCAAGGAGTCAAAAGTCACTTTCTCATCCTCCACTGCTAGCATGGACATATCTTTAACCTTCTCAGCTTTATCAGATTCACTGGATGAATCTCCCCAAACATCTAAGGCCTGCTTAACTACAAAATTAGCTACAACTTGTCTTCTTGAATTTTACAGGGACCTGGTCCCTGTTCTTTCCTTTGTCACTTTCAGTCTTAAGATATTTCTGATAGTCCTTTTTTTTCATTAGACAATCCTTAATGAAATGCTCAGGACTTCCACATTTGTGATAAACCTCCATAGTGGTTCCTTTTCTGCTGCTACTTCCACGTCTTTGAAACTGACCACTTTTCTTCATGGCTCTATCAATTTTTTTGCCAAATAGGCAATATCAATGTCTTCTTTATTTGAATCTGACTTAGAAGCCTTCAATGCCAAAGTTTTTTTCCTTTTCACTTTATTCTTCTCTTGCCCTTGTTGCTTCTTAAGTTCATGAGTATTTAGATTACCAATGAACTCATCCATTGAGAGAGTTAGGTTTCTTGCCTCAGTAATAACATCCACTTTGTTTTTCCAGGACTTAGGAAGACCACCTAGAATTTTTCCCACTTGTTTATACAAAGGAATCACTTTTCCTAAGTAGTGTAGCTCATTTGTTATGGAAGTGAATCTTGTATGCATTTCCTGCATTGTCTCTAATTTTTTTATGGTGAAGATTTCATACTGAGTAGTCAGTATATCAGCTTTGGAATTCTTCACAACAGTAGTTCCCTCATGAGCTATTTTCAAGCTATCCTAAATTTCTTTAGCATTTTCACATGCAGAAATCCTGTTGTATTCATCAGTCCTTATACCATAAATAGCAGTTTCTTGGCCTTATAATTCTTCTCAACTTTCCTTCTATCTTCATCATCATATTTTCTCCCACTTTTTACAACCATTCTTGTTATTGCTCTTTCTTTGAATTCTTTAACTGGAACATGAGGTCCATCAAGTATTATATCCATCAGTTCACTGTCCTCAGCTATAATAAAGTCAAACATCCTAGTTTTCTACCACCCATAGAATTGCCTATTAAATCTAGGTGGTTTAGTGGTAGATTGCCCTTTTTCCATATTAGGTGGAGCAACCATGATGACTAAATCACTCTAGGTGTTAACCTTTTAGAGTGTTTTAGATCTGGTACCAATTGATGAAACTTGAAGGGGTTGCACCACACGGTTAGGGATCAGGTCCCTTAAAGTCAGTCACAGGCAATCAAACAATAAAGTACAAGAAAACTATAAACTTTGCAAAAACTAAACAACTCAAAGATTTTAACGTGGAAACCTCCTTTCTCAAGGGAGGAAAAACCACGGCTTGCCCTCACAAGCACCCAACAATTCACTATAATCAAACTCTTGATTACAGACTCCAAATGAACCTAACTCTAGGCTTCTCCTGCTTGTAATAACTCTACTACAAGCCTACCTTGATTAACTCTGCCAAGTACTCACTCCAATATTGATTAACTCTAACCAAGATTGAACTTAGACAACTCTACCTAAGCGCTCACAAGAAAGCAAACAAAAAAGCATTACTCTTATAGTATGAGTAATTCAATTACAAATTAAGACTCAACTCAAGAATACTCACCCTTTTCAGTACATGAATAAATAAGAACTTGAGCAATACTTGAGCAATGAAGATGGATTGAGTTTTCACCTTTTTTCAATTTCTTCAATTTTGAATTTTGCAAAAACTGCTTCAATGTGAAACATTCTTTTTTTATAGTGGAATAATAGTTAGGGTAGAAATTTGATTGGGCCAAGTGTCCTTGAAAGGTACACACCTCACCTGTGCAGTTTGTTACACTAAAAGACAAAATTGTGCAGGCCATGTGACAGCCGTATATTTCCATGAAGTCCTAGGGACTTGGTCCCTCGTTGTCAGCTTCTCATCATCAAAACAAGATATAGCAACGGTGGTTTGAGTAAAGGTGGAAGATTAGTGTGAGATTTGAAGGGGTGGGTGATTTAAGAGTAGTATGAGACATTACCACTTGTTTTCACGACTTTCATTAAGGAATTTTTTTTTCTTATTTTCAAGGAATTTTTTTTCTTAAAGAAAATATTTTTTAAAATTTTTTAACCAAAAAAACACAAAAAATAGGGTACATTGTTTGAAAATACTTTCCAAATTTTTTAACTAAATGAAAATGAAAAAAATATTTTCCTCCATACCGAATATATTGAGGAGAGTTTTTAACCAAAATCACTCTCTTGTTTCACTCCAACTTTTGGAGAAAATGACCAAAATGGTTCTTAATGTTTATGTGTTGTTTTGTTTTGGTCTCTAATATAATTGTCTTAACTGAGATATATCCTTGATGGATGACAAAATATGTTTATTTTGGTCTTTTCCCCTAAATCTAACATATTTGTCAAAAAGAATTATTAAATTAAATTTTGGGTCGTGGGGTAACAAAATGCACCATTATTATCTTCCTAATCTGAAACATCCTTCAGGTTTTTCAAAATTGATTTAAAAAAACCTCCCTCTATTAATATTGTCGTCTTTATTCAACATATCATCCCTCTTGTAAAGACATAATACATTACTCCCTCCGTTTTGTCTTAGTTGATCCTCTTTCTAAAAATATTATTTCAATTTAGTTGTTCATTTGATGAAATCAAGAGAATTTTATTATATTTTCCAATACTACCCTCAACATTAAATGACTAAACAAAGTGTATTTACTCAAATTTATATTTTCAAAGTATAATTAATAAGACTAATTTGATAAAATAAATTCTTAATAAATATTTTCTTAAGGGGAATGTCAAGTTAAAAAAGGCCGACTATTTTGAAATGGAGGAAGTACTAAATTATACAATAAGTTGTGGACAAATATAAATGAATGTAAAGACATAAAAAGAGAAAATAAATGGGTTATTATACCAACGTCGGCCCTTTTAATTACAAGAAAGATGGCTACCGGCCATGTTTGTTGTAACTAAAATGGTCGAGCTGCCATTTTGTTGGATATATACTCGAAATGCTTTTTAGTCGACCCCTTTGGAAAATTCTACTCTTTGTTACAATATTCTCATGTAGGATGTTTACTGCTATTCTAATAGTAATATCATGTTGAAGAATTCAGATGTGTTGGTGTACAGATTACTCAAATGACGAGTTCTTTCACATGAGCTTTTTTTGTGTCATGATTTGTGAAGATGGTGATTTTCTTCTTTTGTTTTTGTTTTTTCATGATCTTTCATCATATATTTATCAATTTCTTTTTCCCACTTTGTCTTACTGGGTGCATTTAGTCAAAAGTGACAAAAGATTTTCAAAATGAGGTGAAGGTGACTCAAGTCTTAATAATTGAGTGGAGGTGACAATTACTTTATTATGGATTAAGAAAGTTGGAGAAGTTTGAGCATAGCCCACAAGTTTTTAAATTTACACTTTGATCCAAATACTAACCTAATATAACATAAAACGGAGGGAAAAAATGTGTTTTTGTCTCTTCTCATCCATTGTTATTTTTCTCTCTTAGCAATTTTTGTTATTCATTGTTGTTGTTTCTTTATTCATCATCTTCTTCTTCATTATCATCATCTTCTACTTCATTATCATCTTCATCTTCTTCTTATTGACCATTATTGTTGTTGTTACCACTACTGCTGACTTGACCAATTTCTTAGGTCAAATTTTGTTTTGTACATCACTTTCCACTTTGGCATTACTTCACAGGAGACGTTGGTAAGTCAAATTATAATTTTTAGTTGAATTTGTCATCTTAGTAATTGCTATTGTGTTGTTTATTCAACAATAGATAGCAGGCGAACATGAATGCAACATAAGAGCTATCTGTTTAAACAGATCACTCATCAGTTGCGATAGATGAGCCATCTGTTGCAACAGAAGACTCATATATTGGATTTATCTGTAACATAAATCGAATAAATGGGTCATTTGTTGCAACATATGACCCCTCTATTACAATAGACTAGTTATCTATTGTAATAAACTAGTTATCTGTTACAACAGAGTAAATATCTGTTGCAATAGATTACTCACCTATTGCAACAGAACTTGAACTCAATTCTAATAGTGAAATAGGTAAGTCATCTGTCACAATAGATTAGTTATCTATTGCAACATTTCACTCATCTATTGGAATCAGCTTCAAAGATTCTTTAGTACTGTAACATCCATCCCAATAGGGGTTTCATCTGTTACAACAAATGTATAGTCTATTGCAAATATGATTCACCTATTACAACAGATGACTCATCTATTAAAATCAGCTTCTGGAGCATAACATGAATCCCAACAAGTAATTAATTTGTTGCAACTGATCACTTACCTGTTACAACATATTACATATCACTATTAATTTTATTATGATATCAATTAACTTCTTTTAACAAATGACTTTATTTAGGTACCACTAATGAAGGGATCAATAACAATAGGGGGGATTGTCATGGTCAATGGATAGAAAAGAGCAATCGATATGTATGGCATTGGAAGAAGGGTAAAATACAAGAGATGATAGTTGTGACAGTCTAAAGTGATGCTTTGTATGATGATTTTGTTAATTTAATCATCATCTATTGTGGACTGAATTGTCAAGCAAAAGAAATCGTCATCAGCTACATGCACAACTCATTTGAAAATCAGAGGGTACTATTTTTCAAGATAACCGATCATGTTCGGTTGTGTGCTTATCATAGTGATTCAGCCAGGCCGGTGTTAAGGGTGTACATGGTTTAAAAACTGAGAGAGAATAAGAACCAGAATATAGAAGAAGAACAATAACAAGACATCTTTGATGATAATTTGGATGATGTAGACATGAATATTTCAAATGATGATCAAACACCTATGACCATTGGTGTGAACAATACGGTAGGCAATTTTTCCCAATCGACATAGTCTGGCAATCATCAAGATGATGAGACCGACTTTTACAAGGGAATGTCATTCAAGAATAAGGACGAACTATCTACTTCTTAGTTTATTGCTTTCTTGAAAAAATATTTTAGAATAATGAAGGTGATTAATTCGAGCAAAGTCTTTTGCTTCAGATGTGCTAATCTGAACTGTAAGTGGTGGTTGAGAGAGGTGAAGTACTTAAGTTCTGATAAATTCTTCATTCATAAATATGAAAAGTATCACACATATGGTTTAGAGCATATTTCAGGCCAAAATCCTCATGCCACGGCAAAGGTCCTCAGTTAATATTTCAATAATAGATTCCCCAATGGCAAAGGCCCTTCTACAAGGGATATGGCGTTAATCAAATTCTTACGAAATTGGGTGTCGTAGTCAGTTATTAGAAGATATATATGGTTGTGGGTATTTCCAAGGACTTGGTTAGGGGTATACACAAGCACGGGTATGCAGTCATCGATGCCTACCGTTACATGCTTGAGTCCACAAATCTCAAAAGTAAGACAGCGTTGCATGTTGATGAAAACGGATGGTTCAAGTATTTTTTTTGTACCTTATGGTTCTTTTATTCATGATTTTCAACATTTGAGAAAAGTCATAGCCGTCGATGAGACCTTCTTGAGAAATAGGTATAATGGAGTTTTGCTAGCGGCGGTGGTGCAGGATGCGGAGAATAACATCTTTTTTGTCTCTTTTTGTGTAGCGAACAAGGATTGTGATGCATCTTATGGATATTTTCTTGAACAAATGTGAATCTATGTCGCAGATACCGAAGAGTTTTGTTTTATTTTGGATAGGCATCCAAGTATTCCAAAGATGAGTTCAATTTTCTACACTTTAGTTCACTTCGATTGTTGCATGAAGCATCTTGGAGATAACATGTGGAATAAATTTCACAATAAAAGGGTCGTGACCCTTTTTTATAGATCAGCTAAACCATGGAGTTTTTAGACCATTTCAATCAAATAATAAATATGCATCCCAAGGCAGCAGAACATCTCATACGTGTCAGTTTTGAGATATGGAGTCGGGCATTCTGTCCGGCAAATAGGTATATTCTTATGAATTTAATGTCTTGTTTGAGTTACAAGTTTGTATGATGTCGTACTAAGTGATTATTTTGTATATGTACAATATTATGAAATCAAACATAGCTAAATCAGTGAATTTATAGTTTGGTGATGAACGATAATTTCCCATCGTGGCTCTGTTTGATAAAATAAACCAGAAGTATGGCCAATTTTTTCACGAATGGTGTGTGAAGTTCGAGAACGTAGGAACCAAATTTGTTCTAGAAGTAGAAAAAATAATATCAACAAACATCAGTTTGGGGAATAGGTTATTTTCTCATCAAATAGCAAATTACAAGTTCAGTATCGACGGTCATGGCGATGTTGCCACGGTCTATCTTCAAACAAGATCTTGTACGTGCAGAGTTTTTCACTTGGAAAAAATACGCTGTCCACATGCTATGGCAATGCTTAGAGCTTAATACGGTGCAAAATATGGAACTAAAATTTATGAGTACTTCTCTCCATATTATTCGATGGAAAAATATATAATGGCATATAGTGAGGATATTACTCCGATGCCTCCCGAAGAATCTTGGATAGTTCCTGCAGAGCTTTTGGAGAGATTAATACCTCCACCATATATTAACTCAAGTACTATCAAACCGGGAAGAAGGATATATAAAAGGAGGTGTGGAGTCAGAAAATCATTTCCATCAAGAAAAAACAAGTGCTCCATATGTAAGAACGCTGGCCACAAAAGAACTACATGCTCGGATCGTAATCTGCCATGATCGTTGTAATAGAAAAAACTTGTGTTGTTGTTTGTTATGGACTTTTATATATTTAAATTATTGTTGTGAACATAAATGTTATCATTTATTATATAAAATATCTTTTTTAATAACTTTCGCATCAATAAAAAAAGGCAAAACAGGAACTAAATACAGTAGACCACAAAATTATTTTCAACAGATTACCCATTTGTTGCAACAGGTGGACATTAGCTGGAAGAACACAATACAGTTCATCCAACTGGAATATTTTCCTCTAACAGATGTATAATATGTTGTCAGAAACCTAACCGATGATTAATCTATTTCAACAGATGGTCCATCCATTGAAAGAACTCAAAAATCTTGCTATTGCTACTGGATTCAAAATTTCTCCTTATATCCATCCGTCGATGTGTTTGTTAAGAATAAGAAATAGACAGAATAAAAATTAAATAAGAATTAAAATGCCAAATTAGACCAAAAATGTTTTTTTCATCAAACAAAAAACAAAATACATTAGGTATAGATACGATCTAGAAAAATTAAAATACATACGCTAAAAGAAAAAATATGTAACGCCCTAAGACTACCCCTTGGATGTCACACGGTGCTTAGGACCACGAGTGATCCCAAGCTAACCTTTATACTGGCATAACTCATGAGCAACTAAATAAAATACATAAATCCGGAAGAAAAATGCGGAAGATAAATCTTTTCTGAATATGATCAATACAAAACTATATTAGAATGATTACAACTCTGATTATACAAACAAGACTGGAATCAAATAAATCAACTCTACTGACTGTCTATGAAACCTCTACTAGTATTGACTATAGGTAGTCGGGACATGACTCCCAACTATCCCTAATCAATACGACTGAATAAAGAATACAAAATACTACTCGAACTATGACTGACTCAAGCCCTTGAATCAAAAGGTCTTATCACCTGCTGACTGAAAGCTGCAAATTCTCTAATTATGATGTGCGCGCTATAACTTGTACCTACATTATTAAACAATGTAGCACATATACGTATATGTGGATCAGTACTTTTGGAATGTACTGAGCAAGTGGGGGTGAATGCATAAGTGAAAACAATAAACTCAATATTCATATAAACTTGTAAAGAATGCATGCTAAGTGTAAATGACTCACCTTGGCTTGAATAAAACAAAGCAGTAAAAATCTTAAACATGAGTAATGAAGCATAAGAATAACTTTGTGAGCCATAACACTTCGTTCTAAAAGAAAACTATACTTTTATTCTTTCTATTAGTGGAATAAGTAGGACTAAAGTTGAGTTTACTTTCAAATCATGCAGGCTAAGTGTAAAAGACTCACCTCTATCATACGTAAATTGAAAACTAAAATCTCATAGCTATTATCTTATGTAAAACCATATCTGAATAATATTGTGAGCCTTTACACTTAGATTCTAAAAGTTGTTCTTTTATTCTGTCTTAGGGAGGTTCTTATAGCCGACATACACCATGTGAGCTATCATGGTGTCCAACATCTGGTTCTCTTACGGGAAAAGCTTATTTTAGGGAGAGTTGTCATACTCTTTCCACGGAGTAGGACCTGAGCTAAGTGATCACAATCTGTATCTACATCCATATAAATGGGAATAATCTGAACCTATGTTGGCTCGTAGTTTTGGGGCATGTGAACTGGGAAACATACCCAACTCGGTGCTAAATACTACTTCTTTACTTATATGTTCATTTTGTAGGAAATCCACCTTAAAATAGTATAAGGGTTTATAATGAAAACCAGTTATGCATCTATTTTCTTTACATTGTAATCAAAACTAACATGTGTGGATTCCATATCTTAACTGAGGATCAAAAGATAAATTCTTGCTTAAAGTTTGAATACATGCTTAACAAAGATTTCTTAAAACATAATCTTCTTGAAATATCAGGACTTATACTCAGGGCTTAAAACCCATGCTTAAAATTCATATCAATTCACATCAAAACTTCATGCTAAGTGTGATTCTTGAAATACTTCACAACACAAATCAAGAATGTGCAATCTCATTCACAATCTAAATCATGTAAGTTAAAAAAATAACATTGGGACTTCTTAATATATGCACTAAAAGCTTTAAACTTCATGTTAATAACATGCTTCAAGAATATATAAAAGTTTGGGTATGAAACCTAATTCAAAACAAGTAATCAAATCTTAAATTCATGCAATTTTTGGGTACAAGGGTGAAAGGATTCCCTCGTTCATAACCCCACATACCTTAATTTTCTTGAATTGTGAAGAAATCTTGAATCTTGAAACATGAATGATGAGCTTGTGAAAGAAACTTTATTCTAGATATTTCTTAAAGAATTATTGAACTTGGAAGCTTCAACTCTTAAATTTCTTGAAGGAATGTTGAAATTGAAGCTTGAATTCCTTATGTTCTTGAGAAAAAACCTTGAACTTTGTTTACGAGAAAGGGGAGGTTTTTTTTACGTGAGTTGTGGTGAGGAAGATGGGCAAATAATGCCCCTTTTGAGTTATAAATCGTGTTTGGACGGCTGGGGTTGAGGAGAAAGGACTAAACTGCCCCTTGCCCTCTTTTTCCCATGGAAATCACCATCGTGGCCTAACCCCTAGTCAGGTTGAATAGCCCTCACGGTGCGGGGCTATCGCAACCCCTTACTGCCTCTTACAAAAAAGGTCATAACTTTTCACTCGAGTATCGGATTAAGGCAAAATTTGTATCGTTGGAAAGAAAACTCAATTATCTATAATTTGGTGGGTTTTGAGATGAAAAATTCTACGTATATCAAAATTTGTACACGTTCAAAGTAGACCCTTGTAGAATCAAATACCAAACTTTGGACGAATTAAAGGCTCTTAGCTCAACTTTGTTTTAGGCGATTTCTATGAACATTTTTTACCTCAAAAGTACTTCACACACTAGGATAAAGATCATGACACATGAATTCAAAAGTAAATCATGAGATTATAGTTTACACACGTAAGAACGATGCTTCAAATTCTAGCCTAAAAATACGGGTGTTACAAAACACATTCTAATTATTATTATTATCATCATCATTATTATTATTTCCAACCAGCCAATCGTCAACCGACAACAGCAGGGTTCTTATCAGCCTGCACATCTCTATGAACATCCTTTCTCTCATGGAGACCAACTCCCACTGCAAGTCATTAAAATGCCTCTGAAGTTCCCGTACGGTGTCGCTCAGAATAGCAATGTCTCAAATAGTATCAGTCATATCTAGAACACACATGAATTGACAAAAAATGTAAACACAAAAGTAAAGAAAAGAGTCTGAATATAATACAATGTATACTACCAACTGTTAGATTTACACACAAAAAAAAATACTTACCTCAACGAGAAAGAAATATGCTCATTGAAGAGAAGTGGTTGAAGACGTAATACGAAAAGACAAAATGTAAGAAATAAATAAAATAGAGTAGAATGAGGATTAAAGAGGGGCGTATTTATAGAGGATTAAATCTGAATGTGTTAGGAAAAAAGGCACGATTTTTCAGCTCCATTGTATTAATTACATTCAAACTGCTGACTTTTTGTTTTCTGTGAAAAGTCATGACTTTTTCTTTTACATTCAAACTTCTCACCTTTTTCAAATAATTTCTCTCTTAATAACAGTAGTTATTATTGAGCTGTTGCAACAGATCGTCCATCCATCGCAACATATTTACCATTTATTGCAATAGATGGTCTGTATGTGCAACAGATGGTCTGTATGTACAACAGATGAGACATTTTTTGTAACATATGGATTATCTTTTGTGATAGATAGACCATCTGTTGGATGAGATGTTTGATTTATTCTAACAGTTGATTCATCAATTGCAACAGATGGGGAATTTAATTTATCAGTTGTTTTGAATATGTTAGACAAAAATTCACGACTGTTCACCTCTTTTTTAATAGTCATCACATACCTTAATTAATCTAAATTGGTGACTGTTTTATCATATAAAATAAAAAAATAGATTTAAAAACAAAAAAGGTGAAAAAGTCACGACTTGTAGCACTTGTTTTTTCTTGACGAACATGTAGTCCTCTGACATTGAAGATGGTTACCCTCCGAGCCTCCATAGTCTTGTACACTACTTAATGATAGGGTATGAAGAATAAGGTTTGTACAGATGAATGGATCCACTTTAACGCATGGGAGTTGTGTATTATTGATTAGGCTTTCGTGACAGACACACATAAAGTATAATGATTTTATGAATGCAGTTTTTTACGGATTAGACATTGATCCTTCAAACAAGATCCTGCATTTTATAGTTTAGTTTGGTAGGTTTAAACTAATAAGGATGAAGGATTCCAAGAAGGAGGTGTTGACACCCTGTTACAATTTAATGACGGTTTTGCTCATGTTTATGCGTCAAGATTGGAGAAGGGTTCAAGTTTTTGGTGGCAGTGTAGACATTTAAATAGTGATTGGACTGATTATAAGGTTTCAATGGACTTTTGAAAGGGATTCAAAGCCTCGCACTACTGCAAACAAAAATGGAAAACCAATAGTTATTGCCCTGGTCCAAATTTATATGGATGGGTTGCTCGAGGAGATTATTATACAGCAGAAGGTGCTTGCGAGAATACCTATGCGGGGAAAGGGAGGTAGAGAAGACCATATATCATCTTAGACCTTCTTTAAGAGGAAAAACAGTGAAGCAAGTAAGGAACTTCTAACCAATCTGGCTAATGCAATTGACTTGAAAGATGAAAAAATTGAATAAGCTGCAAATGTGAAAGTGTATCAAAATATTAAAATCCGTCTGTCATTCTTGAAAAAGAAAAATGCTAAAAAGGACTGGAGCTGGACACTTTGCTAGGGAATGAGACTAGAGAGCATAGTCTCAATGAAGACCCACAAAGAGCAAGATCAAAACTCTAAGGAAACAGCTTGGTGATCACAACGGATTGGTAAGATTTTCAGTCAAGAAAGAAACCTAAGCCAACAACTCCAGATGTAAAAATATTGAAAGTCAAGGCATCAATTTCTGAAGTCTAAATTGCATCCCATGCCTTCTATTTGTGGTTCTAATCAGGTCAATGACAGTAGAAATAAAAAGGTCTAAAGTTGGGCAGAAATCCTATGCCTTGTTGTTTCCACTGCCTTTGACCAGACCAGAACCATAAGAAGAAGGCCTGGGATGCAAGTTTAACTTCAAAAAGTGTCACCTTGGCTTGATCCCTTATTTTTACTTCACGAGTTGTTGGTTCAGGTTTCGTTTCTGACCGACAATCTTACCACCATCAATGCTTGCAAAGTTGCAGCCTTAGAGTTCTGGTTCTAGATTTTATGGGTCTTTATTCAGGCCACGCTAGCAAGTTGTAGTCCTCTAATAAAGTGCACAACTCCAGTCCACTTCAGCATTTTTCTTTTTAAAATGGACTGATGGATTTTTATTCTTAGGTACATTTTCACATTTGTAGCTCATTCAGTTTTTTCTTTTTTCATGTCAATTTCATCAGCCAGATTCGCTACACGTTTCTTCCTACCTTATGTTTCTTCTTTACTAAGGTATGAGTGGATATATGGTCTTTTTCACCTTCTCCTTCTCGCACAGGTATTGTCTCAACACCTTCTGTGTATAATAGTCTCCTTGAGCAACCCATCTATATAAATTTGGACCATAGAAATAATTATTGGTTTTCCATTCTTATTTGCAGTAGTGCGAGGCTTTAGAGACCTTTCAAAAGTATGTTGAACCCTTAAAATCAGTCCAATCACTATTTAAATATGTACACTGCCACCAAAAACTTGAACCCTTCTCCAAACTTGACACATAAACATTAGCAAAATCTTTATTAAACTGTAACAAGGTATCAACACCACCTACTGGGTCCCTCAGCCTTACCAGTTCAAACCTAACAATCTTAACTGTAAAATGCCATATCTTGTTTGAAAGTTTAACGCCTAATAGGTAAAGAACCAATATTTACAAAATCAGTGTACTGGATGTGTGTTTTCATGATAGGTTGATCAGTAATACATACCACCCACATATGAAGTGGTTCCATCTGCAAACAGCTCACTCCTTCGAACCCATCTTTACTCTAGCCTTTAATATTGGTCTGGCAAAAGTTGATCCACTTTCACTTCCTTTTATCTGGAAACAAGAGAAAAATATTTAATGTCAAACAAGAGAAGAACAAAAAGAACATTACAAAAAGAACATTACAAAAGGGTAACACAAAATTTAATGAATATAATACATTACAACAAGTGTTGCAACAGATGACCCATCAAGTGCAACAGATTCCCTATCTGTTCAATAGATGAGTCATCTATTTAACAGATGAGTCATCTATTGCAATAGGTAATGGATTTGTGGCAATAGATGGCTGAAATATTGCAACAGATGGGTCATCTGTTGAAATAAATCAAACCAGCCTTGCTACTGGTTTGATTTCTTCCAACAGTTACTCCATCTGTTCCAACAGCTAATTTATTAGTTGCAATAATTGAGGAAACTGTTGCAACACCACCAACAATATCAACAACAAAGAAACAACACAATATGTTCCAACACCATCAATAACACAAATACCACATGTTCCAACAACACCAACAACCCCAACAACCGTACCACCAACAAAGTAACAAATAAAAGACATAAAAAACAATACTGACAACAATACTTTTTAATTTCTCCCAATAGATGATATTTTTTGCATATTTTAATAAAAACAATGGTTCGTTCATTCAAGACTTAAAGGTCACCTTTTCTTCAATTTTATCAATAAATAGGATATTGATAATGGGTAAATCAATAAAACCAACAGATGTAAATATCTAATTTAAATAACATACAAAGAAAAAAATGAGAAAGAAAGAGCAATAGTGAACTATACCTGCAATGTCAAAAAATCAAAGGGATTAGAACACCCATTTCAGTCAAAAAAAGATATTGATCGATTGAGATCCGAAAGGATCCTTATGCAAAAGAGGAGACAAAGAAAGGAAAAAAGGAGATGGTTGTGATTATCCTAAAGATGGGAAAAAGAGAATTTTGAAATAAAGAAGAGAGAGAATTCTAGAGATGGATTTTAAATATTAATTAATAACTTTGGTGGGCACGAGGAGACAGTGAAATTGAGAAGACAAGATAAGACTACTCAAGGAAGAGATTTTTTAGTTATCCAAGTAATATTTTTTACCGCCTTAGTATTTTATCTTTTTATCTCGGATAGGAAATTGCTTTAAAATAAAAAAGATCTTAAAACATATAAGTATTCTATTGCAACAGATGACCGTTTTTGTTTGAAAATTTCCAACGGATCAGTCATCTATTGTAACAGATGCCAACGTCCATTTGATAATTTACAACAGATAGGTTATCTATTGCAACAAATTCAATAATCTATTTGATAAATTCGAACAGATAAGTCATCTATTGTAATAGGTTGAACATTTGTTTTTATACAATTACAATTGAGTTTATATGTTCAACTACAACTTTAATTGATTTAGCTACAACTAGGGATGGGTTGATAGGGTTTACTATATTGCATGATGTTGGTATTGCGCACCTCCTGAACTAAGTCGTCAATCGATCAATCTGAGTTAAAAAACTTTATATTAGCTTATTATTTGACATACCTCAATTGATTTAGTTATAACTAGGGATGAGTTGATAGGGTCAACTATATTGCATGATGTTGGTAGTGCACTCCTCCCGACCGAGTCGTTAATCAATCAATCTGAGTTGAAATGATTCATATTATCTTATTCTTGGAAATACCTAAATTGATTTAGCTACAACTAGGGATGGGTTTATAGGTTCGACTACATTGTGTGATGTTAGTATTGCGTTTCTCCTGAACTGAGTCGTCAAACGACTAATCTGAGTTGAAAAGATTCATATTAGCTTATTATTTGAAATACCTCAATTGATTTAGCTACAACTAGGGAAGAGTTGATTAGGTCAACTATATTGCATGATATTGGTATTTTTCTCCTCCTGATTCGAGCCATCAATCGATTAATCTGATTTGAAATGATTCATATTAGCTTATTTTTGAAATACCTCAAATGATTTAGCTACAACTAGGGATGAGTTGATACAGTCAACTATATTGTGTGATGTTGGTATTGTGCTCCTCCTGAACCGAGTCATCAATCAATCAATCTAAGTTAAAATTATTCATATTAGCTTATTTTTTAAATACCTAAATTAATTTAGCTATAATTAGGGATGAGTTGATAGGGTCTATTATATTGCGTGATGTTGGTATTGCGCTCCTCCTGACCTGAGTCATCAATCAATCAATCTGAGTTGAAATGATTCATATTTGCTTATCATTTGAAATACCTCAATTAATTTAGCTAAAATTAGGGATGAGTTGACAGGGTCAACTGTATTGCATGATGTTGGTAGTGCGCTCCTCCTGACTCAAGTCATCAATCGAACAATCTGAGTTGAAATGATTCATATTAGCTTATTATTTGAAATACCTAAATTTATTTAGCTACAACTAGGGATATAGGGTCAATGCGCTCCTCCTAAACTGAGCCGTCAATCGATCAATATGATTTGAAATGATTCATATTAGCTTATTTTTGAAATACCTAGATTGATTTAGCTACAACTAGGGATGATTTAATAGGGTTAACTATATTGCATGATGTTGGCATTATGCTCCTCCTGACCTGAGTTGTTAATCGATCAATCTGAGTTGAAACGATTCATATTAGCTTATTTTTGAAATATCTAAATTGATTTATCTATAACTAGGGATGAGTTGATAGGGTCAACTATATTACGTGATGTTGGTATTGCGATCCTCCTAGACTGAGTCGTCAATCAATCAATCTAAGTTAAAACGATTCATATTAGCTTATTTTTTAAATACCTAAATTAATTTATCTACAACTAGGGATGAGTTAATAGGGTCTACTCTATTGCGTGATGTTGGCATTACGCTCTTCCTGATCGGAGTCTTCAATCTATCAATCTGAGTTAAAATGATTCATATTAACTTATCATTTGAAATACCTTAATTGATTTAGCTACAACTAGGGATAAGTTAATAGGGTTAACTATATTGCATGATGTTGGTGTTGCGCTCCTCCTAACTCGAGTCGTCAATTGATCAATCTTAGTTGAAAGGATTCATATTAGCTTATTATTAGAAATACCTAAATTGATTTATCTATAATTAGGGATGAGTTGATAAAGTCAACTATATTGCGTGATGTTGGTATTCCATTCCTCTTGACCTGAGTCGTCAATCGACCAAATTGAGTTGAAATAATTCATATTAGCTTATCATTTGAAATACCTAAATTTATTTAGTTATAACTAGGGATGAGTTGATAGGGTCAACTTTATTGTATGATGTTGGTATTGCTCTCCTCCTGACCCGAGTCATCCATTGATCAATCTAAGTTGAAATGATTCATATTAGCTTATTTTTGAAATACCTTAATAATTTAGCTGCAACTAGGGATGAGTTGTTAGGGTCAACTATATTATGTGATGTTGGTATTGTGTTCCTCCTGACCAAAGTTGTCAATCAACCAATATGAGTTAAAACGATTCATATTAACTTATTTTTGCAATACCTAAATTAATTTAGCTACAACTAAGGATGAGCAAATTATTTGAACCTAATTAACACTTTCAAAACTTGACATTCTTTTCCAAAATACAAATCAACCCATACAAATCATCCATTTGTGAGAAAAATATTTCATCATTTCAAATCTTGAGTTCTTGCTCTTTTTTGTCTCTCTCAATAATAAAGACAACAACTACTCAACATATTGCTCAACCCTTCATAACATATCAATTTTCTTCCCATTTCTGACCACATAGTTGTTATTTTAGACTTTATTCCTGCTTGTATCCGTCATTTTCTATCTTCATAGGTAACAGAGTTTGAGAAGAGTTCTGGATTTGTTATTTTTTCTAAAAATTAGGGATTTTTAGTTAATGATGAAAAAGAAGACTTTTAGTTGTATTATCTTCAAGAATGGGTTAATAATTTTGAGTTTTGATGCTAAAATCATAGAAAAAACTGAGAAAACCCTCGTTTTTGTCGTAGTGTTCCGTTGACTATCGTGGTATCATTGGATGGTGTTTGTGGTGGTGGTGTTGGCTATTGGTGGTGGTGGTGGTGGTATTGGCGATAGTGTTGGTAGCATTAGTGGTTGTTGGTGGTGGTATTAATGGATTGGTGGTAGTGTTGGTGGTCGTCGTGGTGGCACTGGTGGTATTTGTGGTGGATATTGGTGGTGGTATTAGTGGTCATCATGGTGGCACTGGTGGTGTTTGTGGTGGTTGTTGGTTGTGGCATTGGTTGGTGGTGTTGGTGATGTCGATATTGGTGGTGTTCGTAATGTATTTTTTAAAATTTATGCATACATCAATTGTAATGTATTTTTTGTTTTTTTGTTGTTTGTAGGTAAAACATGTCTCCCAAAAGAAAAGAAAGTGAAAGTGAAATTGGATCAACTTCTGACCACCTAACACAAAAGGCTAGAGTACAGATGGATTCAGAGGAGCTTCCTGAACAATCTCAGTCAGGGAAAAGTAAAGCTGAGGAAAGATATGAAAACAATATTGAGGGAGCTGGACAAGGGTCTGTAGATGGTGAATGTGATGAGGAAAATGAAAGTGCTAAGGAAGAAAAAGAAGATAAATAAGAAGAGGAGGAAGAAGAAAGTGAGAAAGAGGATAATGATCAACATGATGATAATGCATCACCAATGGGGCATGAATTAATATCAAAATCCCAGCATAAGGCTGTCAAAACTATTATATTGATAGGTTTTAAGTTGCGATGCTGATAGATGACCCTGCAGAACTAACTGGTGATTTTGTACTTAAATGTCAGTTGGGGAAACCTTTTTATGACTTTTGGAAAACTATGAAGAATGAAAACATAGACGAATTTTTTAAGAAGAGCTTCTTTGAACACTTTCTTAAGCTGCCTGAGGACCATGCTATCTGTTTCTAAATGAGCATGGTATATGGTCTTCTCAAGCGCAGGATCAAGTACGTAAGGCATGATAAAGATTCAAAAGAGGGGGAAAATGGATGAAATCTGGATCAACTACTGTGGTATACCGATTTGTTTTGGCTTGAAAGAGTTTACCATAGTGACAGGCTTGAGATGTGATCGTCCAGAAGAACCTCTCATCAAGGAAATATCCCGTAAAAGGTCCAAGGCAAGCAGGATAGCCAAACCACCACCATCAAATAGAGGAAAGGCATTGTCCCAATGACCACCCACCAAAACCAACAAACACAAAGAAAAAATAGATGGGTTGTTGGACATTGCTGAACGTGGATACAAAGTCGATAGATTGTTAAAACATCTCAAGGATAAAACCATATCAAAGAAGTACAAGGAGAAATTGTGCTTGGTTTGGTTTGACCATTACGTCATATTGGGAAGAGACATCAATAAAGTCATAGAAGAAGATTTGTTGAAGCTTGCTGAGGATTTTGAGAAATTCAACAATTATCACTAGGGATATGATAGCTACAACTTGACTGTCAAATATTTACTGACAAAGCTATCCCCAAAGATGATCACATTATATGGATTTCCTTGGGCTTTCATGGTAAATTTAATCACTGTGTGTTTACTCATCCATTAATTTATATTGAATAATTATTATGACTTATTTTTGCTTGCTTCCTGTTTACATTTTTTAGGCTTGGGCATTTGAAGCCATTCCTCCCCTCCGAAAGCAGGTCAAGGATTACCCGAATGAGGTTTCTCATCCAAGGATCCTTAGGTGGTTGGCTGTAAAGAGAAACACAAGAACTAAGGAGGATGATCTCTTTAACCCTTTGGATAATGCATACGTCCTCTTTCAAGTAAAATAATTTGACTCAAAGAAAGATATTGAAACAGATGTGCCATTTGTTACGCTAGGAGGGTCATCTATTATAATAAATTACCCGTCTATTGTAATTGGTGCAATAGATGGGTAATTTGTCGTAATAGATGATTTATATTTTACAATAGATTACCCATCTATTGCTTTAGTTCTCTAAACCCGAATCAATAGATTACCCATCTATTAAAAATTATGCAACAAATGGGTATCTGATGCAACATATTCTTAATCTATTGTGACAGAAAAATCAGTAATTACGACAGAAAGATCATTTGTTGCATAAGTTATTTGTGTTAACATGTAACCCAACTGACTGCAAATTATTATATAATTTAAATGTATCTATCTTTTTTTATAGGTTGTGCATCCATGAATCGTGCCTACTGAGAAGGAGTTGGGGCTGACTTCTTGTATTACTCTAGGTCTTATTGATACAATAGCAGACCCAACGGTAGAGTTAATAAAGAAGGAATTGACTGGATCAATAGACATAAGAAGAGAAGTTAGGTAAGGTCAGCCTAATGTTGAGGCTCTTCATGACCAACCTACTATAATAGATCCAGGTTCTTCTTCTGGGGGTCTCACCGGTGGAGTTATTGATGTTGGTGGCAGGCATGCTGCTGCTGCTTCTAGTCATGATGATGACCATGCTGATGCTCAATAAAAAATAAATATGTTTGAAAACACCCCTTTCACAGGTCCCTCTCACCCTTACACCGGTCCCTCCCACCCTTACAGTGGTCCCTCTCACCCTTCTTCACCCTTATGTTCTCGTTGCAAATGTGAAGAGTGCAAGAAAAGATAGGGTAAACTCTTTGAAAAAGCAGAGGCTATCGCTAAAGCTGTCGAGGAATTAAAATCCAAGAAGGTGAGGAATCCATACACTCCTACAGTGGTGGTTAGGAGAAAGAAAAGAGCAATTAGACAAGTACTCTCCAATCGGAAATAAAAAAATTGTAACTCCTCCATCTCCAAAAGTTGTTGAAGTTCAGGGGCCATTGAAGAAGGTGGACATATATGCGGAACTTGGCGCCAAAGAGAATGGGGATCTGCGATGGGCTAAGAATGCCAAGCAAGGCGCACAAGATTACCCCATGCATACCTTTTCTGCCCAAGACTTCAAGAGTATGATAGATATGCGTACGCGGTACGTGGACAAGGTAAGTTTACTTTTCCTAACCTAGCCTTCTAATCTACTCCATGAAGAAGAAGCTACGTAACAGATGCGTCATCTGTTGCAATAGCTGGATTTTTTGGTGCAACTGGTGGTGGTTCTGTTGTATCATATTACCCATCTGTTGCATAAGTTGTGTTAGATAGGTAATCTGTGAATAGATTCAAAAATCCCTCTGCAACAGATGGACTATCCATTGCATATTTTCACTATATTTTATTTCTTTACAATTACTAACCTAATTAAAAATTGACTTCTTATATCACAGTATGTTGAAGAAATTCTCTGCCTCATGAAGGGTAGACAATTAGCGTACCCGAAAGCTTATGATGCTACCGATAGGATAATGGACCTCAACTCCTACAAGAATTTTAAGGATAGGTACGATGATCTCACTAAGCTAGTGTCAACTCCCGATGGCCTGGAATTTGATTCGTTAGTTTTTGGGTTCCAATGGGATAAAGAAATGATTAAATATGTTAGAGAGGAGAGGCCATATCTATACGGCAAGAGCTGGACCAAGGCAAAGATAATTCTTACAGTCATGAATGTGGACGTCATACATTATCTAGTTGTTGAGATACTACTCGAGGAGGGAAAGATCAAGGTTTATGATTGTAACTTACCTGCCTTCGATGAGGCCAATTTTTTAACCCACATGCAGCCACTGTTTGATTTGTTCCCCAACTTGTTGAGGTAGTGTAAACTGATAGATCATTTTCTAGCGGAAGTGTTGATGAAGCAAACATGGGATTTTGAAGGTCAAAATATGGACATAGACCTTCCAAAAAATAAAACTGTTGTCGCGTACGAGTCGTACGTGCTTGCACACATTGAATGTTTGCTGACCAGCACCGAAATGGCCGAGCCAACAATATTTTTGTGCGACAACATTGTGGAAAATATGCAAGAGGTATGGGCTTATGGGGTACTAACTAGACGCTTAGAGCCTATGTATAAAGAATAAGATGTAGAAACACAAATACCATAATAATTTTTTATTTCAAGTCACTTCACTTTACATGTAGTGACAATTTTTTTGTTTGATGAAAGTTAAATTTTTTATAATGCAACAGATTGTCTATCTATTGTAACTTCTACTTATTCTGACAGATAGTTTATCTGTTGCAATAGGTTGGTCATCTATTATAATAGGTTGGTCATCTATTGCATTATGCCGGTGCTTCTATCCTGGAAACTTGTTTGAGAAAGTTCTGACTCTCTGTGACTTGATAAAATCCAACTTATTTTATTAATAATGTCAACTCTCTTAAGTCTATCTATTGTAATAGTGGGAAGACCTGTTTGATAATTTCCAACATATGACCTACATGTTACAACATATGTCTAAATCTGTTTGATATTTTCCAACAATTACACTTGAATATCCATGTACTCAACAACACCAAACTAGTAGCAAATACACCACCATGAAAGTTTCAGCAATTAGACTTGAATATCCATGTGCCCAACAACATCAAACCAGTAGCAATAACTCCAATAATGTAGTATCTTCTTGCTCGATTTTGTTTCTCATAAAAAGCCTTGACTTTCTTCAACAAACCCTAGATTACACGATTTGCTTGTGAAGGGTGTCGTTCTTCATACCAATCAAAGTAATCACATCCACCCAATTTCTATAAAAATAAGACCACAATTACAAAACAATTATAAGTCAATAATTAATAAACTAATTAAATAAAAAAAATATTACCTTTGAAATCTTACAAGTAAAAAATCTACGATCTGGATTTTGTTGAGTCCAAGAAGTCTTCAATAGATCTTCATGACCACACTTACAATATCAAAAATCTTTATCACAAAAAACAGTGGAAAATGAGATCGACATTGTCAAGCTCAGTTGGAAAAAATAAAAAAGATGAAGAAAAAACAAATGCAAATAATTTAAAGAATTTGGATAGATAAAAAAAGATGATGAAGAAGAAGATTTGGGAATTTAGGGCTAAATTTTAGGAAGAATATGAATATATATGACAATGGGAAAAAATAACCATTGGGGGCCAAATCAGACGCCAAGTCAGCAAAAATGGGAATTCAACACGCCTTGGCTGCGTGAATTACACACGAGTGCCATCAAGGAAAAAAGTGCCAAACTGACACATTCAATGCCTATTTTAGGTGTTTAAAATAAACACTGTCTACTTGAGGTGTCAAAGTGAAAGATCATTGCAACTTTAGGTGTCTGTCGATGGGTTTTGCCTTTTTTATTTCAAGTCACTTCACTTTACATGTAGTGGCAATTTTTTATGTCTAAATGAAAGTTGAATTTTTTATAATACAACAGATTGTCTATCTGTTGTAACAGATATTCTATCTATTCTGACAGATAGTTTATCTTTTGCAATAGGTTGGTCATCTATTGCATTATGTTGATATTTATATCTAGGTTTATCTGTTGCAACAATGAGAAGACATGTTTGATAATTTCCAATAGATGACCTAAATATTACAACATATGTCTAAATTTGTTTGATATTTTCTAACAGATATGTCATCTGTTGCAATAGATACCTTATCTGTTGTAATGTTTGAATCTAGTATTCCATTTCAATTTATAAGTTCAAATCTAAGGATAAAATAAAATTCATAGACAATATAAAATAAATCGAAGCCTTCAAAAATTACATGAAATAAATCAACAAATAAATAAAATGTAAGAAAATTGTTATGGGTACAGATCTCAACAAATAAATCAACAATTTAAGTTTTGATGCCAATAATTTCTAAGGAGGGGTGAGGTTATTACTTTGACAGACTCAAGCTATAAAGATCTACTCAATATGGACAAGTTGTTCTTTATTTGGTGCTATGGAATTTGGCTTTGGTCGTCGTGGATCTTTAATATTGCTTGCGTACGATTTCTGTAATTTTTCTTCTCCGTATTTCCATAAAAAGAGTAGCTTATTGTCAATGTTGTTCAGCAGTAGCTACTACTGTGACATCCACCTGGAAATTCAAAATTATCAATGTTAATCACAGAGATACAAAAAAATGAAAAAGAATAACTCATCTATTTTAGCAAACATATTATCTTTCTGTTGTAATATATGAATCATGTGTTGGGACAAATTAAAACATGAGGAAGACCTGTATTATAATTTCTAACAGATAAACCATCTGTTGCAATATATAACTCATCTATTTTGAAAAACTGAAATAGTAGGAAGTCTTGATTTAATTTGTCCCAATAGATGACCCATCTATTGCAGCATATAGGTCACCTATTGGTACAAATAAAAATGGTACATAGAGCTGTTTGATTTGATAAAACAGATGATGCATATGTTGCAATAGATACTGTATCTGATGCAATAGGTTAGTCACTTGTTGCAACAGATGTCTATATCTGTTTGATAATTTTTAGCAGATGTGTCATCTATTGAAACAGATATATATTTGTTTATTAGTTGGAACAGATGTTATACATTCACCTTCTTCAAATCATGTTGCTCTTCTGTGGCCTTTGTACATTGCTCAATAGTGTAACACAAAGAAAGCGGAGTTGTAATTTTGCTTTTTGGATGCTTGATAATGCCTTGGAAATTATTTTCCTTCCACTCTTAACCTTAATCTCTAATGGAGTAAATGGATATAAAATCCTCTTTGATGGAATGACACCCCTCTTAGATGTCAGTTCCTTTACAGAAGCATTTAATGCATTAATAGCATTAATCAGTACATCATGTTTTGCCTTGCAGTCTTAACATTTGTATGCAGAACATTCGCTAGGAGGGGCAAAATCTGTATAACCAATATGATCATACTCATAATGGTTTGTTTTAAAAACTGTAAGAAGAGCATCATTAGCCCCAACAACAGCACCACTACCACCACCAATAGCTCCATCACCACTAACACCATCAACAATAACATGCCCACACTCCGAAATTATTTTTTTTGTGATGGTTTTTGCTCCAAACAATTTTATTTTTATTCTGTCAATGACCTTACGATCCGATAAAGTTTTCACAAAATGTAAAGTAAGAAAAAATGACATCTTTAACTCTCGATTGGTCGGAACAAGCGGCGGATACACAATCTAACATAAATTAGTACATATATTAGAATGATGATTAGATCATTCAAAAAAATCATTAATTAAAATAAAAACTTAATTAGAATTAGATTTACTACATCCTTCGGAGAGTTGAAGAGATCAAGAAATTTTGTATTTTTGTCAGTATTGGCCGACAACCATCTCAGAATTCTTGGACAGGAAATTTCTTCCTGGCAGTTCACTTGTTGTCTCAAATAAGGAATGACTTCAAACGCCCAAGCCTATAAAATAACGCCAATAAATTAAAAGCATTATTGAATAAAAAAATGAATCATATCATAATATAAGAAATATTTACCATGAAAGTCTATGGAAAGCCATATAAGTTGATTGTCTTTGGTTCTATCCAAGGATAGTTGTTAAATGCCTCAAGATCCTCAGAGAGCTTTATTAAACCAAGTTGTATGTTGTTGTTAATATCTCTCGCCCAAAGAATATTATGTATAAACCAAATCAAGCACAATAATTATTTGTGCTTCATCGAAAGTCTTTTATCTTTCAACGCTTCTATCAAATTTTTATTTTTGAAGCTTGGACCAACAAGGGACACCAAGTCTTCATGATCACTCGACTTGCATTTGCCTTTTTTGGGTGTGCATGGTGTTTTTTTGAATTAGAATAGGTATAACTTGAGAAGGAGAAGGAGGATAACATTTTAGTCCAGTAACTATGGCAAACTCCTTCCAACCAAAACAAACAGGCATGCCATAGTAATTTATCCACACCTTATCCATCTTATATTTGTTTTCATACATAAACCTACGCTTGAGAAGATCATATACCATTTTTATTTGGAAACGAACATTGTTGTTCTCTGATAAATTAAGATATTGCCTAGAGCAATTGTCCCTGAAATAAGCATCTAAATTTTGTTCTCAAAGTATTTTTCTAAAAGCGTCGAAAGATTTTCCCATGGCTGACTTAACCACAAAATCACCCATTAAATCCATGGCACTATCACACTGCATTCTCACAGGATAACTATTAATGCTGAAGGTTTTGACCATCTCTTCAGTGGAAGGAATATTAACATTTGGATCATCTCTTTTGAAATATTTCTCCTCCCCATGTTCATCATTTTCTGCTCCTGATTGAGATAACACTTGTAAAGCAAGCTCATAGAGTGGTGAATGTAGCCTAGCTGCTTCACTTATTCCTTTACTTGGACTTGATTCGGTTTCTTTTCTTTTGGGAGCCATATTATTTATTAGCATAAATATAAAATAGATTATAATTGATTAATGCATCATTAAAAAGGGGATAACAGTAAATCTAACATGCACAATAGTAAAAAAATAGTTTTAATAGATCACACATCTGTTGCACCAGGTGGGTTATCTATTGCAACATATAACTAACATGTTGCAACGAATGAGTAATCTATTGGAAACAATAAAAATAGATCACTTATCTGTTGAAATAGATGACTGGTCTGTGCAATAGATCGCATATTTGTTGCAACATATGAGTGATCTATTGCAACATATAACTAACCTGTTGCAATGGATGAGTAATCTGTTGAAATAATAAAAATAAATCACTCATCTGTTGAAATAAATGTTTGGTTTGTGCAATAAATCACACATCTGTTGTAACATATGAGCGATTTATTGGAACTATTACTAATGGTAAATATTATTTAGATTTATTCTAACAGAAAGGTCGCGTATCGCGACAGATGAATGATCAGTTGGAAAAATAAAGTCTTGGACATATCCTGTTGGAATAGTTGATAGGATTTTATTCAATAGAAGGTTCATCTGTTGCATTAGATTTTTAATTCGATGGTTCTTCTGTTGCATCAGATGGTAAATCTATTGCATCAGATGGTTAATCTGTTGCATTAAATTTTTAATCAGTTGCATCAGATTTTTAATTAATGGTTCCTTTGTTGCATCCGATGTTAAATCTGTTGCATTATATGGTTAATCTGTTGCATCAGATTTTTTAATCCGATGGTAAATCTATTGCATCAGATTGTTAATCTATTGCATTAGTTTTTTTATCTGATGGTTCCTTTGTTGCATCATACGGTAAATCTATTGCATCAGATGGTTAATCTGTTGCATTAAATTTTTATTTGATGGTTCCTCTATTGCATTACACTATAAATTTGTTGCATCAGATGGTAAATTTGTTGTATCAGCTGGTTACTCTATTATATCATATGGTTAATCTGTTGCATCAGATGATTAATCTGTTGCATTATATGATTAATCTGTTGCATCAGAAGACTACCCTATTATAGGGAAAAAAACATTAGTATGATTTTGTTCAATAGAACAACAATAATATCACCATTTTTACCAAGAACAAAAATAAATCAACCTAATAACGGGCGCAACACCAAAAATACTAACATTGTTGTTTTGTTTGTACAAATACAAACAACAAAAATCAAACTTTAAAAAATGCAACAAACAATAAAAAATCATGTTTCACTCCAAAAAGAGAAGAGAAGAAATACCAAAAATTAGGTTTATTCAGACCGCATTTCAAATTAAAGTAACAAATTGAAATTGTTCACCAATGCTGGAAGAGAAGTTGGCTCAAGTTCCTCTTTTTCTTTAAAACTAAAGAGGCCATAATTTTTTACCTGTGAAAGAAGAAAAGGGAAAATGAAGAACTCGAAGTTGTTGTGGCCGGAGAGAAAGTCTATCACGTCGATTGACGATTGAAAGTCGAAAATAAAATCAAAGCCCAACTATTTATCGTCAGAGGTTGAAGTCGCCGGGGATTGAAAATAAAAATTTGCAGAACTGTTGGTTTGGAGAAACTGTTGAGAGAGAGGAGAGACGGTTGATTTGGAGAGGAGAGGGGTATGGGTTGATTTGTATTTTTGAAAAGATTAGAAAGTTTTGAAAATATTAACCAAGTCTACAATTAACTTAATCAAGTTTCTTAACTATGTTTGACCCTTTAAGATGGTCAATGTCACCAATCCTTCATTCAAGACTTAAATGACACCTTTTCTTTAATTTTCTCATCTTATTGCTGCAAAAATATAAGCAGGAACAGAATTTGCAGTATCAAACTAAGTTCTAACTAAAAGAGTTTTTGAAAATATGAGCTTATTTTCAAGTTGTAAAAATAACATTTGAATATTGTTGGTTACTTGCTACCTTCAAAATAGTTTCAGTTTTCAAGTTGAAAATGATTAGAAGTTTAAGCTCTATACTTTAGAAGAAAAACACTTTCACTAAATAAATATGGATATCGATACACTACATATACATTATATAATTATTTATACAATATCTATACACATTTACAATATCGATATTAATACCCCGGGAAATTTTTTGTTGAAATTTTATGCGTAAACGTGTTGGGTTCTATCTTCTAGAATGAATTATAAATTTTTCGTGCGGAATGTCTTAGATTATGACCCACCATTGCGTAGAGTATCGAATAATCTTTCCAATGATATGTGGATCATCTAAAACGGACACCCGAGCGATGAGTTATGAACATTCCGATCGAACCGTGAATAGTAGTGAACAGTAAAACGTGCAGGAAAAAAAGTACTGAGGCCTGGCGTATTTTTTCTCCAACTTTAAATGATCATAACTCCTTGTACATAATTATTTGGGTGATCTACTATATATCAACGGAAATCTCTGCAAGTCCTCTTTCCGATGAAATTGGTTTCATCCAATTTGTCTATCGGATAAAAAAGTTATGGTCGATCTACTTCAGCCTATCAAAAGTGAATTTTTGGGTCAACTACAAACAATCATAACTCCTCGTACACAATGATCTGGGTGAGATACTATATATCAATGAAAAAATATGAGAGTCCTCTTTCTAATGAAATTGGTTTCATCCAATTTAGATATTGGAGTAAAACGTTATGGTTGATCTACTTCAGATTATCAAAACAGTCCACCAAAGGACAGATGCGAGAATTATTTGATTTTTAGGGGCGTTTTGGTCATTCTCCCTCACCCAAAATCCATCCAAACCCTATATTAAAGCCTATTAGAAGCATTATATGTTATATTTTATCAAATTCCCTCAAAAAGAAAATCCTAAACTCATACATCCAACTTCAAGAACCTCCAAAGTTCACCATTAATTCTGTAAATTTATTCAAGATTCCAAGTTCCTAGTTCAAGAACTTCAAGAACCTCCAAAGTTCACCATTAATTCTGCAAATTTATTCAAGATTCCAAGTTCCTAGTTCAAGAAATCCAAGAACCATCATTCAAAGGCACGATTAATATCTCAAAAACGAGTATTGATCTAAAGTTCATCATTCAAGGTATGTGGGGGTTTTCAACAAGAACTCTCTTTCGTTCTTGTGCCCAAAAGTAATTTTTCTTACAAAGGCATGATTTTTATTTGATTTTTTTTATGAATTTGAAGAATGAACCCATATCTTATGATGATTATTATGAAATCTTGATGTTTATGATTTTGAAAGATGAATTTACATGTGTGGTGATATAAAGCATGAATCTTGAACGATACTTATCATGATTTTGATATTTGGGTCGCGAACCCCATTTGAAATTGTGTTTTTGAGAAAATGTGTGTTATAAGCACGTTGATGTTGAATATTTGAGATGTTTTGAATGATTTGACCTTTTGGTCGTGAATGAGTTATTTTGAACTCGACTGTGAAAGAAATCCACGTTTTTATTGATTATGATAAAGGGGTAGCAAATTGATGAAAATTGTTGAAGTGTTTATTGTGGATTTTCTTTAATGTGAGCCTGAGGCTGATTTAAATTTCTGAGCTAAGTCCGAGAGTAATCTTTAGCACCGAGTGGGAGGTATAAAGTGATCTTACTTCCCTAGAACTACGTGCCCCCGTAGGATGTGAGCCTGAGGCTGATTTATATAGTGATCACTAATGTTTTTTAATTGATACTGGAAGTCCTACTCCGATGGCAAGGATAGGACGACTCTCCCCAACGTGGGTTGTACGTTGGACTCCATGTATCTCACATGGTTTATGTCGGTTATAGGATCTCCCAGTGTGTGTGTGTTTCCTTGTGTCTATGGTGAATGGTGAAGTGATTTGAAAGTGGAATTGTGAAAGTTATTCTTTCGAAAGATTTAAATGATATTTACATTATGAGAATTGATATTCTTGATGAACTGAAAGTGATTGACAAATTATATGATGACTCACATGTGTTATTATACTTATTTCATTCTCTTATGATTATGATGATTTTCTTCGGGCTATGTGAGTCTTTCATACATCCTGCATATTTCTTATAAATATTTATGATGATGATGTTTATACAACTGCATACACCCTCATATACTCGGTTCCTTTCCATGGTACTGACCCACATCTTTGGATGTGGGCTGCATTTTCTCGGAATGTAGGTACAAGGTATAGTTGCACCTTCGGATCCAGTCAGTTTGTGGTATCCAGTCAGCAGGTGATGAGTCCTTTTGATTCAAGGGCTTGGTTAGTTATGCAGAGTTATAGTGTTGTATTTTCTTTATTCAGTCGTATTGAGTTGGGGTAGTCGGGAGTTATGACCCGGCTACCTACAGTCAATACTAGTAGAGGTTTCATAGACAGTCAGTAGAAGTTGATGTATTTTGTTTCAATTTTGATTGTAAAGGCAGAATTGTAATCTCGTAAAATTCCATTTTTGTATCGATCAGATTCAGAAAAGAGTTAATTTCTGCTGATTTGTATGGATTTATATTTTTATTCAGTTGCTTATGAGTTATGTCAGTAGAAGGGTTAGCTCTAAGCACCGTGTGACGTCTCGAGACCCGATTTCGGGGCGTTACAAATATAATGTATCAGTTTCCTCTGACTTTTTTATGGAAACTATTATTGACATATTCATTGTATCAGTGTATCAGAAAAAATTGATGCAACTAATATTAGACTATATTTAAGTATTAGAAAAAATAAATATAATTATTATGAGAAAATTATAGTTATGTGTTTATTTTAGGGGTAATACAATGATTGAAACATTTTATCAATGATTTTCGTTCTTCTGTCTATCTGAAAAAATGATATAGCTATTATCAGATTGTATCTGTGCATCTATAAAAAAAATGATACAATTATTATTCGAAAAAAATTGTATTTGTGTATCACAATTTCATGTATCTATAAATCTAATATCAAATAAGCACATATATGTGCTATATTCAATGTATCTGCGCGTAAATATATGTATCTAACATCAAATATGTAATGTATCCAATGTATTTGTATGTAGATACATACTTCGAGAAAGAAGAATATATAGTTGTCAAGTATCAAATATTAGTGTATCAATATCAATTTCATATATTTAGTATTAAAATATTTGAGAGGGCATTGGTGTATCTATGTATTGTGCATAGATACATGTATCTACTATCAAATATGTGATGTATCCAAAAAAAAAAAAATAATAACAATAAAAAGAAAAGCTTTAAAGGAAACCACCAATCAAGATCCCTCCAATCACAATACTAATAATAACACTGTGAGCACCCCAATCCACTATCAAGAAATTACATGGATGACCTCATAACGACTGATATTTTTTTGTCTTCCAAAAGAAAAGAATTTAAGGATTAGTCTTTCTTCCTTTTTATGCATAGAACAAGTACCTTTTCGTCCTTTTACACCTCAAATATTTTTATACTTTTTATGCTTATTTGCCTCTCAACTTCTATTATTTTTTTCTTCTTTTTTATATTTTCCTTTATTTTAATTTTTTCTTTTTGTATTTTAATTTTAATTTTTCTTTTTTTCCTTTTTTTCTTATTTTAATTCATTTTTCTCAGCTTTTATTTTCTTTTATTTTTTCTTTTTTTTGTTTTATTTTTTTAAACATTATTTTTTTTTCATTTCTCTCTTTTTTTAATTCATTTATATCAACATTTATTTTTTTATTTTCTCATTCTATCTTTTTATTTTTAAAATTATTTTTCTCAAACTTTTTTTTATTTTTTATTTTTTTTGTTCTCATTTTTGTTTATTCAACCTATATTTTTTATTCTTTCTCTTTTTCTTTTTTCTTAACCTTTATTTTTTCTTCTCTTTTTTTCTCAATACTTTTTTTTTCTCTTTCTTTTCTTCTTTTTTTCTTTTTTTCTTTTTTCTCGACTCCTATTATTCTTTACTAATGAACAGAAAATTGGATAATTCACAAAGAGTATCTTCTTTCTTTGACATCGAACTAAACTTAAGAGCGTGAGTTATTGTTCGAAAGTTCTTGGGTTAATTCTTACCTCTAAGAAAAAAGTTATAGATATCTCATAAATCTAGACATAATGTGGTGGTGCCAACTCTTGTCCGTAGGTCGTAACTTGTTGTTTGAAAATTTTTGAGCTAATTTTTGTCATAAGGCAAGAGTTATGGAGTATCTCATCAATCAAGACACAATATGGTAGTGTCAACCTTGCCATGGGGCGTAACTTGTTGTTTAAAATTTCTTGCGCTAAGTCTTGCTTTAAGGCAAGAATTATAGAGCATCTCATAAATCAAAACATAATATGGTAGTGTCAACTCTTGTCCATGGGGTGCAGCTTGTTTAAAAGTCTTTGTGCTAATTCTTGCCTTTAAGGCAAAAGCTATAGAATATCTTATAAATCAAGACACAATATGATAGTGTCAACTCTTGTCCGTCGGGCATAACGTGTTCCTTTGGTGGTCTAAGTCTTGCCTCTAACACAAAATTGTAGAACATCTCATAAATCAAGATACGATGTGGTAGTATCAACTTTTATCCGTGGGACGTAACTTGTTGTTTGAATATCATTGGGCTAAGTCTTGCCTCTAAGACAAGAGTTATAAAACATCTCATAAATTATAATATAATGTGGTAATGTCACAGGCATAACTTGTTGTTTGAAAGTTCTTAGATTGAGTTTTGTTTCTGAGACAAAAGTTATAGAACATGTCATAAATCAAGACACAATGTGGTATTGCAAACTTTTGCGTATAGGGCGTAACTTTTTGTTTGAAAGTCCTTCGGCTAAGTCTTGTCTCCAAGGAAAGAGATATATAATATTTCATAAATCAATATATAATGTGGTAGCGGTTTACTTTTTCCCACGAGGCGTAACTTGTTGTTTGAAAGTCATTGGCTAAAGAGGCAAAAGCTATAGAACATCTCATAAATTAAGACATAATTAGCAGTGTCAACTCTTGTCCATGAAACATAACTTCTTGTTTGGATGAATCAAAGAGAAGAAAAAAAAAAGAAAAAAAATTGAGAAAAAAATACAATGAAGCAAAAAAGAAAATTGAAAAAAAAAGAAAATAAAAAATAGGAATTGAGAGGAGAAAAAAAAAGACCAAAAAAATTGAGAAAAAAAGACAAAAAAAAAATTGAGAAAAAAAAGAATATATCAGTTGAGAGGATAAAGGAAAAAAAAGTAAAAGATCGAGAAAAAATAAAGGAGGTTGAGAAAGATGAAAAAAAAAATAAAGAAGGTAAAAATAAAAAGTAAAAGTTGAGAAACAAATGAGCATGAAAGTTGTTTACGAATATTTGAGGTATAAAAAACAAAAAGATATTTGTTTATAAATAAAAAAAAAAAAAAAAAGATTAAATTTGTAAAACTTTTCTTACGAAAGACAAAACAACAAAGCCGCTCAAAAAGAGAGTCATTTTTGTAGTTTACCCATCTGCTACAACTAAACTAAAAACATTGCTAATCACACCTAAAATCACCAAATAACCCATAACCAAAAACGGTTGCCATCCTAATTTCCCATCCAACAACTTAACAACATCTACCTTAATTTTCTACTGCAAAACTCATCGATTTTCTTTAAAGTTGTAAGGCCTTGAATTATCAAATCGGCAAAAGTATGATTTCTAATTTGACATTGTCAATTTCCTTTGAATTATTTCAGAAAAAAGGGAGAGAGAGAGAGAGAGAGGAGATTTGGAAAATATTATGTGGCAGGCAAAGTGGGAGAGAGATGAAATGCAAAATTTGGGAGAAAAAGCTTGTTTAGAGGTGTAATTGAAGGATAGATACAGAGTGAGTGATTTTAGCCTATAAAAGGGGAGTTTATCTAAGCGGGTGAATCTTCTAGGGAAAAGGAAACACTTGCTGAGTTATTTAGCTTTTTTAAACTATAGTTGCGAGTAGTTATACTGTCCATGTTTTCTTAGTTATGTTTTTTTTCCTTAAAAAAAAAAAAATTCTCTATCTATATAAAAGTAAAATTAAAAGTAAGACAAGATGTCACGTGGCAAGTTATTAAAAAGCCACGTGACAATTTTTAGAACATAACATAATAATATTGTAACAAAAAATTTAAATTAAAAAATATTAAATATTTGAATCAAAAAATTAGAAATATTTCAATTTAAAAATAATAGGTTTTTTTAAAAAAAAATTCATTAGCTTAAAACTAGGAACTTAAAATTATCTTACTGTTAAGAAAATTATCTTTTTCAATGTCATAAAATATATTTAAATATTAAATAAAAGATAATAATACTAACACTAATAAATATAATAATATATTTTTATAAGAAACGTAGCAGCAACACTTTTAATATTTTTGAAAAACATAATAGTAGTATTAGTAATGATAACTGAAGTGGTGGGAATAATAACAATTATAATAATAATAATAATAATCTATATATATATATATATATTAGAACTTGATTTTATATTAAAGAAATAATAATAATAATAATTACTAAATAAATAAATTATAGCTTTAGCAGTAATAATATATTGTTCCGGTAAGTAGTAGTTGTAACAATAATAAGATAATAATAACAATTTTATAGATTACAGGATAAGTATGAATTTTATTTGAAAAAATCTAAGGATAGGGATAAAAAAATAAATTGATCTTCTTATAAAAAATTTATATGATATGATGCTTAAATTTGAATTTAAATTAAATTTGTATTGGAATTGAATTCTAATTTCTTAACTTCTCATATGTTCATAGTAATAATATTATTATTATAAATATATATCTATATCTATATTCTATATATATATAAAAGCAAAACATAAGTAAGACAAGATGTCACGTGTCAAGCTATTAAAATAGCCACGTGAGAATTTTTAAGACAATATTAAAAAAAAATTTAAGACAAAGTTAAAAATATTGTAATAAAAATTTTGAATTGAAAAATTAAGTGATTGAATTTCAATAAATTATCCTTTTATAAAAAAGATTTTCATTATCTTAAAAATAGAAACTAATAATTAAAGAGTTCTAATAGATATAAACTATCTCAAACTTATCTCTTATAAAATTTTAATATTATAAAATATATTTAAATATAATTTATTTATATATTAGGAAAATATAAAAAACTATTAAAATAATAATAATAATAATAATAATAATAATAATAATTAATAGTAAGTCTAAACTCTAATAATGAAGAAAAAATAAAGAAAGAAAGAAAAAGTAAAGGAAAAAATAAATAAAACGTGGGGAACAAACAGAATATTAAAAAATAAAGAAGATTAACAAATTAGTCTTCTTTTATATATATATATATATATATATATATATTGAAATATTTTTTATATTTTTAAATTAAAACTATAAAATGACAAATATTATATTTAGATATATAAATTATTTAAAGTAGTAGTCTTTAGATAAAAATAAGTTTATTGAAAATTAGTTTGTTGAATTAGTCTTAAATTTTTGAATTTTGAATTTCAAATGATTGTTAGGATTCTATTAGCTTTTGAATTGAAAACAAATTTTATACTAGATAAAGTTGAATTTGAATTAACTCTTTCTATATAAACTAAATTTTCAATCAAAATTCTCATTTCATTCTTTAAATTTTTTGAACTTATTCTTTAATATTGAAATGATTTAATCAAATTCATTTATTGCTTATACCACATTTGTGGTTAGCAATATGCTCATATTAATAGATTTATATACAATTTGTATATTATTTAAAGTTTGACTTTAGATTATTTTATTATTATTTATAACAATTTGTGTTATTTTTTGTTATATAGAATTTCTATCATGGACAAAGAGGCTAAACATCATGCATATAAGATTTTTCAAAATAATTACCAAGGTATGTTGTTTATACTTAATTTGATTTATTAATTAATTTTTTATTATTTACAACTAATATTACATTTATCTTTTTTCAGAAATGATAAACAGATGTGCCTACATTAATAGATCTATACACAATTTGTATATTATTTAAAGTTTGATTTTAGATTATTTGTAATAATTTATTTTATATAGAATTTCTATCATGGACAAACAGGCTATAAGATCATGCATATAAGATTTTTTAAAATAATTATCAAGATAATTAAATAAAACGTAAAGGTAAAATTAGTATATATATATATAATTTATAAGCAAATAAAAGAAATAAAGAGAGAAAAGAAAGTAAAGGGAAAAAATAATGAAACAGTAGGAAAAATAGAATATTAATAATAATGAAGAAAAAATAAAGAAAGAAAGAAAAAAGTAAAGGAAAAAAATTAAATAAAACATAGTGAAAAAATAGAATATTAATGAATAAAGAAGACTAACAAATTAGTGTTCTTTTATATTTTATTATTTACTATTATAAATATTTGAATAGATTTCAAAAATTTCTCTCAATTTCAATTTTAGATTATATAGGATAAATATGTATGGTATTTGAAAAAAAATACGGATAAGAAAGAATAAAGCAAAATCTTTAAGCAATTTGATAAGAGATTCAAATTTGAATTTAAACAGAATTGAAAATGGAATAGAATTTCAACTTTTAAATTTTTCTTATATATCTTACTCTACCATTGAAGAGTCTTAAATAAACTATAACTATTTCATAATCATAACAATCAATAAATAAATAATAGTGTATTGTAGTAATAATTTAGTAGTATATACGTGAGAATCTACATATTTAAAAGTAAAATAATTGGAAGTAGCTAACTATAAATTTATTTAAAATTATTATACTATTTATTTAAATTTAAAAATAAAGATTAAAATTTCAAAATAAACCAATTCTACATATTTTGAGGTATGACTTCTTTTGAGAGTATTCTATATTTTTTTTATAGTTTTAAATTGCATATACAAAAATATAAAGATTATTTTAATTAGTTTAAAGATTAAGATAAAGTTTGCTAAAACAATATTTAGTTTGAAATTTTTTAATATATTTTTTATATTTTAAAATTGAAACTATAAAAGGATAAATATTATTTTTAGAGATATAAATTATTTAAAGTAGTAGTCTTTAGATAAAGATAAATTTGCTGAAAATTAGTTTGCTGAATTAGTCTTAAATTTTTGAATTTTGAAAATGAAAGTTAGGATTCTTTTAGCTTTTGAATTGAAAACAAACTCCATACTAGATAAAGTTGAATTTGAATTAACTCTCTCTACATAAACTAAATTTTCAATCATACTTCTCATTTCATTCTTTAAATTCTTTTCAACGTATTCTTTAATACTGAAATGATTCAATCAAATTCATTTATTGCTTATACTACATTTGTGATTAGCAATATGCTTACATTAATATATCTATACACAATTTGTATATTATTTAAAGTTTGATTTTAGATTATTTTATTATTATTTGTAATAATTTGTGTTATTTTTTATTATATAGAATTTCTATCATGGACAAAGAGTCTATAAGATCACGTATATAATATTTTTAAAATAATTACCAAGGTAATTAAATAAAACATCACAAAAGTGTGGAATGAATATTTAAAAAATTAACAAATATAATTAAAAAATTATTTATAAATCTTAAACAAAAGAGATTGAGGGGGAGGGGGGATGAATAAACAATATAATAAAGTAAAACATGAAACATAAAAGCTTTTTGCAATTACATATTATTTTTACTCATATAAGATTTGATTAGAGGAGGGGAGGGGGGAGGAAGGGAAGGGAGTAATTAAGAAACTATATTTTTAAATTGTGAACAATATTCTTAAAAAAAACATAAAAGTTGTTTTTACAATTATATGAATATTTTTTCGAATAGATTTTATTAGAGATTGGGGAAGGAATGAAAGGGAGGGGGTGAGGGGTGGAGATGGAGGTGAGGGTAGGGGGTAAGGGGTAGTTTTTTTTTAATAATTGAGATATAATATGGTAGTTGTTGTTGAATGTTTAAGGTAATATGATTAATCAGGGAAGAGGATAATTAAGAATCTATATCTTAAATTGTGAACAATATTCTTAAAAAATCTGAAACATAAAAATTATTTTTACAATTATATAATTATTTTTCGTATAGATTTGATTAGAGGTGGGGGAAGGATGAAAGAGAAGGGGGGGAGATGGAGGTGAGGGTGGGGTTTTTTTTTTTTATAATTGAGATATAATATGATAGTTGATTTTTTATATATATAAGGTTGTTGCTGAATGTTTAAGGTAATATGATTTTACCATGAGAAAGAGGTATTCGATATCAAATATTTCATCCGCGCATCTCGCGGGTACGTATACTAGTACATCCTAAAAAGAAGTGGATCATTTTAAAGAAAGAACTTGTTGTTTTTCACATAAAAAAGTAGCTTCATTTATTATTATATAAGGCTGATTTAATGTCCGGGAATTGAGCAATAAATAGTTATTTTGATAATGAATCCAACTATGGGTACTTTGACGATTGAGCTTATGAAGATGATATTTTATTTGATTGAAATGTTAATTCTTCTGTTGAAATCTTTTTATTCAATGTCAACATAAATGCGAGAACAAATAATGATAGAGCAGAGTTCATTAGCAAAGAGAGTTGCAAAATGAAGATGCCAACTCAGATTGTGTTGTTTTTAGTGACACGAAAAACTTGAATAGCGATAGAGATGCATCTAGGGAAGATTTTAACTTTCCAAAACATAACTCAAAGACAATTGACTCTAATCCTAAGTTAGCATTAGGACAAGTATATAAAAAAAGAGTTTAGAAAATTGTAACTATTCATGAGATTAAAAGAGGAATTACTGTCGAGTGGATTAATGACAATGCAGAAAGAGCAAGGAGAAATATAAGCATTGTCCCTCTTGTAAGTGGGTAATTCTGGCTTTAAAAATGCATAAGAAAATAAATTTTCAGATAGAGACTTACACCTCTGAGAATACATGTTCTTGTTAGAATGTCAAGAATAAGAATGTTACTTGTCCCATGATTTTTGTGAACCCCAAATGACTAACTTTTTTAATTACCTTATGACTGATGATATGATTTTCTTATAATTTATTACCTTATGATATAAATTCTCTTTACTATGCTTTTGATGACAATAAAGATACTGTACATCTTCATTTTTCTACAGGAAAACTCTTTGTAAATTGCACTATATGTTTTACAAACTAGATAAATGTGTCTTGAACTTTTATAATTGCAGTATTATTTTCAACAAGTTATGTCTCTATCTTGATGACATAGATCAAGAACAAAGGCATTTTTGTCCAACATTAGATACCATCAAATATCATTTCCTTGATCCTGATAATATATCACATATCATGGCATTAACTCAAAATGGCATGCTTCTCAGTAGGCAACCATTACTTATACCTATATCACTCAAAATATTCTTGAACTACCATCCTCGTAGTTTTGATACAATTATATGAACTTAACCATAAACTATGCTAAAACATGAACATTTCAAAAGGTCTTTCTCTTTAAAGTAATGAAAATCCTTAACTTATGAACCATGACATAATGAATTATAATACTATCTTTCATTAATCCTCATTGATTATTAATCAATAATAAATCTATGATTATGAGTCTAAAATAGTTAATCCATGATTATGAGCCTAAAGTAGCTAATCCATGAACATGAGCCTAAAGTGGCTAACCTATGAACATGACTCAAAAGAGATTAAAACAATAAACGTATGTTCTTAAAGAAGTTAGATGGATAATTGAGAAGGTAGATAAACGACAAATTTTTAAACTATGTTTACCAGCGTAGGTTATGGATCATTCCATTGATTTGGTTGACACCTTTATGTGTCACAGAAAGGGGTTATTATCAATTCTTGCTAGCAAATCTTTTATATATATCCCATGTCCAGTAAGGTATGGGATAACTTAGCTGATTATTGCAAAATTAGACTCTATATACACACATAGTTGTTTATGTTAGGATTCAAGCGTATATTTCTCTCATGTCAGGATCATTTCTCATTTGTCTGCCCCCGCCCTATCTATATGCATGTCGTATTTTCTGCTTGCCATTTACATATAGTATATTCAATGTACTTACGACTTCGATGCTAAATAATTTATGATGCAGATTCAGATACTCAAGCTTGCAACTAGGGCATTGTTAAGTTCAGCGCCTTCAACTATTTGTGAGTTATGCTTAATTCCTGGGGACTTAGTCTATGATTATTTTCCATATTTTTGGATTAATAAGGTATTCCGAGGACTTGTTCTATAGACATTATTTCTCATATTAGAAGGCTTCATATACAGTTTGTTGTTAAATTCATGTTATTTCATATTTTAACCTTCGTGTCACTATGTTTATGAACTTTTATTTTTTCTTATTTTACTTTTAAGAATATCTCTAATGTTTTACTTATATCTTCCACATATGCTAGGTAGATGCTCATGTTGTATACTAGATATGAATATGCTCGGGCCACCAAAGGCATCGAGTGTCAGTCACGCCTAGGGTCTAAGTTCAGGGCTTGAAAATTCAGGATCAATTAATGAATATGTGCTAAAAGTACAAATAATATGAATTCTTGTGGCCACAACATCAGAAGTCTTAATTGTCTCCCTACGATTCAATGCATATAATCGAGCTTTCTTACTCAAATATCCTTCTCTCTTACATCAACCATAACTTGATATAAGATGGGTATGACTCTTTTATACAGGTAACCTCATCCATCTTCACATGTCTCTTAGTCCTACAAAATTTTTGGCAGTGTATCCCCATCCATCATACCATTTATTACAATTATTGTGCCCTCCATAATATTATTGGTCACTTGATTGGTGCTTGCAATATGAGTAGAAAACATGTAAGAATAATCCTAAGAGGTTGCCAAGCTCTACAACACAATCTAGAATCAAGAAGAACGAAAAGTACCTACAAATGCCTTGGGAGTCCTTTGGATATGCAAGTGATCAGTCTACAAAAGAAAAACTCTAGTAGTCATAAATTTACCAATAGATCCTAGGATTCTTCTAAACTTATAGCTCTGATATGAAATTTATCATTCCTTAAATATGATCTTGGTGTAACATACATTCAATGCCTTTGAACTACATCGAATGCTACTTATAGATACTATAGTTCACATAGTTGCTCCATCGTTGTTCTTTTATTCACTCATGTTAATCCAATTATTTTAATTTATGCAAGTCTGAATTAGGATAATTAATTAAATAAAATTTAAAGATGATATAAAGAAATTTAAGTAAATTAAGAGAAGCAATAACTTTAATGATTAGTTCTTGCACTGGACCTAGAGATGTTAGAGTATAGTCGGTCATAGATTCGAAGATGTATGCTTTAGAGCTTCGACTTAGTAATAAATATTGTTGCATCCAAATACACATGCAAGTGTATATGGTTGTGCAGGTAATAAAGTGACTCTTGCAAATCGATTATCGATTCCATGCAAATAATCCAATTTCAATAATACTATAGAATTAAACAAGTACTAGTTGTAACCAAATAAAGTTGGAATTTTGTGATTCTTATAGTAACAATGAACTAACACATAATTTATAGTGTTGTAAAGAATATTTAGGAGTATTCCAGGGCCAAGACATCTTGAACAGTCATGCAAAGCTATATGATCTCGTTGGTTAGGTTATTTATCTTGGTTGTCAATTCACAAGTTAGTATCATGATTATGGTCTTTCGAGCCTCTAATCGTCTATTCAAATTAGTCTCACAACCACATCATTGAGATGGGGATGCGAGAAGTTAATTCAAACACATTTGTATTGTTTCATAATTGAATCAAATCGGGCAAATTATGTATATTTCTATCCTAACCGCGAATCTAATCTCTACTTCTGAAAGATGAAAAACTATTTTGTATATTCTTCATTCTAATCTATGTTATTCCTTTCGGGCTTAAAAGATATATGGATTTATTCTAAAGGTCGCAAATCTTTAAAATAGTAAGCGCAAGATGTAAGAACAACCAAATACGATAAATAACATTAACCAACTTGTATATAAGCTAAACAATCATGTTTGTAGCCTTATCCTTAGAATTAGGGTCCTTAGCCACTCACGCTAATGATAGAAACGCAATAGTTTGATGTTTTCATCAAAAGAAACAACTAAGAAATTAAAGAGAAGAAAGAACCTAATAATGGTTTATCTTATTTACTAGCCACTTCTGATGATGTTTAGACTAGATTGTAGATGGATGGCTTATGAATATAGAGTAAATTAATAATGGGTACCTATTTAGAGTATGAATCATCTTAACTGGACTTTATTGTGATGATCGAGTCTTAGTGACCTTTTAGAAGATAAGGATGCTAGTATTGTTATTTGATGGAATAATTAAGGTTTAGAAAATACTTGGAGTATAAATAAACTTGTAATAGTTGATGTGATTATCAAGGTTTAATATCTCTTATTAGAATATATTGTTAACTAGTGTGGTTCTTCTTTTTGTTACTTAGTCTATTGATGTCATCTTTGAAAAAGGTGAGACTTTGTCACGACCCAAAAAGGATCATGATGTCACTTATCGCTTCTCAGCGTTGATAAGTAAGTCAATCGCCCAAACTGATAAAGGAAATACTAAAACATCAACAATATAACTCAAGGAGAGACTTTTAGAATGAACTCAGGCATATACAAGAAAAATAATAGCAGAAGGCTAAAAGAAATGGCATAAATCACCCAAAATCTAGTGTCATAATATAAGATCATCTAAGTACAAATCCAAAATAAAAAGTATAAAGCCTGACTCTGATACGAATAAAGACCTCAGCAAAATAGAATGAGATCTAGAACTCACCCTAAACACTAGAATGATCCACTACTTCAAATACCACCAATCAACAGCATGATCTCAACCTCCACGTGTAGAACTCGTGCTAGAAACTGCACCAAAAGAACAAAGTAGGGGTGAGTACAGTCCACTTGTACTCAGTATGTATCATAGGCCGACTGAACAAAGTAGAAAATAAGATAATTAAAACAACAATATGAGCACGTCACCTGCAAGCAGAGAAGTCCCAAACGGCAGCTTACACCATCTCCACTAATAGTCCTAATATATATATATATAGAGAGAGAGAGAGATAAAGGGAAAGAGAAATGAGAACAACACAGATATACACAAAAGTACATTAAAACTATGCATAGTCAAGAAATTAAAGAAACCATGAAGAAAGTGTGTAAATTCGATCCAGTATGGATGGGATGAATGGTGAAAACTATCGCATGACTTCTTATATACACCCACCGAGCTCGCAACTCCTAGGTATGACCCATAGAGAGTTCGTAATCCATATATTATATCTCATATCTCAATCTCTACTCATCTCTCCAGGTCGCGTTCACAGAGAGGATTTTCATAAAAGATCGCATTTTTGTCCAGAAATAGTATTTCTTAATGGTTACAATATCTCATGAATGTATATGTATGGAATGAGGATGTAATGCTCACAATCAACTCAATATGATGATATTCAATTCATCCAACACGTATATGTATAAGTGAACCTAGAAATCAACTCAATATGTCTACAATTCATGATTATCAGCTCTAATTAGGCACCATCAAAATAAACATCCATGTAAGACATCATAATATCATATCAACCCCTAACTCAGGTAATTCTATCATGACAAAGTCAACTAATGCTTAAATAAGGCCTATATTAGAAGAATGAGCCACCGCACGAGTATTTAATCTAAAATGAAGACATTTAAATGTACAAATAAGGCCAATGATGTCAAACAAAACCTCCGTACATGCAACACATAATATCAGATATCACAAGTTAACAATAATAGAATATAATCCCCTCATACGAAGCATACAACAGTAATAATCTTAAAATATAAACCTCATAGTTATTTTTCTCGACCCATGGCATGTTTTACTTATTTATTAACTGCCCAACCAAATTTGAACGAAATTAATTCATAACCTACCTTGAAACATTGAAATTATGGTCTAAAGTACTTCAACACAGAGCCTTCCCCTTACAAAGGATCTCAGAACCAACTACAACATTCAAATATAGCACCTACACATTAAAAGAAAAGCTAATGATACTCATACTGTCCATACTTGGGTCGGGTCCAAAATAGATTTGAGAAATGAGTTCAAAAATGAAAGAAGTAAGATTGAAATTTTATTTTAAAAATACATTGCCCAAGGTTATAGGAGTCTATTGAAGAAAATCCACATGAAAATAGGTTAAAAATGAGGTCCAAATCAAAGAAAAAACTTTTTAAACTTTATTGGTGAAAACCTCCAATTTCCATATTGAAATCATGCTTTAAAGGTTTTTTTGACAATATAATCAATGAAAAATAATGAAAATATGATTTTGGAACTTACCCAAGCTCAAATGATGAAGAAATCCTCAAGGATCGCTCAAATCCAAAGTTTAAAGGTCCAAAAATAAAGAAAAAATGTGAAAATTAGACTTATATACTATTTCAGCGATGAGCGATCACTGCTTAAGTGTCTATAATGTCGCTAAAGTGACCATGACAGATATGATCGTCTTTCGCTTAAGCAGCCCATCGTCGTTTAAGCGACCTCCGTTAAAGTAGTAAGATGATCATTTTAGCGACAGGAGAGACATGTCGGCTGTCCACTTAAGTGTTCTATTGGTTGCTTTAGTAGATCCCGCTAGCTACCACATGGCTACTTAAGCGGCTGCATCAAATAAGACTCAGCACAACAACATAGCCAACATGCCAAGTCTCTGATCAGACCCTCAGAATTTGCTCAAAATTCTGTGAACACAAACAAACTATGCTACTAGGATATTTTCAACATTCTGGACTTAATGGAGATGTCAAGTTTTCAAAAACAAATATTTTACTAAATTGACCCCTGGGATCCCTTTTTCACTATTTTCAAAACGAAGAGTCAAGATACAAGATAAATATCCCGAACTCAAACCAACTATGCTACTAACCCAAATTTAATAGTTCAGATCTGTTGGAATAGTCCAAATTACCATCCACCACTCAGAATAATGAATTTTGACTGAAGTCAACTACATGGCTTCTCAAGCCTCTAAATGTTATAAACTCGTATAAATTATTCCCGATCGCATTAGGAACCATGCCAACAATTTTTAAATTCTAAAATCAACATATTTCAACTAAGGGGAAGGAAAAAATCAAAGTAAATTTTCACAAGATAGGTCATTACAGACTTATTATTTGGAACAAACTAGACTTTGGGTAAGTTCGCTAGACTTGTTTTATTTGAATTTTTTACTATTTTATGATTGTCCATGTGGGGGATTTTGTAAGTATTACTATTGAATTAAGATATTATTATTACTTAAATACCCGTTTGGGTACTGATATTGAACTATTTGTGCATTATGTGCTTTATTATTATTGTGATGCCTGTGGTGGGGTTTGACTTGACACTGTAGGCCTATTTGTGTATTATTGCCTTTATTATTGTGGTGATTCTCGTGTAGGGGCTTAAAATGATATTATAGGTCTAATTTGAGCATGATTTTCCTTTATCATTATTGTGATGCCAAAGAGATAACTTGATTTTAAATGATATTATTGATGCCTTACATGACCAGTGGTGTCATGCGACGGCTTATATCATGAATTATCATTATATTGAGGTTATTATGAGTTTATCATAGCCATATTAAATTTATTATGGTCTCCATACTGATTGATTGTGGGCATTAAATTATTATTTCATACATATATATTCATGAGATTGGTACCACTGAGAAAAATCTATTTTGAAAGATAAGAAAATATAATATAAAAATTCTTGACCGAGGCCATTTGCCGATAATGTTGATTTAGATTATGAAAGTATAAGGTCCTATCCAAGAAGCGATGAGGCTCAGAAGGCATACACGAGAGCCATGTGATGGCTTATATCATCACTACATTGCATTGTATCACTCGCATTGCATTTGCATTCCTTGGTGTAGCTTAATATCATGTTTGCATATTTATATTTGTATTGAATTACCGCGATTGAACCTTACTTGTGATATTGTGTATTCTGCACTCATTTTATTACATTATATTATATTTTATCGTATCTTGGTTGATTAGAGTTTGAGATATTATAAGACGTGGGGTATGAATATGGCTTGATCAGTGAAACTATTATATCACACCTATTGGTAGGAGATATATGCATAATTATACACTATCACTACTTTATCCCAGATTATTGAGTGAAACATGATAATTGAGGCTAATAGATTATGTTAGTTAGTCTCCCTTATAAATGACTTTTTTACTTGTCGATCATAAAAATGACTAGTGTTGACTCATCTGGATTAATTTATCTACTCTATATATTAACATTCCTATGACTGTTATGTTGGGTTACCCCATTAGGATAAAGTGGTGTATCTACTGGTGGTAGATTGTTTGGCTGATTTTGGTAGTTGGGGGTGGTAGTTCTCATCTTCACTTTGAATTAGAATTGATTATCGATGATACCTTATAAGTAAGTGTGCTTTGTACTAACCCTTACTTTTTATTTTATTTTGTCCTTTCTTTTTCACCCAGTGTAGGTATTATTTTGATTAGCAGATCATAGATTGTGTTCTTCCAGTTTGATGTTATGGAGATCTAGGTAGTGGCTGACGGACCGCGAAGCTTATTTGAATCTCTCCCATTTATCTTATAATGATTGATTATGGGAATTAAATTATCATTTTATCCATATATATTCATGAGATTGGTATGAGTGAGCAAAAAATGATTTTGAAAGATTAGAAAATATTTTATAAAAATTCTTGACCGAGGTCATTTGCCGACAATGTTGATTGAGATTATGAAAGTAGATGGTCCTATCTTAAAAGTGATGAGGATCAGAAGGCGTATACGAGATCCATGTGATGTCTTATATCATCACTATTCCATCATCATCACTACATTGCATTGTATCACTCGCATTGCATTTGTATTCCTTGGTGTGGTTTAATATCGTGTTTGTGTATTTACTTTTGTATTGAATTACCGCGATTGACCTCACTTGTAATATTGTGTATTCTACACTCATTTTATTACATTATATTATATTCTATCATCTCTTAGTTGATTAGAGGTTGAGATATTATGAGACGTGGGTATGGCTATGGCTTGATTAATAAAACTATTGTATCACACCTATTGTGAAACATCCTGGGTTTGGGACCCTTAGAAAATTTCCTGGATTTATGGATTCTGGGATACATACGACTTGTGGGTACCAGTCGTATTATAGGGTACTAGTGGTATGCCTGGGTCATATGCTAACCAGTGATGGTTGTTGGGTTGAATTGGTTTTTGAAATGGGTACGACTTGGTTGATACAAATCGTATGATTGGTGATGGGTCGTATGGGTTGGGTTTTTCCTTCACTTAATTTGAGACTGAGTAACTTAAGTTGGATTTGAGTATGAGTGGCTCATTATGAGCCGTAAGATAGGGTACGAGTTATACCACAGACTTGTATGTTAGGTAGTGATCAAACCTCCTCTGATTTTATTCTGCTAGGGATACAGTTTAGGGGTACTGATCATATGGTTGGGTACGTCTTGGATTGGGTAAGTCATACGATGGATAGTGTTGGATCCAAGGAGGAGGACTAGGGTACGAGTGGTGGGTACCACTCGTATTGGAGGGTACGAATAGTATGGGAAAGTCATATCATCTGATGAGAATTTTAAGCAGTTAAGTTAGGGGTAATCTAGGCATTTTTCCACTTAGCCACTTAAGTCCCCACGACTTATATCACTATTGGGGCATCATTTACCCTATTATTCTAATCTTAAGCGCTTAGAAACTCTCTCTAATTCTCTCTAAGGCTCTTGGGTAAAGAAAGGCTAGGGTTTTATCTAGAGGATCAATTTAGGGCTTGTACAGATGATTTTTCTCCATCATCTTTGTAATCTAAGGCATGTACTCCTCCCTCATTATTAGTTCCAACTAAAGGCATGTATGTCCAATGTTTTCATGGCATGATAATTGTATGGTTTTGGGGGGTTTCATTCTGGGGTTTTGGTATTAGATATTTGGTTATAGTTATTCCATGTTTTAATTATGTAATTACATACTTTAATAGTGGTTTGGACAATTGGTTTCATGGGAATGATTAATTGGTAATTGGAATTGGGTTTGGAAACACTATGCCCCCAACGTGTTTGATAAAATGCCTATGAGAATGCTTTTACTATATTATTAGACTTTTAACGGAACTATTGCATGGTATGGTTTAGTAATGGAACCCTAAATGGTATGAATAGTTTAAATGGTTTGGAATGGTTAAATGGTAAGGTATGGTGGTCATGGTTATGGTTAATTAAACATCCTTGTGGGGTACAATATAATCCCCTAAGTAAACATGTTAATGAGCAACTTGTGGGGTACATGGATTCCCCTAAGCAAACGTAATAATGGAACACTTGTGGGGTACATGGTTTTCCCCCAAGTCAACTTGATAATATAATCTATGGGTACGTGTGAATCCCTTTACAAAAAGGTTGGCTAAGGACATGCTTGCAAGCTATAGTCGGTATGACGATACCACTACTTATAGCCTTGGTTAATAATAATGGAATAAAGGTTTGGTTGGATGGTAATGGTTTTAATTGGGAAAAAATGACAGGGTGTGATAGCTAAACGTGAAGGTGCGAGTCCAATGGACAGACACTGGAAACTCATGTTTGCCGAAATGAGGGTTGGTTATGGCGACCATATATGATACTATGAGGTATATAGGAATCCTCTATATAAACTGTATATATGTATCATGAAGAGCGAAGGGTACTTGGGAATCTCCTACTCTTATGGTATCTCCGATTCCTGTGGCTACACGCATTGAGGCTTGTTCAGTAAGTTACACTGGCCCATATAGCCCATGGGTGGTTTTAGGACAGTTAAGCTACACATACCCAGGTTAATAGTTTTAAAAGCATGCTAAACCTGGATCCCTTTCTCGGCATGGTTATATATATGTATGTATGGTTTATATGCATGTGGTTGGTTTGCTTGGTTTTACTAGATGGAATTATTTTATCCTTATCCTGAGTTCAAGCTAGCATTCACCTGGTAACCCATCTTCGGGCGGCTGTATCCCCACGAGATGCAGGAACTGACTATTCTACTCCTCCTGCTTAATGTTCGAATTTGGGATCAACTATTGGATTGAAGTAGTGAGCTCCATACTTCGGAAGGCTCTATTTCATATCATGGACATCTTTTCATATTTTAGTTATTGTATAGATATTGGTTTTAGCTATGGTTGGGGGCATGTCCCAACCGGATATTATTTTTCTTTTGGTTAGAGGCTTTTGGAACTACTATGTGTTGGAATGAGCGGGATCGGTATTGGTGTTAGCCTCAGTATTGGCATTAGTATTGGGGTTGATACCGTTGAATTGAATTTATGACTGTTCCATCCTTTTATGTAATGTTATGGAAAGGAACTTGGTTTTATATTGGTTTACTTATGGTTATTGATTGGGTTTCAGACGGTTGGACTCCTTTGGGTCAGCAATGGTCATAGATCTATCCTAGAGTCTGGTAAATACGCTATCTTGTTATATGTTCGGAATTCATCCAAATCAGGGTATGCATTTGGATGGTTGGGTTGGGTATCGAGGGTGGTTGATAGCCTAAATGGCTATGAACACACAAAATTGACACAAGAATGCAAAAATCAGCAAGTAAACAAAGGGAAAATCAACACACTGGAAGGAGATAAAGAAGAAGAATGCTAGAAATTAAATGATAGATAGAAAGATCCTTACTCCTATTCAATGATTAGAACTAGAAGATGTTTCAAATCTTCAAACACACCTCACAAATAAGAGTTCAAACCTTCCTCTTAGGTGACCCAAAGGACTCACACTTCCTCAAGCACACCTTTTTTGCCAAATCATCCAAGATAAGTGAAAACCCTAACTTTCAAATGTTCATGGACCAAGTTTTCATTCTAAGAGCTACAACTACAAGACTAAAGCTACAAAATATGAGTAATACTCAATTTCAATTCATCAAAGTCTAATGAAAATAGAAGCTAATAGGTCTATTTATACTATTACATAACAATGATTAAAATACCCTTAATGAAGGGTGCTCCTTTGGAGTGTAAAAGAGAGCCATCAAAATAAAATACTGCCCTTAATAATCCCAAGTATAGGATACCTTGGAGTGTAAGAACCCTTTCTCCAATCTTCAACTTGAACAAGGCGTTGTAATGGTTCCAAAACGTCTTCAAGTATTTTCAAATCCGAGGGTTGAACCTTTGACAATCCGAAGCATGAAGCTTTGATAAGACCTTGTAATCCTTGTGCTCTTTATGCTTGTATTATCCTCTCCATCTTGAAAGGAATTTGACCTCAAATTCAAACCTTGTAAAATCAAAGAGAGGGAAAACAAACACACAATCCTTGTGATAGGAGGGTTAGCATTTGTATCACAACTTAGGTAAACATGCCAAGGGGGTACACTCTTAGAATACAACCAACCATCCTTTGTTATGAGTAAGAAACACCGACCACTAGCACAACAAAGGGCACAACTAATACTAACATCAATGAGCGAAGGATACAATCTGAAACTAACACAAATACCACTTGTTTTCAAGGGAAGACAAACATTTAAAATTCGACATCTATGACTTAAAAAGGTTCCTTTAACAACACATATCCTATCACTCACCACATCTCTATGAACATGATCACTATGAAGCATTCTACTATCAAGGTCTTCATCAAACAAATTCAAAGGAACATATTCATCATCAAGATGTACATTACAAGCACCAACAAGCCAAGGTTGTTCACATTTGAAATACATCCACGGGTTCTTTATGTTTGACATAAAAGACTTAACATAGAGGATACCAAAGACATGAATAGCATCAACATCAAAAATAAATGTACATGACCAGAAATTATTCCACCCACATCCCAAAGAAATTCCGGGATCAAATAGAAGTAGAAGACAAAGATCTAAGCCAAGATGACCCACTCCCTTCATTAGGCTAATTTTCTCACAATAATTCAAGGTATTACACACAAATTTGACATACACAAGGCCACTATGAACAAGACTAATATCATGGATTTCATTACACAAGTTCAAACAGCCATGTTCAATACCAAGATCATCAATACAAGCATCATCACTAACTTGGAAATTCTCAAACATACCATTCTCATTCTCAAGTAGTGAACTAATTTTAAGAGAAAGTTGATCATTATTCACAATAAAAGAGTTAATAAGGAAAGATCTATGCACTTACAAACCCAAAACTACTTCACTAGACACTAAATCATAATATTTGGAGTTTAAAGAAGTATTGAGGGTAGTAAAGTCACCTCGGGTAAGGCTTGGGTAGTCCACTTTTTGGCGCTCTTGGTCAAGTGAGCCTCTAGTTCATTTCTCATGCTTTCATGTGGAACTCCATTTGGATCCTTCTTGATTATCATTTCATCTAGTACCTGCACATAAGAAGAATCAAAGCTAGGCAAAATGCTAGCTTTTGGGTTAGGAAGTGACAAAGATTCTTTGTGGACAAGACCCATAATCAAGCAATTTTTTTCCTTTCCAACCTCACTACCCACGGCTTCCCTTTCCTTTTCCTTCTTTTCTTCACACTCTTCTATTACCTCAACATCAAGCTTCTCTTCATCTTAAAAATCAACCTTATCACCCTCGGATTCTATCACCATCTCTTCTCTTAGTTTTATGGGATGATTTTGATTTAATGGATCTTGGGGAGGAGGCATTGGATTACCTTGGTGATGTATTTGGATTTGTGGCATGGAATTTTGTGGAGTGTGAGGCCTTTGGTAAAGTGGATTTGGAACTTGGTGGTTTGAATTTTGCGGAGGCTTTGGTGGATATAATCTATCAACCCTCGCTTTCATTCCAATCACACCACCCATCAAGGACACCATTTCACCTCTCATAGCATTCACATTACTTTTCAAGGCATCATTGTCATTTTTCATTTCTCGGGCAAAGGCATCAAACCGAGCCATCAAGGCTCCAATAGCATCATTTCCCAAAGGTTGGGAAGTAGTACCTTTGGATTCCATGGGAAATGTACCTAAAAGAAGAAAAAAACAGCAAGCAACACAATCTACAAAACGAGCAAACAAGTTAGTTCAAAAGCCTCACTTTATTCACACTCAACCTCACCTCACACTTGGCTTCACAAGTGTTGGAGAATTGGCAATACTTGGAAAGTTACTTGAGAGATGAGAAGCTTTGGATCAGAATCGATCTTTGTTTGAAATGACACAAATAAAGTGATGCACGGACTTGAACCAACAAAATACTACGACTTCAAAAATGAAAAAAGCACACAAAAAATCGAAGACATGAAACAAACTGATAGCCTAATGGATATGAACACACAAAAATGGTTACTAAGATGCAAATTCCAGTGACTAAATAAAGAGAAAACAACACATAGAATGGAAATGAAGAAGAAGAATGCTTGAAATTAAAGGATAGATAGAAAGATCCTTACTCCTATTCAATGATTAGAACTAGAAGATGTTTCAAAATCTTCAACACACCTCAAAAATAAGAGTTCAAACTTTCCTCTTAGGTGACCCAAAGGAAACACTCTTCCTCAAGTACACCTTTCTTGCCAAATTATCCAAAACAAGTGAAACCCTAACTTCAAATGTTCTTGGATCAATTTTCAGATTCTAAGAGCTAAAACTAGAGACTAAAGCTACATTATAAGAGTAATATACAAATTTCATCAAATTCTAATGAAAACATAAGCAAAATGGTCTATTTATACTATTACATGCCAAATGACAAAACTACCCTTAATGAGCTAAGGGAATTGGGCACCTCTTGAGTGTTTTCTTGGAGTGCAAAATGTCTTCATTAACCTTCACTTGAGGCGCCTATTGAGTGCATAAGTTCCCCTCCTTCCTTCTCTTGACCAAGGCCTCCAAATACTCCGTAAAGTCTTCAATTGCTTGCTAATTCCGAAGCCTTGACCCCTTAGATGATTCCTTGTACTTTTGATGCTCTTTGTGTTTGTATCATCCTCTCCATCTTGAAGGAATTTGTCCTCAAATTCAGATCTTTCAAAAAACAAAAAGAGAGTAAAACAAACACACAATCCTCGGGTTAGACTTGGGCAGTCCACTAGTTTGGAGCTTTCGGCCATTGGTGCCTTTGGAAATCCCACATGTTTAGGATGGAGTTATTTTGAATTCTCCCTTGGAAATATATCTTCTTGTACCTGAAAGTAAGAAGAATCAATGCTAGGCAAAAAGCTAGCACTTGGGTTAGTGAGTAACAAAGGTTCTTTGTGGACAAGATCCACAATCAAGCATTTTTCTTCCATCCTAACTTCACTATCCACGACTTCCCTTTCCTTTTCCCTATTTTCTTCATATTCTTCTTGCACTTCACCATCTATTTTCTCTCCATCTTGAGGCTTGGCCTCATTCTCTTTGGATTCTCTTTTCTCCTCTTCTTCTACTTGGATGAAGGGAATTCGGTTTAGTGTGGTTTGGAGAGAGGGTATCGGTTTTGGTTGAAGATGGATTTGGGTTGGTGTCTCTGGACTTGGTGAAGTGTAGGATATTTGGTTTTCAGGGGTTTGAACTTGTTGAGGGGTTTGAACTTGTGGAGGTATTTGGTTCGGATTTGGTGGTGGAGTTTGAGTTCCAAGTCCCTCTTGTTGGACTTGGTTCATTTGGGAATATAGTAGTCTTTGTAGGGTTCGGTTAGGAGAGGTTTGGGGTGGGTTTAGTGGCTGGTTTTGTGGATCTCTTGGAGGATTAAGCATTTGGTGGAGGGTTTCGGGGGTTATAGTCATGGAAGAGTTATTGGATTGGACACTAGAGGATGCATGGTAGGGAATAAGAGTAGAAGGTCGTGAGTTCCTCCTACTTTCAACACGATCAAGTCTTCCACTAAAAGTGGAAATTTCAGTCCGCATAGCATCTATATCACTCTTCATGTCTCTTCTCAAGGTATCATGACTATCTTTCATTCTTTGAGCAAAGTCTCGACCCAAGGCATCAATTCGCTATCAAGGCTCCAATAGCATCATTTCCCAATGGTTGGGAAGTTGTACCTTCGGATTCCATGGAAAATGTACCTAAAAAGTGCAAAAACAGCAAGCAAACAACCTACAAAATGAGCAAACACGTTAGTTCAAAAGCCTCACTTCACTCACTCTCAATCTCACCTCATACTTGGCTTCACAAGCGTTGGAGAATCGGCAATACTTGGCAAGTTACTTGAGAGGTTAGAAACTTTGACTCGAAATTGATCTTTGTTTGAAATGACTCAAAATAAGTGATGCACGAACTTGAACCAACAAAATACTACGATTTGAAAATGAGAAAAACACACAAAAAACCGGAGACATGAAATAACGAACTCTAAACTAATTACCAACCTAGTAGGTACTTACTAGTTTGCTAATTAGTGATAGAATTAACTCAAAAGAAACTAAAATCAAAAATTAGAAACTAGGAAATCTACCTAAGAACTCAATTTGGCCGATTAGCTAGTGATGATGTGGTAGCTTGTGATTGGACGTTGAGTTTTCAAATTTTGCAACCCTAATTCTCAAGTCTCGGCCTAGAACCCCTTTGGTAAAGAAGAATTTCATTTGGGAGGGAAAAATGAAGGTTTGAAAGCCTTTTTGGAGCTTCAAATGAATTCAAAAACAAATGATCCTCCCTTTGTACTTGGAATGTACTTGATTTTGTACTTTGATTATTCCTTTGTCTCTTCTTTCTTGAGATGACAATGAATATGCCAAGGAATATTCTTTCACAAACACCAAGTACACTCTCTTTATTCTCCTTTTTTGGATCAAACACACTCTATAAATATTCTTCCTTAGCAAGACTTGATGAACATGGAAGAATAAGATGAATATTTAAGAGTTGACCAAAGTTTGACCCTAAGACTGTCTAACGGGCCGGGCCGGTTCAACCCGGAACCGGCCCTCTCATTCTTACCGGGTTCCGGGCCGGTTACGGGCCGAGTTTGGCCTTAACCGGTCCGGGCCGGGCCGGGCTGCACAGTAAAAATATTAAAACCCACCCGGAACCGGCCCACTTAACCCAATCCGGTCAAACCCACTAAAACCCGGTCAAACCCGGTCAAACCCGGTTAAAAACCGGTCAAATATACACTATATACGCTATATACACAATGTATACATTAAATATACACTTCTATAGAAGATATATACACGTGTATACATTAAATATACACTTCTATATAAGATATATAAACATATACACATGTATACATTAAATATACACTTGTATAGAAGATATTAAAATTATAAATCGTTAAATAAAAAAAAATAAAAAACAACGACTAAGGAGTGAATGAATTTGTGAAATTTTATTGATTGCAAAATGATCCAAAATTTATAATTTACATGAATGAAAAATCTATAAATTATGCATCATTTTTTCCAACTCATTCATGTTAATATTAATTGGAACTTGCATAGGGTAGTCGAAGTCAACGGGGGAAAAACCATGCATTAGACTTGATTCTGCTGAGTTCTCCCGTGAAGTCATAATTTCTTCAAGTTTGAGGTCGTCGTTGGGCTCTGGTTCCATTCCTTGGTTTCTTCTTTCTGCTCTAATCCAATCTCTGAGGCAAACTAAAACATTCATTGCGTTGCTTCCCAATGAGTGTCGGTTGTCTCCAAGCTGCTGTCGTCCCTGACTGAAGGCGCTCTCTGATGCAACGGTTGACATAGGAACATTCAAGATATCTCTGGCTAATCTTGAAAGTACAGGATATTGTGATTCATTATTCCTCCACCAATCCAGCGTGTTGATCCGTCATCTGCGATCCTCTGGTGGCGTCCGCAGATAATATTTCAGCTCTTCCCGATAAGTTGATGTGTAAGCTCTCTCATCCACACTGTTCCAACAAGTTAAATCATAAAACGAATCAGGAAAACCACTATGTGCCGGCCTTTTAGAAGCTGATGGCTCCTCGGGAGGATGAGGAGCGACAGTTGGAGTGATATTTGTAGGTACGGCTAAATCAAATAAATCAGCATAGTGATTATATAATTTTTCTATGTACTCCTTTGCATCAGTCGTAGCCGTCCACAAATCAGGTTGTACTTGTTCAGAATCATGGTTAGTATTTATTTCTAAGTTAGTATAAATAAGAGTACTAAAGTGACACATATGATTATATTTCATGCACGGATTTAACATAGCAGCAACCAAGTAAATAGGGGGAATCGGGAAGAAATATTTTTTAAATTTCGTAAACATAGCGCCAACAGCTTCTTTATAACCTTCTTTATCTTTATATTGTCGGAGCAAACCAGAAATATCGGCTATATATGCCAAAATATTACAAACAGTAGGATAGTATGCACCGGAAAATTCAACCGTAGCTACATAAAATTTTTCTAAGAACTTAACAAGATCATTAATTATAACCCAATCAGAATTATGTAGCATGCAATCAGCAGAATCAGCAAATGAACCACAATGTTGGTTAAAAGCTAGTGTAATAGGAATTCTATATTTATAACAAGTTTTTAAAAATTCATACGTAGAATTCCATCTAATATCAATTTCCTCAGGCATCAAAATCGGTGCAAGTCCATTTTCTTGACATTTAACTTTAAATTCTTTAATTCTAGATCTACGATTATTTCCTTGAATAAAACCAACAGCAAGACGAATTTTTTCAATATAAACCTCAAAAAAGTCAAGACCATCTTTTACAATTAAATTATATATATGACATGCACACTTAACATGAAAAATTTCAGGAAAGGGCGGAGATAGCGTAGATTTTATTTTTGTTATAGCAGTCTTGTTGTTAGAAGCATTATCAAAAGCAATACATAAAATTTTATTTTCTATACCATAATATCCGGCAATTTTAATAATAGAATCAGCAATAAATTGTCCAGTATGTTTCCGATCTTCATCATATAAAAAAGCAAGAATACGTTTTTGCATTATGAAATTACTATCCATCCAATGACAAGTAACGGTTAAATAATCATTTTTATTTACAGCACGACCAAGATCGGAAGTTAGGGACAATCTACATTGAATATTTTTTAAGAATGTTGATAAATAAAAACAATATTGTGAATGGAGTCTAAAAATATCAGACCGACAAGTAGTTCTAGGAATACCATTAAACATAGGATTATAAATTGCTTGTATATAACGAATAAAGGCATCAGAAGAAGGAAAACTAAAAGGCAAACAACCCACAGCTACCATTTTAGCTATTTCTTCTCTGTCCCTCAATTTATTATACTTTTTCGCTACTTGACCGGTTGTTGGGTCCATTATAGTTTGCGTTGACCCACCAACATCCCCACCACCTTTTGCAATATTGAACTCTCTAGTGTGATCTTCAGCTATATGTCTCATTAACGTACCCGTACCCCCTTGCTTACCGCCACTTCTATGCTTATATTTTTGTTGACAAATATTGCACTGCACCTCAATATCTGATATACGTTCAAAAAATTGCCATGCAATACTAGTTCTTTTACGGGGTTTTGGGGCACTGGGAGGACGGGAAGGGAGATTAACTGATTCAGATCTAACGTTAGCATGTCCTACTGCGGGTGTTTCAGCAATATTTTCATCATCTTCGTCTACATTAACTGCATCTACTTCATTTTCTTCTTCTATACCGTAATTTTCCTGAAATTCTACATAATCCATATCGTGAGCACCTACACCTATTTCTTCCTCAAAAGGTGTACCAAGCGGTACCGGAGGCGAAGTCACACGGGTATATCTATTACTTGAACTACCTCTACCGCTAGTAATTCGCTTTTTACTACCACTACCGCTTCCGGGACAAAAATTTCTAACACCTTTAGCAGCGAGGTTTTTTAATTTATCCATAATATAAATTAAATTAAACTAAAAATATTCAAAATACACAAATATAATAAAATTAAATATTAAACAATTAATACAATAAATAAAAATTAAACGTAAGAGATGGAACGACAATACCAAATTTTGAAAGTATCCGAAGATTGCGACTTTAGAAACTTCCGCTCGTACTTTGTAAACGAAAAATTAAAAATTTAAATTGAACACTTTAAGAAATTAAATATATTGAATATTTGAGAATTGAGAATTGAGATTTGAGAGAGAATGAGATTTGAGAGAGTGAAAAATTGTGTGAGAAATGATTTGAAGTTGTAGGGTATTTATAGATTTATTTTGGGGATTAAAAAATATTTTTTTTTTTTTTTTTTTTAAGTTAATGGGCCCAAACTAGCCGTTTGGACCCAAAAACGGTAATATAGCCGTTGGGCCAACGGCTAGTTTGGCCCAATAATTAAAATTTTTTTTTTTTTTAATGTCGGGCCGGTTAACCGGGTTGGTCCGGGCCGGGTTAACCGGGCCCAGTTTAAAAAAAAAACCGAACCGGAACCCGGAACCCTAAAGCCCTAGGGCTTACCGGGCCGGGTCAAACCGGTCCGGTTTGATATGTAGGGCCGGTTCGGGCCGGGCCAGCCCGGCCCGTTTGACAGGTTTATTTGACCCCTAACCAAATGAACTCCAAATCTGATTTTTTTTGTAGATCTAGGTTTCTTAGGCCAAGGTGAGCTCAAATAACAATAAATAACAACCAACAAATGTCCACAACACAAAAACCACATGGATCTAGCTTCTTGAAGCTTCAAAACGCCATAACCATGGTGGATCTAGCTCAAAATTGACCAAATCTTGTTCCAAATGTAGATCTAGACTCCCTAGGTGTTAGAGAACAAGAATCTAACACAAGAAACCTTCAAAACAAAGTAAAATCTTGTAGATATAAGACTCTAAATTCTGATCTAACACAAGACAACACTAGACACCATTTTTTTTTTTTGTATTTTCTGATTTTTTTTTTTACTTTTTTTTGTTGAGATTTTCTAAATAAGAACACTAAAACCAAGATTTAGGGATGTTGGAACAACCCTAACCAAGGATTTTATACCAAATGATAGCCTAATGGCTATGAACACACGAAAATGGTTACTAAGATGCAAATTCCAGCAACCAAATAAAGAGAAAACAACACATAGAATGGAAATGAAGAAGAAGAATGCTTGAAATTAAAGGATAGATAGAAAGATCCTTACTCCTATTCAATGATTAGAACTAGAAGATGTTTCAAAATCTTCAACACACCTCACAAATAAGAGTTCAAACCTTCCTCTTAGGTGACCCAAAGGAAACACTCTTCCTCAAGTACACCTTTCTTGCCAAATTATCCAAAACAAGTGAAACCCTAACTTCAAATGTTCTTGGACCAATTTTCAGATTCTAAGAGCTAAAACTAGAGAATAAAGCTACATTATAAGAGTAATATACAAATGTCATCAAAGTCTAATGAAAACAGAAGCAAAATGGTCTATTTATACTATTACATGCCAAATGACAAAACTACCCTTAATGAGCTAAGGGAATTGGGCTCCTCTTGAGTGTTTCCTTGGAGTGCAAAATGTCTTCATTAATCTTCACTTGAGGCGCCTATTGAGTGCATAAGTTCCCCTCCTTTCTTCTCTTGACCAAGGCTTCCAAATACTCCGAAAAGTCTTCAATTACTTGCTAATTCCGAAGCCTTGACCCCTTAGATGATTCCTTGTACTTTTGATGCTCCTTGTGCTTGTATCATCAACAAACGGACCCAAGACTAATTCTCAACCTAGTAGGTAGTTACTAGTTTGCTAATTAGTGATAGATTTTAACACACAAGGAACTAGAATCAAAAAAAAAAACTAAGAAAAATCTAATTTTAGAGATGAATTTGGTTAATCACAAGTGATGATGTGGCACTACGTGGTTGGTTGTCTCTTTTTTGAATTTTTTTCATTTCCCAATCCCATGTTTCGGTCAAGTATCAATTTTGGGAAGAAGAATTTTCAGATTTGAGAGGGTAAGTAAACAATTTGGAGCCCTTTCAAGACTCTAAATGAAATTAAAATGAAATGGTCCCCCCCAATTAATTACAAGTGTACTTGATTTGTCCTTTGGTCCCCCCTTTCTTTTGGATGGATTAGGAATATACAAGGGAATATTCTTGGACTAACAACAAGCACACTCTCTTTCTTTCCTTCTTTTGGATCAAACAAACACTTTGAATATTCTTTTTCACTAAGATATGAAGATCATGGATGAACAAGATGAATATTCAAGTGTTGACCAAGTTTGACCAACAAGCAAATGAACTCCAAATCTGAATTTTCTTTTAGATCTAAGTTCCTTAGACCAAGACAAACACAACCAACATAAAATCAGCCACAAAATACCACAAACAAGATGACTAAAAACGAGATCCCACCTCAAAAGCTTCAAACAAAGCACAACAATGGTGGATCAAGCTCAAATTCAACCAAACTTCACTCTAAAGGTAGATCTAGACACTTTTAGTGTTAGAGAACAAGAATCTAACACTAGAAACTATAAAAACACAACAAAAACTTGTAGATATAACTTGGAAATTTCGGATCTACAACAAACAACAAGACAACACAATTTTTTTTTGAGATTTTCGGATTTTTTTACTCTTTTTGTGGGATTTTCTTAATAAGAACACTAAAACCAAGATTTAGGGATGTTGGAACAACCCTAACCAAGTCTTTGATACCAAATGATAGCCTAAATGGCTATGAACACACGAAATTGACACAAAAATGCAAAAATCAGAAAGTAAACAAAGGGAAAATCAACACACTAGAAGGATATAAAGAAGAAGAATGCTAGAAATTAAAGGATAGATAGAAAGACCCTTACTCCTATTCAATGATTAGCACTAGAAGATGTTTCAAATATTCAAACACACCTCACAAATAAGAGTTCAAACCTTCCTCTTAGGTGACCCAAAGGACTCACACTTCCTCAAGCACACCTTTCTTGCCAAATCATCCAAGATAAGTGAAAACACTAACTTTCAAATGTTCATGGACCAAGTTTTGGTTCTAAGAGATACAACTGCAAGACTAAAGCTACAAAATATGAGTAATACTCAATTTCAATTCATCAAAGTCTAATGAAAATAGAAGCTAATAGGTCTATTTATACTATTACTTAACAATGACTAAAATACCCTTAATGAAGGGTGCTCCTTTGAAGTGTAAAAGAGAGCCATCAAAAGACAATATTGCCCTTAATAATCCCAAGTATAGGCGACCTTGGAGTGTAAGAACCCTTTCTCCAATCTTCAACTTGAACAAGGCGTTGTAATGGTTCCAAAACGTCTTCAAGCATTTTCAAATCCGAGTGTTGAACCTTTGACAATCCGAAGCATGAAGCTTTGATAAGACCTTGTAATTCTTGTGCTCTTTATGCTTGTATCAGTGGTCCCCGATCCTGGTTGGACTTGAGATAACCATTATGACAAGGCCCCGGGCCAGGTCATGTCAGTTGGTATTAGAACTTTAGGTTCATGGTCAATTGGGAGTCCGTAAAGCCATGTCGAGTAGAGTCTCTTTTAAGAATGTATAGTACGTCACACTCATAAGGTAGAGACTACAAGGCATTTAGGAATGTTTCACTTTATTGGTATTGTATTTTCAAGCTTGGAGTCTAAGTCCTGGAATCTTCTATAATCCTGGTTTGTTCTCTTTTCAGATTATGCCTCGACGATCTAAGATGCAAGGTAACTCTTTTGTCCTAACTGGGGAAAATGTTGAAGGAACACGTAATTCTCAGAGGATCTATACTCAGTCTAATGGTCTAGTCCCTGATATATCTAGAGTTCCACCTGTTGCTACTAGTCCTCCTCAGGGTGATGTGACTAATGTAGAATTTTGCCAATCAATTCATGTTATTGCTTAGTTTGTTGCTGATCAGGCTGAGCAGGAGTCATATGGTGTTTTATGTCCTGAGGCCACAGGGGTTGGCTAGTTTATGAAGATAAATCCTCCTACTTTTAGTGGTGTGAAGGGGGAGGAGGATCTTTATGGTTTCTTGGATGAAATGGAGAAAATCTTCAGGGTGTTGTAGGCCACGAATATGGAAGGGGTGAATTTTGTTGTTTACCAACTTAAGGATGTGGCATACCAATGGTACGAGGAGTGGGATAAGGTGAGAGTTGATGTTTAGGATTCAACTTTTGTGGGAGACTTTCTCTAATATTTTTCTGGACTACTTCTTTCCTCAAGAGTTGAGGGAAGCAAAGGAGAAGGAATTTGTCAATCTAAGATAAGGAAAAATGTCTATCAAGGAATATGCCTTGAAATTTCAACAACTGACAAAGTATGCTCCAAAATTGGGGTCTGATTGTAAAACCCCATAAACTTCTAGTCCATTTCAGTCCTATATAGTATGCCAAAAGAAGTCCCAGACTTAGAAAAAATTAAGCTAAGTGTTAAGACTTAGTCTCATTTTTGCCTCGATTTTTCTATGGTCTCATTTTCGATCTTTTCGGCCTTAGATTGTCAATTTTTTAAAATTAATTCATTATCAGGGTTATCAATAGGTCATCTCGGGTGATTTTTGGAATTTTTAGACATTGTTTGAGACATATTTAGATGACCAAAATAGCAAGCCAACGCGATCAGTATGCGTCGCTTGGCTATAGCGTCGTCACCATTGACACGGCGCGGTCGGTAATCGCATCGATACCATCGATGCGGCGCATCACCTGTCGCATTACTAGGCACTTTTTTCTTACTAAATTACAAATTGATGGGGGAAAAGAAGTCATTTTCCACCCATATTAACCCACCTATATCACAAAATTAAGGATCCAAAAAGGCAAATATACTCATCTTTTCACAAATTCTCCCAAGAACAAAGCCCTAGTTTCTTCAAGTTCAAGTCCAAGTTTCAAGAATTCATCAATAATTCTCATGAATTCAACAGTCAAGGTATGTTTAGGTGTTCATCTTTGGGTTCCTTCCACCTTTGGAGTTCAAGAATCTTTCTTTAAAACTTAGATTATGATTTACATTCTTGAATGGAATTGTATTCATGTATGTGTTGTTGTGTGGGATTTCAAGCCAAGAATATTTTGAGTTTCATGTGAATTAACTAGAATGTATGTTGATTTATGTAAACCTCATGTTAAATCCTTGAATTGTGGTGTTGAATGTGGTAGTTATGATAATCATATATTGCTCATTCTCATGTACAAGAATTATGTATCCTAAGTATTTGACAAAATTTCTATGTGAAGGAATTATGCATGATAACTTATGTGTGATACTTTTAAGGTTGATATATGGTTCTGTTATCTATACAATCGAGTCCTAGGGGTATTGAATACCCAAAATTTAGCTTTTGTCTAATTTTCTAGAGTCTACAGAATGAATTTAGTTATACCATGAGTGAGATCACTCAGTTAGTTAATGTAGTCAAGTGTCAGTTCAGTCAAGCCTAGTACAGTCTAATGATTAGTTCAGTGTCGATTCAGTTGGAAGTAGGATTCAGCACCAAGCGACCCCAGGGATGGGGGCATTACTGCCAGCAGAGGGTTTGACCCTTAGTAGCAGTCCCTGCATTACAAAACTATGTAGCCAGCATAGGGTAAATTATCTTTCTGCTAGACTAGGGTTGACGTAATCATATACATATCATTAGTCTTCTTGCCAGATTAGGGTTGACCCAGCTCATGTTAGTAACCCATGACACGGTGCTAACACTCTTCCAATTGGTGTTACAGGTTGGACCCCAAATCAGTCCATAATCGGGGTATATCGGTTAGATGATAACTCCCATAGTTACAGTTCCAGTATTCAGCAATCAGTATCCAGTATTCAGTATCCAGTATTTAGTATTCAGTATTCAGTACAGAACTCAGTTCAGTTCTACTCGATCATGACTTATAGTTATCAGTTATTCATTTATCAAAAACTCAGTACTTTAGCTTCAGACTAATTCAGAGAGATGATATATACTTGGTATTACATGTTCAGTACTTACAGTAGTCCCAGTCTTGTATATCCTCTCATCCAGTTATTTCATGATATTTAGTTATTATTCCCATGCACATGAACCCATGCATATCAGCCTAACCTCACCTAGCATACCAGTACATTCAAAGTACTGACACATACTCTTTCTTTGTGCTACGATGTCTCATGTCATAGTTTCAGATACTCGAGTTCCTGACCGTAACTAGCAAGATCAGTCTATCAATCGTATCTATAGTAGTGACTCCTCATCCATCGAGGATGTGACACTCATTTAGTTATTTAATTATTTATAGTATTTCAGTTTTTCAGTTACTATCAGACAGTAATTGGAGTTAGTTGGGGCCTGTCCCTTCAGCTCATTTATTTTAGATGTTAGAGGCTTTCAGACACTTTCAGTTAGCAGTTATTCTACAAATGTACTCAGTATTGATTCAATTTTATGAACCTTATGGCATTTTCAATTTTACTTCCACATATGTTTTCATGATTATTATTCAGTGCTCACAGCAGGTACCAGTCATGGGTTAGCTTGTGGTCCTTCGGGATTGTAAGCACTATGTGATGCCCAGGGTGTAGTATCGAGGCATTAAAAAATTGGTATCAGAGCCTAAAGTTCTAAAGTTTCCTAGGGAGTCTAAAAGCCGCTTCAAGTAGAGTCTTGTGCATGGGTATGTAGTGCACCATACTTATGGATAAGAGGCTATGAGGTGTTTTTAGGAAAAGTTCCCTTCGTTCTGTGTTCATATCATGTAAGTGAGCATGAGCTCAAGTTAAACTCTCTGTCTAATTCCAATCTTCCTTCCGTTTACAGAATATGCCTCCTAGAAAGACTAGCGAAAAAAGAAACGAGAATCAACCCGCACCTCCGTCAGTACAGGAAGATTACCTGAATGAGCATGTCTCTTACACCAAAATTAGAGTTGCTTTCAATTTCTTAGTTTATTCAGTAGTTTCTTAGAATAATATGCAGGTTGTTGTCCTATTTAGGCTTTTAATTCATGCATAACTGAGTGGGAGGGGGAGCGTAGAAAGAAAGAGAGAAAGAATAAGAGAGACAGAACAAGTAGTTTTAAGCCTAGGTCAAGGGGTAGTAACCGTTCCCAATACCATCAAAAATTCTCATCCCCAGCTCCGTCTTCAGCCAGTGAGCTAGTGCCTAAGTTTAAGAATGATAGTCGAGATAAAGCACCAGGATCTAAGTCACAAGGTAGTGGGAATGGTGTTCGTACTAATACACTTTGTGAAGAATGTGGTAAGAATATAAGGGTGTGTGTAGAGCCGACAGTGATGTGTATTTTGGGTGTGGTAAGCCAGGCCACAAAGTCAGAGATTGCCAAAAGAGTGGTCAGTAGGGTTGGTCCAACCGTACTCCAGTTTCATCTAGTCACCTGACTCAGTAACGTGTTGTCGTTTTCAGTGTTAATAGTGGTCAGTGTCAGAACAGGCTATATATAATTCAGTCCCGACAGGATCAGGAAAGTTCTCCTGATATGGTTACGGGTACGTTACCGACCATTCATTTATATGTTTATGCCTTATTAGATCCTGGAGCTTCTCATTGTTTTGTAACCCCCGATGTAGTTGTCGAGTTCAGTATCAGTCCTGAAACCTTAGCAGAGCCCTTCTCAGTGCCTACACTAGTGGAAAAATCTATCCTAGCCCGACGAGTATACAGAAATTGCCTGGTTATAGTATCCCAGTAAATCACTTCAGTTGATTTCAGAAATAGAGCAGTTCAGTTTCAACTTCTCAATGAACCAATCAATGAATAAAGGGGTAGTACCTCAGTGCTTAGGAGTCAGACGTGATTTTAGATTCCTTCTCAGAATCCTATGACAGCATATGATCTAGAGTTAGAAGCATAAAACTAGGAGTTTAGCAGCAGCAGTAGAGTTGGGATAGTGTTATCCGAATTCAGTAGAGTATGTATTCCATGGGGGATAATTGTATGAAAGGTGATCGATATGTTTGAAATAGTGTATGCAAGAATTTATGTTTGGCGATTTGAAATTATGTGTTGTTGATGTTGGTGTAGTGGTAATTCTCATGGTGTTGGGAAAATATAAGTTTAGAGAAGTGATATATAGGTTATGATGAAATTAGTATGGTTCATTGAAGGCTCGAGGATATCCATGTTAAGTGTTAGAATCTAAGTTTGAACCTTTGCAGATTGAACTAATAGAAGAAAGAGTTGATAATTCTAAGTTAGTCAGTTCTTAAGTTTTACATGTTGTATTTGGGGCTATATAAAGTTAATAGTTCTATCTCAGAAGGAAGTATCATTCATAGGGTTTTTACACTTTCAGGTACAGTCTTTCAAGGTGAGTTTAGTGTTTATGAGTCTTGTTATATCTCGTACTTTAGAGTAAAGTGGTTTCAGTTCAGTTTAAAGTTTGTTAAGTGGTCCACAGACTTATAATGATGGCTTTAAGCTAAGGGAAAGATAGTAGAACAAGTGACCAAGTCAGGATCTCAGATTCTAGTAGTGATGCTAGTGTGTTGTAGAGCAACACTAGGGGGAGATGCCCGACCCATGCTTATTTCAGAATTTGTACTTCAGTTATTGTGATATTTACTCATGCCTTACATATCAGCTCTATGCTCATAGCTCATATTCATACACTTTCTATAGAATCATGTACGTTTCCAGTCCCTCGTATAAGGAGTTCCAGTTTGCTCAGCAGTTCAAATCATGTTCCATGAATTCAAAAATTCCAAACTCAAGTCATGCATCTCATGACTCATGTGCTTATTCTTTATAATATGTTCAGTTCCATTACTCATGCAACACTCCTAATGATCAACAAAATTTATATTATGTCATGTATATCCTCAGTTTAGGTCTCTTGATGACTCCATGATGTTAATATTCTATTTCTCAAGCCTCTTTTAAGTGTCAAGTTCTGTATAGCGCTCATTCATGCTTCAGGTCCTTATGTTTTAGCCTTTCAGTGACCTCTCTGTATGAAATAATGTAGTGATGAGCAATTGCTTAGATGGGAGAGAGTAAATGTTTCAGGCTAAGGAAATATTATTACATGCTTGTTTTCCTCGAGGTTGTAGTTATGAAGATAGGCTTGAATGTCATGTTGGTATATAAGAGGATAAATGCATTACGCATTAGTGAATGGTTAGTAAGAGGTTGTATTTAGTTGTTAAATAGGAAATTAGAATTATTCATGGGATGAGAGGTTGTGAAAATGCAGGGTGTATTGAATTCATGATTCAGATTAGTATTACATTGTTATGTGTGCATTTCGTAGATTCGAGTAGGCTTGTATATAGTGGGAGAATTCATTTTATCTCATACTTTAGTAAGTAGAGTTATCAGTGCCCATGTGAATATTTTTAATAGTCTCAGGTGAAGTGCAGTATTAAGGTAGAAGGTATAGTCGAGAGAGTATTTGAGGAGTATGTCTAAGCTTGAAAGATAGTAGTTGCAGTGCTTAAGGCCTAGTAGATCTATCCTAGCTGATGTTTCGTAGGCCTGGGTTTTATGTTACAGAATTTTAGCCTTGTTGTGATTTCTTATCCAAATGTCTTATTCAGACCATGCCTAAGATTCCTTGCTCCCTAAAAGTCATTAGAACTTCTTAGAAAGAGTGTTGAATAAATACTCCAGTTAAATATAAGCTTTCAGTATGAGTTAGTCTGTATATCTAGCAATTCGGATTAGCAGTCAGACAGACAGGTTCCTATGGTTTTTCAGTCTTTTGATCTAGTCTTACTATCTAAAGTTTCATGAATATATCCCTTCAAAGAAATAGTTTGTTCGCATCCATGTAAATTGTGAATCCAATTCAGTTCATGCATCATATTTTAGATCCCAGATAGTCAGTCATGATTCAGTCCATAACATCTCGTGCATCATCTTAGTTTTCCTAGTATTTCAATCAATTCAGTATCATTCAGGGGACGAACTATTCCAAGAGGGAGATGTAATACCCCCGAGCTTTTCATGTACTGAATCTCTTATCTTTTCTTCAAGAAACCAAATCCAACCAGAGGTAATGGTTACTCATAAGTTGACTCTCTCATTCCTATCTCAGCCTTATAACCATTCTCATGTCACTGCATGTGTTCAAGAAATCAGTTCAGTTTATGTTATCCAGTTCATGTATCATATTTTAGACTCAGTTATGATCTTATGTTACCATTCATTCGTGTTTAGTAAATGATCTCAGATTCTTTAATATTCTCAACTTAAGGTAACAATTTTTCTTAGAATCTCTCCTTTCCATACTCAATTTCAGCTGCATATCATTCTCATATCATTTATGCATTCATGAATCTGTTCGGTCATATGTCACATCTCAAGATTCAGTTATGCACGTCAGTATAGTCACAGTACCTCAGTGCCCCTGAGCTTAATCAGTCTCATTCGAGAACGAATATTCCCAAGGGGGAGATATTGTAAGACCCCGTAAAGTCCTAGTCCATTTCAGTCCTATATAGCATGCCAAAAGAGGTCCCATACTTAGAAAAAATTCAGCCAAGTGTTAAGACTTAGTCTCATTTTGTCCTTGATTTTTCAATGGTCTCAGTTTCAATCTTTTCGGCCTTAGATTGTCGATTTCTTTAAATTAATTCATTATTAGGGTTATCTATAGGTCATCTCGGGTGAGTTTTGGAATTTTTGGACATCGTTTGAGATACGTTTGGGTGACCAAACCAACAAGCCAACGCGATCAGGATGCATCGCTTGGCTATCGCGTCGTCACCATTGACATGGTGCATTGGTAATCGCATCGATACCATCGATGCGGCGCGGCGCCTATCGCATCACTGGGAAGTGTTTGCTTACTAATTATGGGTTTGTGGGGTAAAGAAGTCATTTTTCACCCATCTTAACCCACCTATATCACTAAATTAAGGATCCAAAAGGGCAAATATACTCATCTTTTTACAAATTCTCTCAAGAACAAAGCCCTAGTTTCTTCAAGTTCAAGTCCAAGTTTCAAGAATTCACCAATAATTCTCATGAATTCAACAGTCAAGGTATGTTTAGGTGTTCATCCTTGGGTTCCTTCCACCTTTGGAGTTCAAGAATCTTTCTTTAAAACTTAGATTATGATTTACATTCTTGAATGGAATTATGTTCATGTATGTGTTGTTGTGTGGGATTTCAAGTCAAGAATATTTTGAGTTTCATGTGAATTAACTAGAATATATGTTGATTTATGTAACCCTCATGTTAAATCCTTGAATTGTGGTGTTGAATGTGGTAGTTATGATAATCATATATTGCTCATTCTCATGAACAAGAATTATGTATCCTAAGTGTTTGACAAAATATCTATATGAAGGAATTATGCATGATAGCTTATGTCTGATGCTTTTTAGGTTGAGATATGGTTTAATTATCTATGCAATCGAGTCCTGAGGGTATCGAATACCTGAAATTTAGATGTTGTTTAGTTTTCCAGAGTCTACAGAACGAATTTAGTTATACCATGAGCGAGATCACTCAGTCAGTTAATGTAGTCAAGTGCCAGTTCAGTCATGCCTAGTACAATCTACTGATCAGTTCAGTATCGATTCAGTTGTGAGTAGGATTCAGCACCGGGAAAATCCAGGGATGGGGGCATTCCTGTAGAGAGTTTGACCCTTAGTAGCAGTCCCTGCATTACAGAACTACGTAGCCAGCGTAGGGTAAATCGTCTTTCTGCCAGACTAGGGTTGATGTAATCATATACATCTCATGAGTATTCCTACTAGATTAGGGTTGACCCAGCTCATGTTAGTAACCCGTGGCACTGTGCTAACACTCTTCCAATTGGGGTTACAGGTTGGAATCCAAATCAATCCATAATCAGGGTATGTCGGTTAAATGATAACTCCCACAATTACAGTTTCAGTATTCAGTAATTAGTATCTAGTATTCAGTATTCAATACAGAACTCAGTTCAATTCTACATGATCATGACTTACAGTTATCAGTTATTCAGTTATCAAAAATTTAATACTTCATCTTTAGACTAATTCAGATAGACGATATATGTTTGGTATTACATGTTCAGTACTTACAGTAGTCCCAGTCTTTCATATCCTTCCGTGTAGTTATTTCATGATATTTAGTTATTATTCTCATGCACATAAACCCATGCATATCAGCCAAACCTTATCTAGCATACCAGTACATTTAAAGTACTGATGCATACTTTTTCTTTGCGTTATGATGTCTCATATCATAGGTTTGGATGCTCGGGTTCCTGACCGTACCTAGCCAGATCAGTCTATCAGTCGCAGCTACAGTAGTCAGTCCTCATCCATTGAGGATGTGACACTCATTTAGTTATTTTATTATTTATAGTATGTCAGTTTTTCAATTACTATCAGATAGTAGTTGGAGTTAGTTGGGGCTTGTCCCTTTAACTCATTTATTTCAAATGTTAGAGGCTTTCAGACACTTTCAGTTAGTAGTTATTCTACAGATGTACTCAGTATTGATTCAGTTTTATAAACCTTATGGCATTTTCAACTTTACTTTTGCATATATTTTCATGATTATTATTCAGTGCTCACAACAGGTAACAGTCATGAGTTAGCTTGTGGTCCTTTGGGATTGTAAACATCGTGTGATGCCCACGGTGTAGTCTCGGGGCGTTACACTAATATAAGGGCAAGGATGAGAAAGTTCACTTCTGTACTATCTCCTAATTTGATCCTTGAAAGCAAGACTGCATTATTGATCAAAGACATGGATATCTCTAGGTTGGTAGTTCATATGCAATAGATGGAAGAAGAAAAGAGAAAGCAGGCTGAGTTTGAGAAAAGGCAGGGTAAGAAGTTTAGGTCATCTGAATAGTGTGGTGCTTAATAGCAAGGTGGTTGAGATGGTGGTAAGTGTCCAAAGAAGAAGTGGGAGATTTCTGGTTCCTTCTCTGCAGCTAGTGCTCCTTACCCAAAATAGTTGGGTGATAGGCGTTAGTAGGGTGGTAATAATTTTTGGGCACAGGGTGCCCAATCTCAGGCAAGTGGGGCTCAGTCGGCCTTATTATGCCCTCTTTGTCGGTTCTATGGTAGGTTGCATAGGGGTTTCTATGATGAGGGTTGGGATAGGTCTTTCAAATATGGTCATCCAAGTCGTATGGTTAGAAACTGTCTAGTTGGTAAGGGTGTTGGGGTGAGTAAGGCTCTAGTTTCTTCATCTTTTGCTCCTGCACCAAAGGGTGCTACTTTTGCATATGTTTCTACTTCTGGTACTAGCGCAGGTCGGAATAGGTTATATTCTCTTTCTCTTCGGCAGGAATCTGAGGCATCACCTGATGTCGTTACTGGTACATTACAACTCTTTTTTCGTAAAGTGTATTGTATGCTTGATATAGGGCCCACTCTCTGTTATGTGACCCCACTTATGGTTGTGTATTTTGGTTTTGATCCTAAGGTTATTTCAAATCCTTTTTATATTTCTATCCCGAAAAGAGACTGTGATTTCTACGAGAGCCTATAGGGGGGTATCTATTGGTATTAGGCAGACTTTGGTGGATTTGTTTGAACTTGATATAGTTGATTTTGATGTTATTCTGGGGATGGATTGGTTACACTCTTGTTACGCGTCCTTAGATTAACGAACCCGTAAGGTTGTCTTTAGGTTCCCCGGTGAATCGGTTATTAAGTGGAAGGATGGTTCCCTAGATCCTAGGGGGAGGTTTATTTCTTATCTTAGAGATCAGATTAATCTTCAAATGGTGTCTCTATCATTTGGTCTGGGTTAAAGATTCTAGCTGGGAAGGTCCTTCTTTACATTCGATTCTGGTGGTAAATGAGTTTCCTGAGGTCTTTCCGGATGATGTTCCTGGTGTTCCTATGAATAGGGATATTGAATTTGGTATTGACTTGGTTTCGTACACTCGTCCAATATCTATTCCTCCTTATAAAATGGCTTCGGCTGAATTGAGAGAACTCAAGGATCAACTTAAGGTATTTTGGATAAGGGTTTCATCCATTCTAGTGTATTCCCATGGGGTGTACCGATGTTATTCATGCGAAAGAAGGATGGTTCCCTTCGGATGTGCATTGACTATCAGAAATTAAATAAGGTAACGGTTAAGAACAAGTATTCTGTCCCAAGGATGGATGACTTATTTGATCAGCTGCAAGGTGCCAAATTCTTTTCTAAGATAGATCTTCGGTCTGGATATCATCATCTTAAGATTAGGGAGAAGGATATCCCTAAAATGGATTTTCGTACTCAGTATGATCACTTTGAGTTCTTGGTGATGTCATTCTGTTTGACTAATGCCCCGACGGCATTTATGGATTTGATGAACAGGGTTTTCAGGCAGTTTCTGGATCTTTTTGTCATTGTGTTTATTGGTAACATCTTGGTGTATTCTAAGAGTGAGGTGGATTATGCTAATTACCTCCGTGTTGTGTTGCAGACCTTGAAGGAGCAACAATTGTATTTCAAATTCTCCAAGTGTGAGTTTTGGTTGAACTTTGTGACTTTTCTTGGTCATATTATTTCTAGTGAGGGGATCATAGTGGATCCACAAAAGGTGGTTTTGGTTAAAAGGTGGCCTAGACCCACGACTCCTACTGACATTCGGAGCTTCTTGGGTTTGGCTGGGTATTATAGGCGATTCGTGGAAAGTTTCTCGATGATAGCTACCTCATTGACTAAGTTGACTTAAAAGAAGGTAAGTTTTCTTGGTCAGATGCTTATGAATGGAGTTTTGAGAAGCTGGAGAATAAGTTAACTTCAGCTCCAATTTTGACATTGCCTGAAGGTAATGAGGGGTTTGTGGTTTATTGTGATGCGTCCCAGGTGGGACTTGGTTGCGTTTTGATGTAGCATGGGAAGGAAATTACCTATGCTTCTAGGCAGTTGAAGGTGCATGAGAGGAATTATCCTGCTCATGATTTGGAGCTTTTAGTGGTGGTTTTTACTTTGAAAATGTGGAAGCATTATTTATATGGAGTGCACGTGGATATCTTTTCTGATCATAAGAGTATATAGTATGTGTTCACTCAGAAGAAGCTAAATCTCAGTAGAGGAGATGGTTGGAGCTTCTTAAGGACTATGATATGAGTCTTCGCTACCACCCCAGGTAAACCTAATATGGTTAATGATACTCTTAGCAGGTTGTCCATGGGTAGTTTAGCTCATGTGGAGAAGGAGAAGTGGGAATTGGTGAAGGATATTCATCGCTTGGCAAATCTTAGAGTTCGTCTCTTAGACTTCAATAATGGTGATGTGATAGTATAGGAAGTGATTCGATCGTCTCTTGGTACCGAGATTAATTAGAAGCAAATTCTAGATCCTATATTGATAAAAATCAAGGATGATTTAGGTTGGCAAAGGGTGATGGTATTTGAGATCGATGGTGATGGTACTTTGAGGTACCAAGGGCGGTTATGTGTTCCTGACGTTGATGGTTTGTGACAAAGGATTTGGTTGAGGCGCATGAATCGCGTTATGTTGTCCATCCCGATTCGACAAAAATATATCATGATCTCAAAGAGATGTATTGGTGGAGTGGTATGAAAAGGGATGTGGCTGATTTTATGGCTAAATGTATGGTGTGCCAACAAGTCAAAGTTGAGCACATGAGTCTTGAAGGGTTGTACTAGGACATTGAATTGCCTGAATGGAAATGGGAAGTAATCAATATGGATTTCATTGTCTGTTTTTCTTGGTCTCAAAATCAATTTGATTTAATTTGGGTTATCATGGATAAAATGACAAAGTCCGCTCACTTCTTGCCGGTGCGGACTGACTTTTCAACTGAGGACTATGCAAGGTTGTATCTTCATGAAATTGTGAAGCTACATGGGGTACCTATTTTGATTATCTCTGATCAAGGTACGAAGTTTTCATCTCACTTCTGGTGGTCTTTTTAGAAGGGGTTGCGTACTAAGGTTAGTCTAAGTACTGGTTTTCATCCACAGATGGATGGACAAGTAGAGGGGACTATTTAAATATTGGAGGACATTTTTCATGCTTGTGTGATTGATTATGGTGGAAATTGGGTTGAGCATCTACCTTTGGTAGAGTTTGCTTACAACAATAGTTATTATGCTAGCATTGGGATGGCCCATTTTAAAGCATTGTATGGTAGGAGGTGTAGATCTCCTATTGGATGGTTTGAGCTTGGTGAGGCAGGTATGTTTGGTCCGGATTTGGTTTATCGGGCTATGAAAAAGGTGAAGGTGATTTGGGATAGGCTTAAGGCTGCTCAAAGTCGCCAAAAGTCCTATACGGATGTAAGGCGTAGAGACTTGGAATTCGAGGTTGAGGATAAGGTGTTCCTAAAGGTATATCCCATGAAGGGAATGATGCGATTCAGTAAAAAGGGGAAGCTCAGTCCCCGATATGTTGGTCCTTATGTGGTTTAGCAGAGGGTTGGTAACGTAGCGTATGAATTGGAGTTGCCTTCTAGTTTGAGCTCTATTCATCCAGTATTTCTGTCTCTATGTTGAGAAAGTATCTTGGTGATCCTTTTTTTATGGTTCTTTTGGGAGGATTGGGTATCTCGGGTTCTCTATCTTATTAAGATATCCCGATTGAGATATTGTATTGGAAGGTTCGTAGGTTATGGACCAAGGATATGGCCTCGATTAAGGTTCTATGGTGGAACCACAAGGTGGAAGAGGCTACATGGGAAGCAGAAGCGGACATGAAGTCCAAATAGCTGCATTTGTTTTCTTCTCTAGATATTCGTACGGAAGGTATGTGTTCTTGATCACATCTTTGTTTTCTAACTTTGTTAATGGTTGGATTGGTATTTGATAATACAAATGAATTATGCTTGTGTTTGGCCTAGCTTTTTCGTCATCCGGGGACGAATGATCCTGGTGGGAGAGACTGAAACACCCTGGGTTTGGGACCCTTAGAAAATTTCTTGGATTTCTGGATTCTGTGCTACATACGACTTGTGGGTACCAGTCGTATGATGGGGTACGAATGGTATGCCTTGGTCATATGCTAACCAGTGATGGTTGGTGGGTTAGATTGTTTTTGGAATGGGTACGACTTGGTTGGCATGAGTCGTATGGTTGGTGATGGGTCGTATGGTTTGGATTTTTCCTTCACTTAATCTGAGACTTAGTAACTTAAGTTGCATCTGAGTACAAGTGTCTCACCATGAGCTGTAAGATAGGGTACGAGTCATACTACAGACTCGTATAGTAGGTAGTGATCAAACCTCCTCCGATTCTATTCTGTCAGGTATATGGTTTAGGGGTACTAATCGTATAGTTGGGTACAACTTGGGTTGGGTAAGTCGTATGGTGGATAGTGTTGGGTCTAAGAGGGAGGCCTAGGGTACGAGTAGTGGGACCACTTGTATTGGAGGGTACGACTGGTATGGGAGAGTCGTATCATCTGACGAGAATTTTAAGCAGTTAAGTTGGGGGTAATCTGGATATTTTACCACTTATCCACTTAAGGCCCCACGACCTATTCACTATTGAGCCATCATTTATCCTATTATTCTAATCTTAAATGCTTAAAAACTCTCTTTAATTCTCTCTAAGGCTTTTGGGTAAAAGAAGGCTAGGGTTTCGTCTAGAGAATCAATTTGGGGCTTGTACGGGTGATTTCTCTCCATCATCTTCGGAATTTAAGGCATGCACTCCTCCCTTATTGTTAGTTCCAACTAAAGTCATGTTTTGTACAATGTTTTCATGGCATGATTATTGTATGGTTTTGGGGGTTTTCAAATATATGTTGGGGGTTTTGTATTAAATGTTTGGTTATGGTTTTTCCATGTTTTAATTATGTAATTACATGTTTTAATGGTGGTTTGGATAATTGGTTGCATGAGAATGGTTAATTGGTAATTGGGATTAGTTATGGAAACACTATGCCCCCAACATGTTTGATAAAATGCCCATGAGAATGTTTTTACCATATTATTGGACTTTTAACGAAACTATTGCATGGTATGGTTTGGTAATGGAACCCTAAATGGTATAAATGGTTTGGAATGGTTAAATGGTAAGGTATGGTGGTCATGGTTATGGTTAATTAAACATCCTTGTTGGGTACAAGGGAATCCCCCAAGTAAACATGTTAATGAGTAACTTATGGGGTACATGGGATTCCCCTAATCAAACTTAATAATGGAACACGTGTGGGGTACACGGAATTCTCCCAAGTCAACTTGATAATACAATCTATGGGTACATGGGAATCCCTTCACAAAAAGTTTGGCTAAGGACATTGCTTGCAAGCTATAGTTGATATGACGATACCACTACTTATAGCCTTGGTTAATAATAATGGAATAAAGGTTTGGTTGGATGGTATGGTTGGATGGTAATGGTTTTAATTGGGCAATAATAGCGGGGTGTGATAGCTAATCGTGAAGGTGCGAGTCCAATGGACGGACACTGGAAACTCATGTTTGCCGACATGAGGGTTGGTCATGGCGACCATATATGATACTATGAGGTACATGGAAATCCTCTAAGTACACTGTACATATGTATCATAGAGAGCGAAGGGTACTCGGGAATCCCCTACTCCTATGGTATCTCTGATTCGTGAGGCTACACGTATCGGAGCCCGTTCAGGGGATTACTCTGGATCCATATAGCTCGTGGGTGGTTTTAGGACGGTTAAGCTACACATACCTAGGTTAATGGTTTTAAAATCAGGTTAAACCCGGCTCTCTTTCCCGACATAGTTATATATATATATATGCATGTATGTATGGTTTGTATGCATGTGGTTGGTTTGCTTTGTTTTATTGGATGGCATTATTTTATCCTTATCTTGAGTTTATTCTAGCGTTCACTCGTTAACCCGTCTTCGGGCAGCTATATCCCCACGCGATGCAGGAATCGCCCATTCTACTCCTCCTTCTTAGTGTTCAGATTCGGGACCAGCTATTGGATTGAAGTGGTGGTCTTCCATACTCCGAAAGGCTCTATTTCATATCATGGACATCTTTTCATATTTTGGTTATTTTATGAATATTGGTTTGGGATATAGTTGGGGGCATGTCCCAATATGATATTGTTTTTTTTGTTAGAGGCTTTTGTGGAACTATTATGGGTTGAAGTGGGCGGGATTGGTGTTGGTGTCAGCCTTAGTATTGGCATTGGTATTGGGGCTAATACTGTTGAGCAAAATTTATGATTGTTCGATCTTTTTTATGGTATGTTATGGAAAGGAACTTGATTTTATATTAGTTTGGTTATGGTTATTCGTTGGGTTTCAAACGGTTGGACTCTTTTGGGTTGGTCATGGTCATAGACCTATCCCAGAGTTTGGGTTTGTGCAGATACGCTATCTTGTTATATGTTTGGAATTTATCCGACTCAGGGTATACGTTTGGATGGTTGGGTTAGGTATCGAGGGTGGTCCCCGATCCTGGTTGGACTTGGGATGCCCATTACGACAAGGCCCCAGATTCGTAGCATGATATGTACATAATTATACACTATCACTACGTTATCCCAGATTATTGATTGAAACATGATAATTAAGTTTAATATGTTGTGTTAGTGAGTCTCCCTTATAAATGACTTTTTTACTTGTCGATCGTAAAAATGACTAGTGTTGACTCATCTGGATTAATTTGTCTACTCTATATATTAACATTCCTATGACTGTGTGTTGGGTTACCCCATTAGGATGAAGTGGTGTATCTGCTGGTTGTAGATTGTTTGGGTGATTTTGGTAGTTCGGGGTGGTATTTCTCGTCTTCACTTTGAATTAGGATTGGTTATCGATGATACTTTCTGAGTACATGTGCTTCATACTCACCCTTACTTTTTCTTTTCTTTTGTCCTTTCTTTTGCACCCGATATAAGTATTATTTCGATAAGCAAATCATAGATTGTGTTCTCCCAGTTTGATGTTATGGAGATCTAGGTAGTGGCTGACGGACCGCGAAGCTTATTCGAATCTCTCCCGTTTATCTTGTACTTTATTCGCATTTTAAGATACTTTATACTAATCGATATTATGCCTTTATTAGAGGCTTGTACTAATAACAACCAGACTTGGGATGTATTTTGAATTCTTATTTCATCTTTAATTATTTTGGGATTATTCTATTCTTGTTCTTGCGCTTCTGGTTTACTTTGAGTATGTAGTTTGGGTTGGGATAGGCTTACCTATACCATAGGGTGTGACAGGTGTCATCCCGTACTCTGTTTTGAATCGTGACACTTATTTTTATCACATTATACTTGCATAATCTTTGTCGTTATCGCGTTTTGCGCTAAGAGGTCATGCATGTGTCCTGTATTTATAAGCGCTCTAAAAATTTGTCACAATTTTATAGGAGCGGCACCACTCCACACTCATATAGGTCCAATCACCAAGTGTATTCTGCAGAACAATACACTACCTATAAAGGATATGATTCGAATTAAGAATATAACTCAACCCTCACTTTGCCTTGTAGCATTGCATTATATGCACACATCATAGGATTGACATAATTTCATATTGTATTAATCAACTATTGACTTGTTATTAATTATATGAATCTAACTCGTGAGATCTCCAATCACAGAGGTTGGGTTACCATCATTGCTAATCTTCTCAAACTGACTAAAAATTTTACTCCCCTTCGATATTTCTTTTAGTCCGTGAATTGATCAAATTCACCCCTGACTACACATAATTTATTTACATAAATAATTTCATCTTATAGTAACTGCTTTATCACATTATATCTCAGACATTTGTATTTAGTTTTGCCATCAAAAATGTTGGTTTTGTTCTAATTAGAATACTCACTAAGAGTTCTAAAAATATTATTTTTAATTATATTTCTTGTAGAACCTTGAAAAGAAGGATTATACACCTCCTCCCGAATATAATGGATAAATCAAATTGTGAAGGAAAACCATAATGCAAACCACAAATAGCAATCATTTTATCTAATTCTTCACGGTCTCTTTTTTTACTATATGTGCATATGTGCTTAGGTCAGCGGGGTTAGATATATTTAACCAACTCTGAACCATGTTAGAACCTCCTACAAATCCTTCAAGCTAAGGTGTACCATTTTTTTAGCCTTAGCGACACCTTCGACATGAACAAAATTTTTACTAGTCTCAAATGCTTAGTCAACGTTCCTATCCCACATTTCAATTCCCCAATTAAATGATTCAAGACTTTCTTAAAATGTAAGCAAGTAGCAATAGTTTTTTCCGTATTTCGTTCCATAAATTGTCATACTAAAGATCCTTTAGGACGTTCAGCCTTTGTAGGACCCCTAGTAAACGTTGGTAAAGGGGGAAGATCATCTTGTTGTGACGTTCAGCCTTTGTAAGACCCCTAGTAAACGTAGGTAAAGGGGGAAGATCATCTTGTTGTGGTGATCTCATACCCGAACTAGTAGGGATGTCACCTACTACAAATAAAAATCTCATGGTCTAATTCAACACCTCAATTAATATCAAAAACATGAGAAAGTGTAAAAAAATAAAAATTCATCAACATAAGTAAAATCATCCTGACTAATTCTAACTCTAGGTGGCAATAATTTAAAATACCACCACCACCATCCCTACTACTACCAGTACCCTATCTTTTTTTCCCGAAAAAAGGATTTAAAACCTTATTAAGAACCTTTTTTACTACTATTTGTTTTTTTCATTTTTTACCGTTACAGAACCGAAACGGACTGGACCAGCCCGTACCGGGTCGACCACATCCGGTCCAACCAGTAAAAACCCCTGGACCCATCCCGTTCCAGGTTTGGTACCTCAACCCCCCGGGCCACTCCAGGTCTTAGCTGTGCCGGAACCGATCACACCGGCAATTACCGGTACCATTGCCAGCCTTACTGTTGAGACATAAGATATAGAAGTAAACCAGTGATTTTCACCATTTTCACTAGTACTGCTATCTGCTGCCATCCAGGTCTAAAAAAGAGAACAAAAATAACCCTGGCAGCGCGAAATGATCAACTTATTTTATGGATAAAGAACTTCACTGCGGAATGGTCATCTGGGCTACCACCCCCGCCCCAAGACACGGCTTTACTAGATTCCAATAAGATTTGGGCAAATAATTGATCAGTGCGCATATTCTGTTACATGGAAAACAATGTTTAATGAAGCAATTGATCAATGTGCATATTCTGTTACATGGAAAACAATGTTTAATGAAGCTTCTAAGCCATAATCATTTTCCCGCTCAAGTATACTTAAAGCTGAGAATGGCCAAGTCCAGAACAAAAAAGTCTATAATCAATCACCATGGAGAGATTGCAATGGCCTCTCCAGGAATAAAATAATTAGAAGTTCCATCTGATGGTCATCAACAGATGAATTACTGGAAAAAAGAATGATAATTATCGGATCAAAAAATCAGTTAAATGGATGCTCAATTATGTATGCTTCCTAGCACGACCACTTGAAGGAGCAGCATCCTCTTTCCTAGTACCCGATGCCTCGGGCTTCCTCGCCCAGGCAGGTGCACTGTCTGGCTCATAACGATAATCATAAAAGAGTTCTTCTCCCGCGCAAATTCTTTCATTGGCAAAGATACCAACTCTGTGATCTCCAGCCACCATCATGACCTATCAAAAGAGTTAATTCAGCAATAAGCAAATGGGAATTCTACCATGACCTGGAAGTTTTTATGTAAATTTAACTACCTTAGCATAGCAATTTGGAACAGGAGAATGGTTCGCAAATTTTAGTTTATCACCCTTCCGATGTGCATCAAGCACAAACTGCAGCAGGAAGAAAGACACGTTATTCATATGACAGTGGATGAGACAGGATTAAATACAAATAGAGTATAGAGGGTGTCATGTCTCATGCCTGACAATTACGATTGAAGAGAAATGTAGATTTTTCATGATCATAAATCTTTGCAGAAGGAAAAAAGACAGTGATTCATGTGAAACAGTGGATGAGACAGTGATTTTAGGGACTAAATATAAATAGCAAGAGTATAGAGGGAGTCATTTGTCATGCCTGATCATTAAGATTGAAGAGGAATGAAGAATTTTCACGATCATAAATCTTGCCACGCTTGTCAGCTTCCCGGTGTGAAATTAATTCACCTGTGTACTCCCCAAGGTATTCATGCTTTCCAACAGTATTCTGAAAGTATTGCTTAAAATGAGGCCCAAAGAAAAATGTTTCTGCTTTATAAAGTTGTCAGATCTTACCTTCAAGAAAGCTCCCCAGCCAGAAACATCAGATCTTCCAAGAAGAACCTGTAGATGAATAAAAGGCATCAGCAGCAGCCTAGAACCAGGGGCGGAGCCAGCCTTCTGTTCGGGGGTTCGGCCGAACCCCCTTCGACGGAAAAATATATTATTTATACATGATTAAAATTATTTTTTATGCGGTTATAGTAGGTGTTGAACCCCCTTCGACTAAGTTTTCTTTGAATATGGAACCCCCTTAGTTGAAATCCTAAGTTTTCTTTGAATATGGAACCCCTTTCGTTGAAATCCTGGCTCCGCCTCTGCCTAGAACTGAAATTCGCAACTTTCATTCTTTTGTAAATTTAGAACACCACAGAGAAGGTGGGAGAAGAGAAGGAGCCAACAGCTTCTCACTGTGATGGCTGATTACAGCAAAAACTCGATGATTCACAGAACTAGATATGTGCAATACAGAACTACAATTGTCCATTGCAAAATGAGTACCACAAGATTTTATCATTTAGAATGGACCATCACAGTACTAGAGAACGAGTGAAAATGCATTTTGCCAACCAGGACCAAGCCAGAACATTCTTAAGAATTGACTTAAACAGTCTAGCCAGCAAAGAAATTGAACATAAGGGAGTATGGGAAGAAACTCATCTGCTTCAAGAGCACACAAAAATGATTAGTGGATAAGAAACCTCAATGCAAAAAATCGATTAACCTCTACAGGGACAACCAGTAATAATTACTTGTCTATGTGGTAAACCTTCACCAATTTCAAGAAGAAATAACAAACATAAGTACCCTTTGTTGCTGTTTGAGAAGCAGTTTCATATTCCTGCATTCATGACTATCACCTCTTTGCGGAGGAACCCCAAGTGTACCATCACCACAACTGGGAAATCCAAATACCAGGCACATGATTTGTTAGAGAAATAAAGATGAGTGCTAAAACTAAGTTCGTTCAATTTGTTAAAGACGAGATTTGAGGGAGGATAAAGCAACAACCACTTTCCACTAGAAGGAATAAGATGATTAGCCAGTACGAATAAATTAACAGCTTCCAGGAACTAAAAAGCAACAGAAAATAACAGCATAACTAATAGAGTTCACCTGATCCAACAATTTCGACAAACATCAGGATCACATTCCCTGCCAGCAGCAAAGCAAGGGCATTGACGGCTCCTACACTGACTTTTGGCACAATGACAACCACGAAACCTGTTCTTGCAACTCTTTGGGCATCTAGGAAACAAGAATAGCAAAGCATTCAAGGATAATTAGCTAATCAAAACATTAAAATCCGTGATTAAAACGTGTATGGAAAAAGATACTGAGTCTTGCCTCATGGCATCTCTCAGCAATTTCTTTGGTAAAAGCAAATACTTGATGAGAAAATCTCAAGGCAATTTCAAGAGAACAATGCTGGCTTACCCACAATATTTTTCACAGCACGTCCCATTTACAATGCAGGGACACTCCTTTCCACAAGGGCCTTCACAGCCACATGGATTAAACTGCCGACAGGGTTGATCCTTCCTCTCAGAAATCCGTTTCCTAATTGCATGGTATCCAGCAGATTTCCACGTGTATTTTAATCGGCGAACTCTGCCTCTTCGACGTAAAAATCTGGATCTTCTTCGAGGTTCATTACCCTAACATATATCATGAATTTTTTAACACCACAGGATTTACCTACGTGGGCTATGATTCAACTTCCCTTGCCAAGAGAAAATAAAGCAAAACATTAATTAATGAGAAAAACAAACACTGACCATGATTTCCTGACCATCACCGTTGGAACCACCTTCAAGAATGTCATCCATCCCATCACCTGCTCCTGAGAATAGCTTATTCCCAGAAGTGTTCATATACTGGAAAACCTCCCAGCATGTCTTCAAACCATTCATGAGATTTCGAGCAATCAAACAGCTGCATAGCAAACAAAGTTCATAAACAAAGTAACAACCAAAGGTTTAACAAAAGGCACTCAAACTTATCATCCAAAGGAAAAAATTTGGTAGTCGTCACCGATGAAACACAAACGAGTTCCTCAATAGATTTTCTTAGTCAATGGTTTGAACAACTCAGCTACATTTCTCTTATTACAAAGCTTTTAGGCTGCCTTAGTTCATCTTGTAAAGTTTGGACCAATCGCGATTCCCTAAGTTCCTAAGTATGAAAGTCACCACCTTATGGATAGATATGGTATCTAGTCCGAACTAAAATGAAACAAGTTGCATGTGACATTAGATCATGAATTATGACTTCCTACACAAACTACAATACCTCGGGATAGATTTACACTATCTCTGATTTAAGGATTGCATTTTAGCGACTTGTCGAAAAAAAAAGGTGGGGATTGCAAATTAGTGACAAGAAGCTTGCTTTATGCGTACTTTGCGCAGTTGAAATCCATGGTGCACACTTTTCTCGGTGGCAACCAAATGATCAAGGTTATGAGTTGATAACAAACCAAGTTGGACAGGTATAACATAGGTATAACATATGATGGGTAATGCAGATAATCTTCCTACTGACTACCATCAGGATCAAATCAATCCATAACAGCAAATAAATAACCTTGAATTTTATGGGATTGGAAGACAGGTGATGTGCCAGTGAATAATTTCACATCTCATAAACAAAACACAAAAGCTTACACAAAATGCACCACGTATACAGAAGCCAAATAAGCGACAGCAGACATATAGCAGATCACAGTTTTGGAGTTTACGGACCTGCTTCGACCAAACATCTCTAGACCCTTTTCAAAGAGAGCCTTTTCAATGGGTCTCCAAGATTTAGTACCATCTATATCTTGTTCTTCCATCAATTGGCGATCAAAAGCATTGCCTTGTGAAGAATTTTTACTGTCCAAAACCGGAGAGTTTTTCCTCCTAGACCTTTTAGCACTATGACATGGTGCTTTTTGTGAAGATGGACTTGCATCTTCATTTTCCTTTGAAATAGAGAGAAGATTCAAATCTTTGAAACCTAAACTTTCACTTGCAGCAGAGTCAGATTCTAATACTGCCATTTTCTTCTGTCTTTTCTTAATGGCAACTAGAACATGTTCAGCTATTCGCTTACTGTTCCTTTTGTTGCTTCCATCTTTACTGTCAGATTTGCTTTTTGATGGAGATGAAGAAAGCTCATTAGAAGTGACATCATTTATGGGTCTAATATCTGAATCACTGCTCTCGGAGATGTTTTTTGCCTTCGGAGCACCTTCACCTTTTGAAGACTTTGATCTTCTAGATACATGCTTCCTAGCTGGCATCTGAGTATTATTAGCAACATCGGATGGCAGGACGGATTTTTCTCCATGACTAGCGCACTGAGGAGAGATTACTGTAGCATTACTTTCGAACTTTTTGGCCTAGGTGAATAAAAAAGAATTAAGATTTGGAGTTAGTGTGGCCAAAAAGTGGTACAAAAACCAGAACAGATACCTAATTTGAATTGCTAGTTTTTTATCATAAGAAGAAAAGACAGATACCAGGCTGAAGCAATTTGGTCCACAGGGCTCCATATTTGCATTGGAGCAGTACCATGGTAATTGTTTTTCAGCCTAATTAATGTAAAAAGACATCGTAAGCATCCCATTTCGAGTACACACAGTCCAAGGTAATGAAACATCTGTCGGAAGACCAATAACGTACAGGAAAAATAAGATCCTGTGAACATCCATGTAATCTACAATCAAAGACCTGCCAGTGTGGACAAAATTAGAACATATTATAAGTAGGAAGTAGTAAGCAAAACACCAGCGAGAATAGAAGATTTGGTATAACATATAATGCAGTGGAATCAAAGATATACTCACAAGACATCGACGACAAAATAGATTATCAAAAGAATCCAAAGCGGCATCAAGATCTTTGGCAAGATATAAATCTAAAGAACTTTCCATGTTCTCATCCTTTGAAGTGCCTGCATTATCTTCCTTAACAAGACCTTCATATCTTGCCTGTACAAATGTTTGATGGTGTTTTATCTCTGTAAAGTCAGCAAAAACCAAAAAATGGGAAACAGCTGGACCAGAGTTCGCACTATGACCAGTTTCTTATTAGATAATGGGTGCTTATAACAGTGTAACAAGTATCAGAACCAAGTCTGTACCTTCACTTCACTAGGTTTTCTACACAAGCACTGTCCTAGCAAATCCAACACAACATCCGACATGCCGACTTTTTTGATAGTCATTCTGCGAATACGCAGACAAAGATACATTATTTTGACCACTGTATTTGTCACATAAAGATCCAGAACAGTTTTACATTCAGAGGTACATAAAAACAAGATTTAGATTAATTCCACGAAAAATTGCCAAACAACTGCAATAGATTAAGATTAGAACGAAAAATTAGAAATTTTGCAAAGCCTATCTGTGTTAGTTATCATGTCCCTGACACGTCTAGATCTAAAGAAAATTCACCATTCCTCCGATCTGCAGGCTCTTCAACAAAGAAATTCAGTTTTGTTAAGAGAAGGCATTTCCCTCTTCTAATAAGTCAATAAGATGAATGGCATTATAGTTAAGAGAAAACCCTAACAGAGGCCAACACGTACTTGGCATCACTGACAGTAATTAATACAACAGTCATGATAGTATGAGATTACACAAGTGCAGACCACCTTAGTATAATATACATCTTAAAAGAACAGTGCAACGCGTTGGAGCAAGAAAAAGAAATAGAGATAATTATGTCCAATGCCTTTGGGTGATCTAGTTTACAAAATAGCCAGCAAGTGTACAGGCTTTGCATATCTAAGTATAAATGTACATATGATAAACACAATCAGTGTATAGTCTTTGTATAATTGAGCTAGCGCTGGTAATTAAGTTTGGCCGACGGAACAAATATGAAAGAAGCCCAAAATATTAACCATGACATACGTAACAGGTGCATCTTTCCTTTCAGACAAACATGATACCCATTATTTTAGTGTGGAAAATGTTTTCCTGGGAGAATTTTCTCCTTATACCAGAAAACAAACTACTAAAGGGCACAATTGAATTCAGGTAGCTTAATTAAACGAACCGTAGCATATAATCTTCGGACTCAGCAAACACCTTCTTTTCTTCTTCTTCTTCAAGTACTTCTTCGTCACTATCACTACAAATTAAAGTTTCCCCACCATTCTGGTCATAATAAATTCTTCTACGACCAACCACAGATTGATCCTCCGTCATTCTCTGATTTCTGCAAAAACTCATAGTAGGACCAGAAAATTAAAGTAACAAGAAAACAACTGGAAATAGCTACAATGAACACTTTCACACTACACCTATCAAAATAGTGTTGCTGGAAATTTAACACTTGGGGCCAGGTATTTCCTCCTGTCTTTGGACAAGATTAAAAGAAAAAATAAGAAAATGAAATATAGACATTACAGACATCCCTATAGCTGAAAGTCATTACAATAACTCAAATAAAGACATGCATCAAATTTTTTCATTCTGACTTCAGCAAGGCATCTTCCAAGAAAAGAGGGAGTGTACAAACTACTGTGTAAAACAAGATATATTAACAAAGTTGATTGCGGAAGGCAACATGGAAGTTGACACCACTTTATCGCTCTTGGAGTATATGGAACAAATGGAATAACAGATTGCTTCATAATTGTGAGAATGACGTAGGAAGCATTAAAAGATCTTTCTCATATCACTTATGTTTTGGTAATAAAGAGAAAATACCATGTTGTGTGGCTAGTTGATAAAACTTAGTGGAAGACAGCATATCACTCAAGCAGAATCGCAAAGCTTGTACACATATTTGGACACCAAACTTGGTTTCATTAATGTTTTTTTTTTATTTATAAGAAAAGAAAATTTCTTTGAGAAGAGGGAGGAAGCAAATCCAACACAAGAATCAACTAAATCCCCTACTGCATTGAAGCTGATCTATAGCATATGGGAATATTAATCATAAAGAGTATGGTCCTGAAGTAAAGGATACTAAAGTATTAGCTAAGATCATACAAGAGATTAAGATCAAAGCTGCTATAGACTATAAATTAATACCCAGTGTAATCCCAGAAGTGAAGGGTCTAGAGAGACACTTAATAAAAAAAAAAATCTATTCAGCATATGAGATTGTTGTGGATGCGTAAAGACAGCTAAAATAAGAAATTAATTATATTATTAGTAGCTTTATTATTATTCTAGAATAGGATTTACTTTAGCTATCGTTATTAGTATAGAATAGGGTTTTATGTTTCCTACTTTTATAAGGATTAGACTTTCTAGAATAGAGTATATGTTTCATACTTTCATAAGGATTAGACTTATGGCTCCTATTTAAAGGGGTTTTTGAAGAATACATGAATAAGTCATATTTCAGAAAAAGCAAAGATCGGAGTTCTCTCTTCCATTGAACTCTAAGGTTTCAGCCTCCTTTTAACGAGCTGAATTTATATATTGCCATGTGAATCGACCCTTCCCTAAAAATCCTAACAGAGATTAACAGTTAAGAAACTAATCAAAGACGAGGAATAATGAGTAATGGCTATTCACAATACAGCTTTATTAATATAGTTGAGGTGCATGAAACCACAAGCTGCTGAGGATGCAAAACATCTTTGGGATAAAATTCAGTTAGAAAAGGAAATCCAATTCGAGAAATTAAACTTCAGCAGAAGATGTGTACTTTGTGAGGGCATAACAAACCTATCCAAAAATATCCACGTAGTATATGGAGGGATTCTTTTTACTTCTGGAAGTTTAATGGGACGTACGGCATTCTTGACTGCAATACTTGATCCTAAAAGAATTGCAGAAGTGGCATATCCATCATCTTCAGAGCTATTGCTATCATCATCTCCATTATTGGCATCAATGCCATTTTGCATATCAATTGCATCCTTTTGCCTTTTTGATAGTAGATCAACTCTTCTATCAGCATCAAAAATTTCAAGACATTTTCTCTCTGTTGCCAAATTATAAAGATCCTTCGTCAGATTCTCCAACTTTTGTGTATTCCCTTCTACCCTTTCCTGAGAGGAGAAGAACGCATGTTTCATTAATTGTCAAATATAGTAGAAGTATCTTTAATCAAAATCCCGAACTAATTGTTGGGCAGAACGCAGAACAAACAGAAATACAGAAAGAAACCTTTATATAATCAGCACGTTCAGAAGCAATTTTTCTCTTCAAAGAATCAATAACTGATAATACTTCATCAGGTTCCACAGTTGCTTCTTCAGAGGAAACAATCTGTCAAGAAAGTAAAGAGCCCAATTTTTCAATAACAACAACAATGCCTCAATTGCAGGCTAGCAGTGATTCGTAATACGAATCCTCAATAGCAATATCACGGATACGGACTTTCTTAATTTTATATTCACAAAAATGGAAAATGGAATTATGGGTGGCAAGAGGATTAACAATTAACAAATATTGAAATTAATTAAATGTTTTCCCTTCCTCAAAAATAGAAGTGAGAGCCACCCACATGTGACATAATCAAAAACACTCGAGTACAAGACACTAATTAAGAGAAACTCAGATACGGAAATATCCCTATGTCATCCAAAAGTAGTATATACTGAAAATTAGGGTTCTAAATACAACAAAATAAATAGTGCACTAGATTTGTCTTAATTAGATGATTCTGGGCTATTTCAAACGCTAAGAGGTCGTTTGGTAGCTGATTAGAACTATGCGGGTATTAGTGATACAAGTATTTGTTATGTGATATTAATTAATTATGTTGGTATTAGTTACACGGGTATTAGTTATTTCCTCATAATTTATACATGTATTAGCCATGCAAGTTTCTAAATTGCAAAACATATGTATATTAATTTTATACATGAATAACCTACTTTCTAACTAGATACTAAACATAGAATAACTTGTACATAAATCAATACATGAACAAGCCACCTCTTTACTAGCTACCAAACGAGCCCTAAAAGAACAAGATCTCCAGACAACCACAAATTGGTATTGTACTCGAGTACCGAGGAAAGAGGTAAACGCAATAAAAAGTACAGTAAGAGAAATACAATACAGGCATTTGTTGCATGAAATCAAAAGGAAAATGAGAATCACCAAAAAGGGACCTCCGAAAAAGGAAAGTGTCACAACCAAGGGTGTGCCCTAGTAGTTCAATGAAGTTGGGGTGAACAGCATGAGGTCTCAGGTTCAATTTCCAATAGAGACAAACATTAGGTGGTTTCTTCCCATCTGTTCGTTCTAGCCTCGGTGGACAGAGTTATCAAGTGGTACCTATTGTTAGTGGGAGGTGGCAAGTGTCGTGGAATTCGTCGAGGTGCGTGCAAACTGGCCCGGACACCACAATTATCAAAAAAAAAAAGGGGGAAAATGTCCAAAACTAGTTACACTTTTAGTGATTAAAGTACCATCCAACCAAGACTTTTTGGATAGCGTGGAGACGTAGTTAAAATATGTAACTCCCCTGTTTTGTACTCTTCATAGTATCTACTTGGAACTAATTTCTAATGCCCAACACTAAGTTATCAAAAAAGGGTACCATCCATCCATCAATGTACATTGAATTTATTAAATAGAGCGGAGGCGAACTGCTCAACGAGAAAGAAGCCCTACGCACTACAAACGAATACTATGGAAAGAAGCTCATATTAACTCTATCATCAAATAATAACCATTGACAGTACAAGATTCCCGCAAGATTCATAATTATACGGCAAACCCCGTGTCATGTCCAAATTTAATCCAGTCAACCAAAACTCCAAGTTAGACACGAACTTCCATAATGCAGCAACGTCTGATGTCTCCATTAAAACATCAGACTTTATAAACATGTGAAACAAATTCACAAAACCGACAGAACACATAACTCAAATTGATCAAAAACATAGCTTGGCAATAAATCTTTTTCATTTGATAATCTCTAGCTAACTAAAGTTCAGCATTTATTTTTCTAATTAACCCAAGCTCACCTTTTTATAATGGAATTAGTCGAGGTCCGCAACAACTGGCATGGACACCATGGTTATCAAAAAACAATTAACAAACGAAAAGAAAATATAAAATCTTTCCGGCTATACTTAAAAAAAAATCCAGCTATGTCACATCAATTCAAGTAAACTAATGTATGTCATTGGGGTAAATTTGTTTCACTTGTGAACTCTTACTATTTAAACCACCCTAAATGAGCTCAATAAATACAATGTAGCTGGTAATTAAGCAGCCTTAAAGCACCCAAGGGTGTGGCCTAGTGGTCAATGACGTGGCCTGAGCACCATGAGGTCTCACGTACAATTCCCAACAGAGACAAAAACACTAGGTGATTTCATCCCATATGTTGTATCCCGTGGAATTAATTGAGGTGCGCGCAAGCTGGCCAGGACACCACGGTTATCAAAATAAGCAGCCTTAAGGAGCTCTATAAATACAATGTAGCTGGTAAATAATCAACCTTAAGGCACCCAAGGGTGTGGCCTAGTGGTCAAAGTCGTGGGTTAAGCACCCTGAATTGTCAGGTTCAATTCCCAACAGAGACAAAAACACTAGGTGATTCCATCCCAAATGTTATATCTCGTAAAATTAGTCAAGGTGCGAGACACCGTGGTTATCAAGAAAATTTTTTAAAAAAAAGCCTTAAGGAGCTCTACAAATAAAATATAGCTCTATAAATAAATTAACGATCTTTTATACGTTCGATACAACGTTAAAAGCATTCAAATGTAGATACAACGTTAAAAGCATTCAAATGTAGTAGAAGAAAGTATTAAATTACAGAATTAATTGGAATTACCGGAAGATCAGGTTGGATTTGGAAATCCGATGGGGAGCTATCGGACGCCGGAGACATTGCCGGTGTAAAGCTCGACCCGGTGACGGAGCTCCGGTAGGAATCCGGAGAACTGATGGGGCGGGTTAAAACCCTAGATAAAGAAGTTTGGGAGGGAGGGCGGGGGGGAGAGGGGCCGACATATTGGGTGGTATATCTGCTATTTATTTTATTTTTTCCTTGTTTAGACCTTTTGTTTGGAGCATTTATTAAATTATTTAATTTATTAAAGTGAAGATTGCTAAAATTAGAGATATCTGTTGGGCTCTTTATTTTATGACGACTTTAGGTCTGTTCTGTCACTATTAACTAGTCAAAGTTTTTGGGCTGCTTGACCAACTTTTGAATTTAAATGTGCTTTTGGTTATAAAATAAAAAAGAATAAAGAAGAAAAGTGAGAGAATAAAGAGAGTGATTTTTATTTTTTCTCTTAAGAGATATTTACAATGAAGGAAGTTCTACTATTTATAGGAAAAATTTGTCTCTAGTTTCACACTAAAAGATAAATACATCAAATCCTGATAGATATTAACAAGATAGACATTCACTATAATGTAAATACATTTATAACACTTCCCCTTGAATGTCTAGATAGACAATGTGCCTCGTTAAAACCTTACTAGAAAAAACTCAGTAGGAAAAAAAATCTAGTGAAGGAAAAAGAGTACACATTTCTAACAATACGCATATCGGTTGCCTCATTAAAAATCTTACAAGGAAAATTCAGTGGGACAAAATCTCGTAAGGAAAAAAGAGTACAGCGCGTATTAACTCCCCCTAATAAGAACATCCTTGAACCTTTGCATCCCGATCTTGTGCACCATCTTCTTAAAAGTTGTAATTGGAGAAGACTTGGTGAATAAATCAGCCACATTTTCACTTGAACGAATCTGTTGCACGTTGATATCACCATTCTTTTGTAGCTCATATATGTAGAAAAGCTTTGAGGAAGTGTGTTTCGCTCTATCTCCTTTTATGAATCCTCCATTAAGATGTGTTATGCATGATGCATTATCTCCGTATAAAATTGTGGGTAGACTGTCATATTTCACACCACATTTTTCTCGAATGAGATGTATCATGGACTTCAACCATACACACTCTCGGCTTGCTTCATGAATAGCTATTATCTCAACATAATTCGATGAAGTGGCTACGATAAACTGCTTTGTATATCTTCAAGATATTGCAATACCACCACATATGAACACATAGCCTATTTGAAATCGAATTTTATGTAGGTCAGATAAGTACCCAAAATTAGCATGACCAATAAGATCGGGACTGCAAACTTGCTAACAAATTAACTAAAAAAAAGGTTATATCAGGCCTTGTAGTATTTGCAAGATACATTAGTGCATCAATTGCACTAAGATATGGTACTTCATAACCAAGGAGTTCCTCATTCTTTTCTTGAGGTCGAAATGGATCCTTATTCAATTTTTGCATGTTTCTCATTTAAGCAAATACTCTATTTCTTTTGAAAATTCTCCAAGAGTTTCAATGATACTCAAATCATCAAATTATATCTTATGATGATAATAAAAAGTTTTCCAGAAACTTTATATGCTCCAGGCATTTTGAATCTTTTAGGAATTTTCATATGGAAGTTTGTCAAGTAACAATATCCAACATGTCAAGTGTGACATCTTCAAGTGTCTGGACTGCAAATCAAATAAGTTTTACGCTTATCAAAATGCATCCTTTCACCTTTCAGGTCACTTGATAAATATCTCTACATCAGCATGCTTAAATTAACGTAGAATTCAGATCCTCATAATCTTTTACAATATTGCGTCAATATTGTATCAAAGATATCATCGACGATTTTTTATTTTGTATCGGTTCACAATGCAACATAACATTTTGAAATCTCATCACTTCATTATTTTCAGGTACCTAAACCTCTCATAAGGTTTCATGAAGTGTTATGTCGTAGGCTCTTCAAGAGCACAATGCCTTCTTATCGTGATTATTTTCTCCTTATCTTTTTCAAGGATTATTTCATTTGAAACCGATTGGTCTATCATACTTCACGCATGCATAGACTTTATCCTTTAAGGACACAAAATAGGAACACTTGCAGCTAAATATGAGATGCTTTCGACATTTGACTTGAATTATCTTTTGAATGAGGGTCTGATGATAATTCCTAACATATTTCATAGCTGCTTATAATTTCCCCCTTATGTTAGGAAAACTAACATACATCCTCCATCTTCTTTGAGGAATCCATCTTTGTGCATCATGGTATATTTATTAATTGTATACCACACATCAAAACTATTAGATAGAATAGTTGGTTCCTGACCTTGAACTAATTGTGAGGGAAGAAATAACCATAATATATTGGTCTAATGCATACAAGTGCTATTGTATGCAATATATCATATTTCATATCAATACATGAAACTTTGTTCTCATTAGTAATGATTCAACTATTTATGGAAGACATTCAATGCTAAACCATCATCATCAAGATGAATTATCTTGATTACACAATCTGAAAATTATGCTCAATTTATATTAAACAAGTAACTTTATGAATGTCAAACGTAGGTTGACCATGTATGTACATGTGATCATCTTATTGGTGCATCTTTTCAACATATCACATGATAGGTGAACGGGCCCTTATTCACCTTTTATTCTTTTCAGATTTTGAGGGATCCAATCCCAAAATTTGTTGGTTCAACCAACTTATCATGAGAACAAACAACATTAAAGTTCATGAAGAATTAAAAAATTCTTCAATATATGTTCAATAGTCAGTATGCACATCTTCGGGATATCGCAATCGTTCATGTCAACTTATGAACTTTTAATTTAGTAAACTCCAAGTTTACCATGATATGTGTTTTCGCTTTAGTAAATTTCAGATTTACTATTATACGAATAAATTTTAGATTTACTACTTCAGAAGTATATTTCAAAATTATTCAACCTCTTTCGAAGGTGAGTTGTGATACAATCATAATCAAGTGCACGTTTGCATTAATAAGTTTCTTATTCCCAGGAATGGAATATAATCGTTCCTTAAGCCTATCAAATTATGATAGCTTATAACCTCTTTCAAGATTTTGCTACTTCAAAAGCAAATCGAGGCATACATATGATGTAGAGAATTTTTCTCTAGTATATCTTATAATCATATAAGCGTGTGAAAAATTCGTCATTTTTTATGATCATAATCATATTGTCCCTCCACGCGTATATTCGTGCCTTCAATCACTTGTCTTCTTTTAGACATATTATGCACTGCTACCACATACACCTCAAGAATTAAGTAAGTTGTCATATTTTAGACTTATCATATATTGCTACTACATTCACTTCATGGAATGGAGCATATTCAATGGGTCAAATTTCATGACTTTTCATTAAACACTCATTATTTTGCCTTAGCCATCATAATATCATCAATATGGTGTATTAAGATTCAAACTTAACATTTTATCCATATAAAAACGTCTTAGGCATGAATCGATGGGACTTGAACCCAACATATTATCATCCTTTTTTATAATATTGTTCTTGAAGAATAAATTTAAAATATAAATAGTTCCAAACCAATTATTTTTCCTCAAATCCAATAATAATTATATTAGTAGTAGCAAAAGAAAGATAATATAAAGAATTATTAACCTTGAAATCCTTCAGATTTATAATCTCACCTTATTTGGCAAAGTCTCGTGTTGATAACGTGTTATAAACTAATAAAGAATAAAGAAGAAGAGTAGAGGGAATAGAGAGAGTGATTCTTATTTCTTCTCTTGAGGGAAATTTATAATGAAGGAAACCCTTTTATTTATAGGAGAAATTTGCCCCTAGTTTCACACTAAAAGACAAATACATCAAATCCTGATAGATATCAACTAGATCTTATTAGATCTTGATAGACATTCACTCTAATGTAAATACATTTATAACACTTTTGAAAATTTCTCTAAAATTTTGGTACAACAATAAACAATTTCGGATTGTTAATTTGGACGTAAAAAAGAAAAATATTCAAGATAGTATAAGATTATCATACCTAAATTTCTTCCATATATTATAGTGAATAAATAAAAGGTAAAATTTATTTTAAACTTAGTTGTTGCCTTTCCTTAGACGAACGTTTTTCTTAACTCACTTTTAGCAAATCAATCTTCATAACTAAAAGGAAGTATATATATGCAATTCAAAAACAGTGAAATATTTTAGAACTAAAATATTAAATGGTAGTCAGCAATTCTGTTTAGCTTAGAACAAGCACCTACAAGAGATCGAGAGATATAGTCTAAACAAAAAATAAAATATAAGTAAAGGATAATATCAATTGTCATGACAAACATTATTGTGTGACGTTAGTTAAAAATAATATATCTCCTCGAATAAAATTGTTGACGACTTATAGTACCATTAGTTATAAGATCTATACGCAACAGTGAGCGAATATTGTGAGTCTAACCACAGTTAAGATTATTGTGATGCTCCTCTATTTTACCCATGAAGTAAGTCTTTCAAAATAATATACTAAATCACCAACACGAATTTACAATAATAATATATATTTTCTATGTTATAAAAAAGACGATTTCAACGCGTCTGCTATTTATCTAATAAATTTCAAATAGGAATATTTTGATCAATAAATTTTGTTAACCTGATAGGTATTACTTTATATCCACCTTGTCTACTATTACGTGTCTTGCTCCTATTTTTGAGTAGACACGGGGCATCTCTAAATTACGTACAACACGTACCATTGAGATTTATCTTACGAACATTGTCTCTGTCTCTTCTCTCTTTCTAAATGCCAATTAGATTTATCTTTTTGCTATGTGTATGTGAAATAGCAACATCTATTCTTTTTGTGGTATAATTTAGAATTCCTCTGCTATTCTCTGAGGTATATTTCTTTGTCAAAATTATATACCATCTTTATCTTCTGCTTTTGGCTACTTTCTTTTGCTTTTCTAGAAAAATGCGATGAAGAAGTAAAGATGCACAAGTAATTTTGTCGTAATAAATTTCTTGTTAAAAAAAAATGATATCGTTTACAATAAACTAAATAAGTTCGAAGAGAAATAAAATGCGTAGATCGAACATATTAAATATTAAATATTATAATTTCTGGGTTGTCCTTTGGGGTTTCTCTCCTCCTTTAAGAATTTAAATGAAAGATGACCCAATTCGATTCTTATGTCTCTAGTTAAAGCAGATCAAGCTACAAAATTTATAGAATTTTCTTTTGGACTATAAGAATTTTCTTATTTTCAAGCCTTTGTGATTGTAAATTTGAGTTGAAAAGATAAATAAATATAGAAAATTAAAGATCTATTAGCCCAAAAAATTATGACTTTCATTTTCTAACCATAGTGCAATAGATGTTATAAAAAAATATGAAGTAGCAATTTTTTTTACGGTAGAAGAATAGAATTCCTTAATATTTTTGGATAAAGAATAACAAGACATCATTAGATTATAGCTCTGGACGATCTCCCCCTCTTTGACTCACAAAATAATTTTATGTGATTTTTGAATTAATATGTGCAAATTTCATCGATTGCTTGTAAAGTTGGTTATTAATAGTTTGTTATTTTTTACTTTATTTTTGCTTTTTTTAAATTATAACTTGTGCGTGTTACCTCTAATATGAAAATAATGACTTCACTGGAGAAGTAAATTGTTATAGAGCAATTGATTTGTAAGTTAATTTTTACCCTTTTTCTCTACTCTTTAGAAATATCAAACTTCGACAATAGTAGTTATTGTTGTGGTAGAAATTTCAAAACAACTCTTTGCCAAAAAGAAAAACAACTACAAGTCTATCAACTTTATATATAGCTTCAAAAGAGCTTTCAATTTTGTGCACATGATCTATGTGATTCTATTCTATGAGTTATGATTAACATTATGTTTAGTGTATTAAATTTTTTTGATCATTTCGAACTTTATTTTGTTTTATTAATGCTATTGTCCTTTTGCTTTGAAGAATTCACTCAATTTGAGCTCTGAGATGGTGGAAAACTAAGAGTAGCAGTTGAAAAATTTATGCACTGAGCACATACATGATTAGAAAATACTTTACTATCTCAAGGGCAGTGGATATCTTGATATAGCGAAACAAAGAAGAACACTAATTCAGCAAATTGTGATTCTGTTATTTGTAATGCATATTGCCTCTTCCAAACCCACAGTAGAAGAAAATAAAGGAATGAGATCAAAGATTTATTCTAACTTATTTGAATGTTGCCACTTTCATATGTTTTATTTATTGTTATGAAAGTGAAGTAGTGAAAATTGATCTTAAAGCATAATCAATAATATTGTAATTATTTAAATAAAAGACTACTTATTTAAAAGTGATAATCAAATAATTTGAGACCTGGAAGTATTGTCGACATCGTGCAAGTTTATAAGATGATTGAAACTACCCAAAGCTTGAAAAGATATTATTGAAAGAAGTATGAATCCTGTATGACTTTAATGCCAGGAATGTGACAATGTCTGAAAGGAGATAAGAACTATTGAAATTTGTCCTAACATGCTATAAGAAATCAATCAATTTTATGAATAATTTTATTGATCAAGTAATTAGGTAATCTTAGATAAAGTACTATAATAACAATTAATAAATAAAAATTGTATTTCTAACTCAAAAACTAAAATATTAAACTCCACTTATGTCCTTTACTATCTCCATGCTTTCTCTTTTATGATTAATATAGGCTTTCTAATAGCCACAAAACATGCATCTTTTCAAATTATCTATTCTAAGTTGTTATTGCACCTACAACAGATCAGATGTCGGATATCTCTGAGTGATGTTCATTGTATCATTTCTTTAAGCATTCTATCAAAGTAATTCATTTTCATGCACCAAAAATCTCTAATTAAGAATGGAGAAATCTCAATTATTGTACTTACTTTTTGTTGGTAATGTACATTATAATTGCTTCTTGTTGAAACGTGTTAATGAATTTACAAGAAATGCAGGATAAGGTTGCATACAATAAATTCTTGTGGTTCGGACCTTTTTTCTATCCCACGCAGAGCGAGAGCCTTTGTGTGTCGAGCTGCTCTTCTTTAAAATATGTTGTAATAGGTAATCCATTTTATTTTTCTTTTAGATGAGACAGTTACACGTAGTTATCCTTTAAGTGTCTCATTAGTGGAATGTTAATGTTTTATCATTTTTGTTGATTTCCTGAATCTTTGTGGCGTATTTTGAAGCTATCATGATCTATATTTCTATTTCTCAGTTTACTATTCATATACAGTATATTAAAAAGATAAATTTTATCTCTATCAAATGTTAGATTTCAAAAGAATTATATTGGCAAAATTTTCTACTATATTTGCACAATTTTCTCTTTTTTTTTTTTTTCTTAAATGCTTTGTTGAATGCTTCGTATTGGTGTAGTCTGATTTCTGTACTCTACTACTTTACCTTTGTTCAGCCTTATACTTAGTTGTACACCTTCTTATATATATCTAAACGAAGTGAAATTCAATCTTTTTTCTAATAAAATATTTGAATACTAATCTTTCATCTTCTCTATTTTTATGTATTAAGTCTCAATCGAACAACTGAAAAATCAAAATTACACCTTAACTCCTCTTCAACATGACATATTCTTATCATATTAAGAAAATGTACATAATTAATTTTCTTATAAAACTTGTCTCCTTAACAAATATATCTAAAATGTTTTTACATATTTACATTATCTGCTTTACATTTGCATCTTACAATACATGCTCCAATCTGACTTCTAATTAATCACAAATTTTATATTTAAAATATACCATCATGTTGGGCCCGTGCTGATACAGGTCATGCACCTCTAGTCATAATAAAAATAGCACAAAATGTACAAGTCAAACTAAAATCAATAATAAGTATTGGAGCCTCATGGATTGGGGCATTAGATATGATAATCCAACCATGAGCCCAAGTAAATACATATGAGATTCACTACCCAAATATATGAGCTCTCATGGATATTATAAATTTGATAGACCTAAATTCTTGTATCCTCATGATTACTGTGGTTCTATTGAATTTAACTGTTCGTTATCGATCTCCACTCAAATACTTGCATGTACAACTATTGTATAAGAGTCGTGATGGTGTGAAAGGATAACTTCAATCATATGACTTTGACACTGATTACATAGGGTCCATGTATGGCTGCTCTTTACTATCGTGTGAGACCTTATTGCGATCGGATAGGATAGCATGTCAGGTATAAAATTTAAAGTTTTAAAATTTTATTTCTTTTCAAGATATCTTTTGGGGTTTTGATATTGGCTTGATGAGAGAAAATCATCATTTTAGTTGGAGTAAGTATTTCAAACTCAAATTGATTATACATTGTGATTATTTATGAGATTTAATTAAGCTTATCATTAATATTAAAGTGTATAAAATTAAGAAGTTTTGCCTAAGTTCTAGAATATATATTTTGATTTTCTTTCCTTGTCTATAAATCTTAGGAATATTTATTTTTATGACTCCTTTGATTCATAAGATCAAATAATAAATTAACCCACAAATGTGTTTCTTTTAATTATTCTTTAATCACAAATCAAAGAAGAAATTAACATTTATCTTCTTGGAAGCCTCTTAAGTTTTCATCTCTTTAATTTCTATAATTGGCCCTTGAAATTTATAGGTTTGACATATATTTTGATGTGATATACATTGAGTTTACACAAAATTTATTATTATTGTAATAGTACATATTTCCATGTTAGGGACTTGATTAAATGATGAAAAATTACTAAAATCGTCATGAATTGCTTAGCTTTTAGATATCATGAAGTGCTTAGATTAAAATCTTTTTCAAAATCTCTCAATCAATTTTAGAATAATGTAGTCCCCACCCCCCCTCCTTCCCTACCCTCTAATTTCTAAATTATATATCCTTATATACTTCAATATGTTTCACATGATCACTGCATGAAATTTACCTAGACAACCAACCATGACTCCATGCAACACATGATGCCTGCGTTTCTTCCATTCTATAATCATGCAATGAGGTTCTCACAATATTGTATGAAATTTTTTCTCCGAATTCTAAGTACATTAGCTCATAGCCCTGCAAAGAATGTCTAACATACAATTTGCCTTTTTTTTTTTTTTTTTTTTCTAATTCTTGTTTGTTTTGATATTTTTTTTGATAGCTTATCATTTAAGCTATTTTCAAATATTATTTTAAGCTTATTACCATTTTATAATTAATTTTTTATTCTTGTTAGTTTGCATAGGCCCCGGAATATCAATTACACTTTTAGATTTTCAATTAAATTAGGATAATTTTTTTTCTAAACTTTTTAAAAAATAGAATACTTACATTTGCAAGCACTTCCTTCTTAAAATAACAAACTAATTCTAATTATGCTGAAAATATGTCATTGATATTATTATGTTTATTGGTGTGTTTTATGGATAAAAACTCTTTTCTACAATTACAGTCGTGACAAGTAAAATTGAGGTAAAAAAATAAATCTCCACAAAATTTATCTCAATCATTACTTTTGTTAAATCACTATTTCATTTCAAATCAAACACCCAAAGATCACCAACTGACCATATTGAGTATGCATTATGAAAGTGGCAAATTGGGAACTAAGTTTTGAAGTTTCGATTCAACAAATTTATATGATTAATTGTCATTACTTTTTTCTTATCAAAATCACAAAATGAATCAATGAATCATATTAAGAAGCAAGTTACCCTCACAAGATTAAAATGATTATTAAGCTCCTAAAGTTGTAAATCAATCACAACACATCTTGAGAAAACGAAAATTTAGTTCGAAAAAATTGACATTAGTATGATCTTGACCCGTATATGCAAATTCTATGAAAATATTAGAATTATTTATTTATATGATTACAAAATGGATATATAGACAAAAAAAATCTCTCAGATTCAAGAAATGATAAAATCTTATTTCAATGACCCTAGATAGTGCTATACTGCTATATACATATACTATATTATAATTATAATTAATGTTCTGTGAATATTTACTTGGCATTTTGTTAATTTAAAAATTCAAAAATCAAAAAGATCTTTGAGCTTAAATTTCTTATATCGTTGACTTCCCTGAGATCTCATAGCACAAGTCTTTAAAGAAAAAAATCGAAGAGATTTCTTCAAAATAAAAATATTTCTTTCTTTAGATTCATATTCCCCATTTTCAACGAATTTTGAGTTTCATTAACTTTTTCCTTAATACTCTAAAACTCATATATGAATGGATTAAATTTCTTTCTTATGTTTATTTTAGAATTTATCTTTAAACTAATATAGTTATGTTTGTAAATAAATTACATATTAAATGCTTTTGTAGTGCCTTTAATTTTTTTCCCAGTTTTATGCCCTTTTTACAAGAGATCTTCATTTTCACACCTAAAAGATCTTTATTTTTAAGAATAAAAGATCCAAAAAGGTATTATTTTTTTATTCAATTATAAAAGGCCAAGAAATCTCATTTCTTTGAAATAAACAAAGTAAACAAAATGACTATAAAAAGATTTTCGTAAAACACTTAAATTTCTCCTATTCATCCTCCTATGATTGTTTGTAAATATGGCATGAACAATGATATCTTTTTTTGATGACCATGTGACAATCTTCATGATGATTTTTTTGACCATTTTGTCCTTCTGTATTGTTGTTTATATCATTTATGAGTTATGGGAATGATTGGCACGGTCCCCGAAGTATTCGGGAGTGATTTATATGAGTTTGAGGTTTTGAGTAGCTTTTAAAGTGATATAGTTGACTTTTGTTAACATCTTTGTAACGACTTGATTTTTGGTGATTATTGTGAAATATTTATTTCTATGTGATTTGATTATTTTACCCCTCACTGTTGTTGCTTTGTGGTATTTCTGGGGTGTAGGGATGTTTAGTGCAGATCCTAATGTATTTTGGTGTGATTTATGTGGGATTGTGATTTTTGGTGGTTGTAAGGACTTACTAGCTGACTTTTGGTCAACATCTTTTGACCTGAGCATCGAATGGCAAAACAAACTGTGCCAGCAGATCTGGAACGTCGATTTTAAGTTGATAAGATGGCTGGTGTAGTTTTATGGCTTTTATATCTCATTTCGATCCTCCGTTTGAAATGTTGTGAAAATAGGTTTCCGGGGTCAATTATGTAAAAACGACGTCTTTTCAAAAAATCTAATATATCCATTGAGTTCGGAGCATTAAATTTGATAGGGTAGTATAGTCTGTTTGCATTCTCGAAATTCCAGATGAATCCGAGAGATCCGTGGAGACTTGGAATGCTTTCAGTCCCCAACTGGTGCAGGTGTTGGTGTGATCGCTAAACCAACCCTTTGGGAGCTTCAGTGATCCTTTGGCGTTAAAGCGGCCCTAGCCTCCTAGCAGGTATCTCTAAAGTAGTAACTTGGGCACTTTAGTGCTCACCGCTAAAACGACCCAAGGTCCACTTTAGCAGACTATCACCCTGACGTGGGTAGCGCTTTAACGACATCTTGGCGCTTTAGCACCGACCGCTAAAGTGGCTCATTGTCCGCTTTAGCGGCACCTGGTATTTTTAAATACCTCTTTTCATGATTTTTTTCACCATTTTCGAGACTTGGAGATTAGGTTCGAGTTTTTGAGCTATTTCCTCTATTTTTAAGCTTAGGTAAGATCCAAATCCCTATTTTAATTGCTTTTCTTTGACTTGTATCATCTAAACTTTGCTAAAACTTGGATTCAAAAGTGAAATTTGGAGATTTTAGCCCAGAAGGCTAAAAATAGTATTACTTTGATTTAAACCCCAACTTCAATACGCTTTTACTTAGGTTTTCTTCTATGAGTTTCTTTAATCATGAGAAATATATTTTTGGACAAAATTCTGAGTTTATCCCTCTTTTTTGAAAATCTATTTCGGGGGTCTGTTTTGACCATGCATCAAAATTGGTCAATATGGGTATCAATGACTTTCTTTTGATGTATAAATTCTATATTTGTATGTTTTAGCTGATTTTGGGTTCGTATGTGAGGTGTAAGGTCGGAGATAAAGGCTTAATCATTGTGGTTTCGGCATTCGAGGTAGGTTATGACTTAACTTTCTTCAGATTGAATTGGGTAGTTAATATGTAACACCCAAGGTGCTATGGGGTCCAAAAACTAGCTTAAACGAGACTACATAACCCCTATCTTGAGCGCGAAACACTTCGAGAAGAGTTTGGGTGCGTTCGGGGAGGGTTTGAAACAAAAAAGAGGTTGTGCATTATGAAGAGGGTGGTTTGCTTTGGCTTCACGCTGTGATAGAGTCAGCAAAAGCTCACTGCCTTAATTTTACGCTGGGTTTCGCGCTGCGAAGCTGAGGCTTCACATTGAGCATCGCTCTGCGGACCTAAGGGTTTGCCTTGGGCTTTGCACCGCGAACCTCCCTCCTCTCATCGATGAGATTTTATTTTAAAAGTGTATTAAGGTTAATTTTGGTCCTTTTACGTTTTATAATCCGTCCAATCTATATATAACCCATTTCTAAATATTAAAACACATGTACTCTCTCAAAGGGGTTATTCTTCATTCCAAAACGATGGTTGAAAGGCAGTGAGGTTAGGGTTCAAGCTTGGGATTTCTTTTCTTACTATTTTTAAGGAGTTTTTCTTCAAATAAGGAGTGCATCTGTTCCTTAAATTGTTTTTATATAAAATATGTGTTTAATTATTATCCATGTGGTTTTAATTATTAGATTGTGAATGTGGGTTGAGGGGTTTGGAATGGTTATAATATGAATTGATTTTCCCATAGTTTTGAATTGGTTATTTATGATTTAACTTGGGGTTTTGAACTAAATACATGCATGGGTTTGGGAACTGGGAATGGGAATAAGGATTTCCCCAAATTTATGGGTAATGGAATAGGGGGTCATGTCATTCCCCTGCAAGTAAATGGATTTTGGTATGAAATTGATAATAACCTTAACCCACTTGGATAATTGATTTCGAAATATGGATAATCACATGGTTTTGCTTGCCCCTCTAATCTATTTCATTGCACTAATTGTTAAATGGATAAAAATAATTTTGGAAAGGCCGTAGTGGCCATGTTTTGGTTTTAAAATAGGACTTGGGCGTTATGGCATTCCCCCGAGTCGATGGGTAATTGAAATGGCATAATTATATAAGCTTGCAAGCATAATTGGTATGACGATACCAACGGTATATGCCTTGATGGATGATTCCTTAATTTAAAGAATGAGTTATGTGTAAATGTTTTAAATTAGGCTTAAAGGGGGTTGTGTAGCTCGCCGTGAAGGTGGAGGTCTCGGGGGACCATTACTGGAAACTATGTTTGCCGGCGTAGGGGCCTTGATGATTCTATGCATAGTGCATACTTTATATATATATATACACATATGACATGCGGTCGGGGGATTTCTTGGCCTTTTCTGGATATCTCTGGTTCATGCCGCTACACACACTGGCCTTTTCGTTGGGGGAATCCAAACCCATATAGCCCATGGTATTTTTAAGACGGACAAATTTACATAGTCCAGGTTAAAGATTTTGAATCTCATGCTAAACCTTGTTCCCTATACCAACATCTTATATATGTATATTGTATATACATGTGTATGAACATATACATTGAGACTGGTTTTGATTGATTTTTAAATGGCATTATTTTATCCCTTACCCCGAGTTATATGCTAACGTTCACCCCGCTAACCATCACCGGACGCTACATACTTTCATGATGTAGGGTCCTAGGGATTCTTTAGTTACCTTGTGCAGAGTAGATTATTTTGATTCGTCCGCTGGTCAACTTGAAGTGGTGAGCTCCTATTCCTCTGGAAGGCCTATCATTCAAAGTATTGATTTCATTATATCTTAGACAATCATTTGGATTTCTATTTTTCTATAGTCAGGGGCATATCCCGACTTAGGTTGATATTCGTTTAAAGGTTTTTATGGACAACGTGCGGGTGGTTATTAATTATTGGCTCTTGGTTTCTTACTGAGTTATCTACCTTATCATTTGGTTATCTTCCACTGTTATTTTTTTTAGTATGCTCAGTTGGATAAGCTATGGAGGTGGTCTCCGGCTTAGGGCGGGCTTGAGATACCCGTCACGACTAGGCCCTGGTTCGAGTTGTGACACTTTTGGTATCAGAGAGTAGGTTTAGGGTCATTGGGTATCCATAAAGTCGTGTCAAGTAGAGTCTTTTATGGGTGTGTAGTGCGTCACACTTATAAGGGGAAGGGTATAAGACATTTAGGAATATTTCTTTTTCTTATGTCTATTTTGGGCTATCGAGTCTAGGGTCTCAGATTTTTCTAACTCCTGATTTGCTCATGTTTCATATCATGTCTCCTCAAAGATCTGATGTTCGTAGAAACTCTATCGGAACCTCTGCCCCACTGAGAGGAATGTGAAGGGAACTCGCCCCGTCTATGGAATACAGACCCAGTCTAGCGTCCCTGCTCCTGATTGTGCTGCCCCACCTAGGGTCCCACCAGTCCCTACTAGTCTTTCTCCGATTGGTGACACTCATGCTTAGTCGCCTTAAGGAGACATCTCTAATGTTGAGTTTTATCGTTCTATTCATCTGTTGACTCGGTTGGTGACATCTTAGTATTGCCAGTCAGATCGTGTGGGTTCTGTTGGTCCTTCTCATGAGGTCACTCGGGTTGTCCAATTCATAAGGTTGAATCCCTCGTCCTTTACTGGCTCTAAAGTTGAGGAGGATCCTCAGGGGTTTATTAATGAGACGGAGAAAATCTTTAGAGTGATGCATGCTACTAATTCTGAGGGTATGTAGTTTGTTACATATTAGTTGAAGAATGTAACTTATTAGTGGTATGAAGAGTAGTAGAGGGGTAATGATGCTGAGTTGGTATTGTGTGAGGAGTTTGTACTACCCCAAACTTTCTTTAAGTCAAATCTAGTCTCCAGAAGAGTTAGTGATGACTTCCTAAATGATTAATATTTAAAGTAGATAAAATTTCCCCAATTTTGACTTTTTATCATGTGGGAAATTGAATTAGCTTTCCAACGATACCAATTTCAGCCAAATCCGGTATCGGAGTAAAAAGTTATGGACATTTTACAGAGAACTGTCGGAACTGCCCAGAAGCGACGGTCAGGCCGACGGGCCGTCGAGCTAGCGACGGACTGTCGCCCAAGCCGTCATGACTAAGGCAATGAACCCGACTTCTGGTCAAGTGCGACGGCCAGGACCGACGGACCATCGATCTAGCGACTGACCGTCGCCCAAATCGTTGCAAACAAGGCAGAAAGTTCAGAATCTGGCCAAGTGCGACGGTCGGGACCGACGGACTGTCGAGCCAGCTACGGACCATCACCCCAACCGTCGCCACTTTCGATCAACATTTTTTAGAGGTTTTTAAAAGGGTATTTGGGTCTTTTTCCACCCGTTTTAAACCCTAATTTTACCAGACCAGGGCTCACAACTTTATTATGAATCTATAACATTCAATTAGGGTTTCTCTCAAAGATCATTCCCCAAGAACAAGAAACCTTAGGTGCTTAATTTCAAGTCAAGAATTCAAGTTTTCCTCCACCAATCCTCAAGAAATCATACACCCAGGTATGTAAAGTGTTGATTCATGGGTTTCTTTCACCCATGAAGCTCAAGAATGTGTTCATGTGGATGTGTTCACAGATCATAAGAGCCTTCAATACGGAGTTCATGTGGATGTATTCACAGATCATAAGAGCCTTCAGTAGTCTTTTCTCAGAAAGATCTCAATCTTTATCAGAAGAGGTGGTTAGAGCTTTGGAAAGATTACGACATGAGTGTCTTTTATCATCCGGGCAAGGCCAATGTGGTGGCCGATGCTCTTAGTAGACTATCTATGGGTAGTGTTGCTCATGTTGAGGACAATAAGAAAAAGTTAGCTCAGGAAATCCATCAGCTTACCAGACTAGGCGTTCGCTTAGTCGATTCAAAGGAGGGTGACATATGGGTTCAGAGTAGTTTAGAATCATCTCTAGTTTTTGAGGTGAAAGAAAAGCAAGATAGAGATCCCAGTTTAGTCAAGTTGAAAGAGCCAGTCAAAGATCAGAAGGTAGAGGTTTTCTCTCAAGGGGGAGATGGTGTTTTGCGTTGTTAGGGTCGTCTGTGTGCTCCAGGTATAGACGACTTAAGGCAGCAAATTCTTGCAGAAGTTCATGGTTCGTGCTACTCTATTCATCTAGGGGCCACAAAGATGTACCGCGATGTGCGGGAAATCTATTGGTGAAGTAGGATAAAGAGAGATATTGCAAAGTTTGTGGCTAAGTACTCTACATGTCAGTAGGTTAAGATAGAACATCAGAAGCCTAGTAGGTTCATGCAAGAGTTTTGTATTCCTACTTGAAAGTGGGAAGAAATGAACATGGACTTTGTGACGGGTTTGCCCCGTACTCATCGCTAGCATGATTCAGTCTGGGTCATTATAGACAGAATAACCAAGTCAACTCATTTCCTTCTAGTCCATACCTCTTATTCAGCCGAGGATTATGCCAAACTCTATATCAGAGAGTTGGTTAGATTGCACAGTATTTCATTATCTATTATCTCAGACAGAGGTACCCAGTTTACCTCTCACTTCTGGAAAGCATTCTAAAAGGGACTTGGTACCCAAATTCATCTCAGTACAACCTTCCACCCTCAGACAGATGGTCAAGCAGAAAGGACCATTCAGACTTTAGAAGATATGCTAAGGGCGTGTGCAATTGATTTCAAGGGTAGTTGGGATGAACACTTTTCTTTAATTGAGTTTGCATACAACAACAACTATCATTCCAGTATTCAGATGGCTCTATTCGAAGCTCTCTATGGTAGGAGATGCATATCTCTAATCGGTTGGTTCAAAGTTAGTGAGGCCTCAATTATAGGGCCTGACTTAGTATTCGACATTTTAGAGAAAGTCCAGTTGATTAGAGAAAGACTCCGGGATGCTCAGAGCCGACAGAAGTCTTATGCAGATGTGCGCAGAAAGGATCTCGAGTTTGAGATTGGTGATTATGTCTATCTAAATATCTCTCCCATGAAGGGAGTGAAGAGATTCAGCAAGAAGGAAAAACTCAGCCCCCGATATGTCGGTCCCTTTAAAATTCTCAATCGCTTTGGCAAGGTAGCTTATGAGCTCAAATTGTCTTCAGATCTAGCCTCAGTTCATCCAGTCTTCTATATCTCTTTGCTCAAGAAGTACATAGGTGACCCAACAGTTGTAGTCCCAATTCAGAGCATAGATGTTTAGAACAACCTCTCTTATAAAGAGATTCTAGTCGAAATTCTTGACTACCAGACTCGTAGACTAAGGAACAAAGAAGTCCCTCTAGTCAAAGTTCTTTGGCGAAATCAGTTCGTTGAGGGAGCTACTTGGGAAGCAGAAGCATACATGCTTACCAAGTATCCTCACCTCTTCTCCGCTAACTCAGATATGGCTCAAGGTAATAATTTTTCGTAAGCTTTTTAGTTTCATGTTCAGCTTTCAGTTACAAGCTTAGTATTCAGTTCATGTTCAGAATTCCATTATAAACTTGGAATTAAATACCATTGTATATTCATTCATTCATTCATGTATCAGTTCAGTCAAGTAATCATGCATCAGATATGCATTCTCATTATGAGAAACTTAGTTCCTCAGATTACTCAGTCATGTATTCAGGAATCAGTTACTCATGCATCAGATATACATGTTCAGTATGATATATATTCAGTTATCAGTCATGTTAGTCATGGAGTCATGTTTCAGTCATTCATGTTCAGGATGTGCTTCAGTCTACTATTTCTCCCCTCTCAGTCAGTCTCATTGGAGGATGAATATTTCCAAGGAGGAGATATTATAATACCCCGAACTTTCTTTAAGTCAAATCTAGTCTCCAGAAGAGTTAGTAATGACTTCCTAAATGATTAATATTTAAAGCAGATAGAATTTCCCCAATTTCAACTTTTTATCATGTGGAAAATTGAATTAGCTTTCCAACGATACCAATTTTGTCCTAATTTGGTAATGGAGTAAAAAGTTATGGACGTTTTACAGAGAACTGTCAGAACTCCCCAGAAGCGACGGTCAGGCCGATGGACCTTCACCCAAGCCATCGCGACTAAGGCAGTGAACCTGACTTCTAGTCAAGTGCGACGGCCAAGATCGATGGACCATCGCCCAAACCGTCGTAGACGAGGCAGAAAGTTTAGAATCTGGACAAGTGCGACGGTCAGGACCGACGGACCGTCGAGCCAGCGATGGATCGTCGCCACTTCCGATCAGCATTTTTAAGCCATTTTTAAAAGGGTATTAGGATCTTTTTCCACCCGTTTTAAACCCTAATTATACCAGACCAGGGCTCACAACTTCATTATGCATCTATAACATTCAATTAGGGTTTCTCTCAAAGATCATTCCCCAAGAACAAGAAACCCTAGGTGCTTAATTTCAAGTCAAGAATTTAAGTTTTCCTCCACCAATCCTCAAGAAATCATCCACCCAAGTATGTAAAGTGTTGATTCATGGGTCCTTTCACCCATGAAGCTTAAGAAACCCTTTTTGAAATATAAACTTTGGATTCCATGGTATGAATTGAATTATATTCATGTTTATGTTGTTGTTTGATTTCTAAATTGAAGTCCTTAATGACTATCATGAAAATATGTTAGTATGTGGTTGAAATTCTTTCACTGGAAGTGTAAGATATTGCCATGATGTATTATTTCAATATTCATGCCTAAGCCTAAATATATGCATGCAATGTGTTTGATAAAATGCCTAAAGAACAAGAATCATGCTTTGGGACTCAATTATGACCAAATTGATAAACCCATGCTTTACCCTTATGTTCAAAGTGACTTCCATTTTATTGTTATGCATTAAAATTGTTCGATGGATTGTTCATGAGATTATCCTATGAAATTAAGACATGTTTATATGTTTTCTTATTATGTATCAAACCATAGTAATCAAGTGCCTCATGAAATTCCTCAATGATTATATTATGGATTATTGACTATGGTCCTGTGTCAAGAAGTATCATGTCTTGTCAGTTTTATGCTATCGAGTCCTGGGGGTACTTGTACCCGATAATTTAGCCATGTGCCTAGAGCCAGTGTCATGTTTTCAAGGTACTCTCAGTCAAGCCATGTTCAGTAGAATTCAGTCAGTCTCATGACTCAGGAAAACCTAGTAAACTCAGTCCAGTCAGTTCAGTATAATTGATTCAATGTCTAATCAGATGGGAGTAGGATTCAATATCGAGTGAGCCCAAGGATGGGAACTCACCTACGAGTAGAGGGTGTGATTCTTAGGAGTAATCCTTGCACTCAAGAATTACGTAGCCAGCGTAGGTTAGGACATCTAACCTGTTAGATAAGGATTGATGAGATGGCCTAACTTGTTAGATGAGAGTCCCACTATTCTCCTTAGAGTACCTGTTAGATGAGGGATCACTCACAGTTTGTCCTTACCAGTGGCGCGGTATTGACACCCTTCCAATTGGGGTTACAGATTGGACCCCAACTCAGCTATAATGCTTTATTTGGGATATGTTGGTTAGATGACTAATTACCACAGTTACATTTTCAGTCTCAGTCTCAGTAATAGAACTCAGATAGATCTATAGAATTCAGTACTGTCACATACAGTCAACTCAGAACAGTACGAAACTCAGCTAGTTCCATCAGAACCTAGATTGTCAGATACAGTCGCTCAGCATCAGTTATATCAGTTATCAGTATATCATGTTATCAGTATTCAGACTCAGTAGTCAGTATAATCACGAATTCAGTTACAATTACTTATTCATGCATGTATTCTCACGTTCATGTTATACAGTCGGTTAGCATAGTTCATGCATATAAACCCCTTGCATTTAGCCTACCTCACTTGCATACCAGTACATGTAATCGTACTGACATATTTACGCTTTGGTATTTTATACCATAGGTTCAGAAGCACGAGCTCCAGAGCATCAGTAGCATTCCAGTCTCAGCAGTCAGAGTTAGCAGTGAGTCCTCATCCTTCGAAGACATGACCATTACTTTATTATCTCATTAGTTTATTTATTTCAGTTGTTGGAGTTAGTTAGGGACATATCCCATTAACTCCTTATTCAGACAGTTCAGTCAGTTAGAGGCTTTTCAGACTAGCATGTTCATACAGTTATTTCAGTTGTTTTGGGTATTTCATACCCCCTCCAGATGTTATGTTTTATCAGTTATGTTGCAGTTTTGAACCTTATGGTCTTTCAGTTTTTATTTTTGCATTCATACAGTATAATATGCAGTGTACAGGTACAGATATCAGTCATGGATTAGCTTGTGGTCCTTTGGGGTCATAAGCACCGTGTAGCATTCTGGGTACCAGATTCAAGGTGTTACAAGTTTTCTAGTGCCTTTCTTACTCATTTCTGTCACTAGGAGTTGAGAAAAGCTAAGGCAGAGCAGTTTGTGAACTTGAAGCAAGAGAGGATGAGTATCAAATAATATGCCTTAAAATTTTATCAGCTATCTCGCTATGCTTCAGAGTTCATATCTAGTACGAGGGCTAGGATGAGAAAGTTCACTTTGGATTTGTCTCATGATTTCGTATTGGAGTGTAAGGATGCAATATTAAATAATGATATAGATATTTGTAAACTCATGGTGTATATGCAACAGGTGAAGTATGAGAAAAAAAAGTAGGCGGAGATGGGAGAGAGGTAGAAGAAGAAGCTCAAGTATTTAGAGTAGAGTGGAGGGTAGTAGAATAATCGTAGAGATGGGAGACAGTGGTCTTAAAATAAGAATTGGGGAAGTTCTAACTCTTATTCGATAGCTAGTACTTCTTATCCTAAGCCATCTGGTGATTGTCATTTCTAGTCTAACAATGGTTTTAAGGCATAGGGTGCCCAGTCTTAGGCTAGTGGAGCTCATTCTGCCCCACCTTATCCTTCTTGTAGATTTTGTGGTCAGTTTCACCTTGGTTATTGTGATGAAGAAAGAACTTGTGCTTCAAATGTTGTTTGTCTGGTCATATTCAGAGGAATCTCCCTTCATCTAAGGTTGCTTATAGAGCTAATAAGGTCCCGATCATGACTTCATCAGCTTCTATACCAATAGGTGCTACCTTTGGTTTTGGCACTGATTAGAATCATATCTATGCTCTTGCTACCCATCAGGAATCTGAGGCATCTCCTAATGTTATCACTGGTACGTTACAGTTTTTCTCCTGTGATGTTTACTATTTACTTAATCTGGGGTTTACTCTTTTTTATGTTACCCCTTATGTGGCTGTGCATTTTGATTTTGGTCCCGAGACCCTCCCCGAGCCTTTTTTTATGTCTACTCCCGTGGGTGACTCTATTTTGGTTAAAAAGGTCTATAGGGATTGTGTAGTGTCTATCTTTCATAGAAAGACCTTGGTGGATTTGGTAGAGCTTGACCTAGTTGATTTCGATGTCATTTTAGGGATGGATTGACTTCATTTCTGTTATGCTTCTTGGATTGTAGGACTCGAAAGGTCAGTTTATTTTCCTAATGAATCGATAATCCTATGGTAGGGGAGTTCCTTAGTACCTAAATGGGGGTTTATCTCTTATATTAGAGCCTGGAAGTGAATCTCCAAGGGGTGTCTTTATCATTTAGTTCGGGTTAAAGAAAAAAATTCCGAGGGTCTTTCTTTGCAATCTGTCCCCATGGTTTATGATTTTCCTGAGGTATTTTCTGATGATCTTCATGGCATCCCTCCTGATAGGGAGATAAATTTTGGGATTGATCTTTTACCAGATACCCGTCCTATCTCTATCCCCCCATATAGAATTACTCTGATTGAGTTGAGGATATTAAGGAGCAATTAAAGTATCTTCTTAATAAGGGCTTTATTCGTCCTAGTATTTCTCCGTATGGGCTCCTGTACTTTTTGCGCATAAGAAAGATGGGATTCTTCGGATGTGCGTAGACTATATGCAGTTGAATAAGGTTACAGTGAAGAATAAGTATCCTCTTCGTAGGATTGATAATCTGTTTGACCAGCTTTAGGGTGCCAAGTATTTTTCTAAGATTGATCTTCATTCGGATTATCATCAGTTGAAAATTAGGGAGATGGATATCCCTAAGATCGTTTTCCATACCCGGTATGGTCACTATGAGTTTTTGGTCATGTCGTTTGGACTAACTAATGCTCTGACTGTTTTTATAGATCTCATGAATCTAGTGTTTCGATAGTTTTTATTTTTGTTTGTGATAATGTTTATTGATGACATCTTTGTGTACTCAAAAAGTGAGAAGGATCATGTCAATCACCTCCAAATTGTGTTACACACTCTTAAGGATCGAAAATTATATGCAAAGTTCTCTAAGTGTAAGTTTTGGTTGAATGTCGTGACTTTTCTCGGGCAGGCCCTTTCTAGTGAAAGGTCAAAGGTGGATCCACGAAAAATTAAGGTGGTTAAGAGATGGCCTAGACCTACGACTTCAACTGATATTCGGAGCTTCTTGGGCTTGGTCGGGTATTATAGAGGTTTGTGGAGAGTTTTTCTTCTATTGTTTCCCCATTGATGAAATTGACTCTGAAAAAGGTTAAGTTCTTATGGTCTGATGCTTATGAGGGTAGCTTTGAGAAGTTGAAGAATAGGTTGACTTTGGTTCTAATCTTGACCTTGCCCGAGGGTACTTATGGTTTTGTTGTTTATTGTGATGCGTCCCATGTGGGACTGGGTTGTGTGTTGATGCAATATGGTAAGGCTTACGCTTCTCGACATCTTAAAGTTTATGAGAAGAATTATATGACTCATGACTTGGAATTGTGAGTTGTGGTTTTTGTTTATAAGATTTGGCATCATTACCTATATGTCGTTCATGTGGTATCTATTCAGATCATAAGAGCTTGCAGTATATGTATACCCAAAAAGAACTGAATCTCAAGTAGAGGAGGTGGCTTGAGTTACTCAAGGATTATGATATGAGCCTTTATTACCATCCAGGTAAAACTAATGTAGTTGCAGATGCTCTTAGTAGAGTATCTATGGGAAGCTTATCTCACGTGGATGAGGAGAAAAAGGGTATTGGTGAAGGATATTCACCGGTTGGCTAACTTGGGAGTTTCTCTTTTGGACTTTGAGGATGGAGGAGTAATTGTGCAAGAGGTGGTTAGGTCATCTCTTAGAGCTGAACGGAAGGAGAAACCAGCTTTGGACCCTATTCTTATACAGATTAAGGATGATGTGGGTCAGTAAAAGGTTTTGGCTTTTGATATTATTGGTGATAGTATCCTGTAGTATCAAGGCAGATTATGTGTTCTTGATATTGATGGGCAGCGGGAAAATATTTTGACTGAGGCTTATGAGTCTAGATATATTGTTCATTTGGGTTTGACAAAGATGTACCATGACTTGAAGGAAATCTATTGGTGGAACAATATGAATAGAGATATGGCAAATTTTGTTTCCAAGTGTATGGTTTGTCTGCAGGTCAAGGTTGAGCACTTGAGGCCTGGTGTCAGGTTGAGCACTTGAGGCCTGGTGTCATGTCTCAAGATATTGAGTTGCCCTTGTGGAAGTGGGAGATGATCAACATAGATTTTGTTACCAGTCTTCCGTGGTCTCACAATCAGTCTGATTTGATTTGGGTATTTACGGAGCGGATGACTAAGTCTGCTCACTTCTTACTTGTGAGGACTACTTAGTCTGAAGAGGATTATGCTAAGTGGTTCATTGTGGAGAGAGTCAGATTGTATGAGGCGTCAGTGTTCATCATTTTGAATCGAGGTACGTAATTTTCTTCTCACTTTTGGTTTTTGTTTCGTAGAGGTTTAGGGACTAAGCTAAACCTTAGCACCGCTTTCCACCCTCAGATGGATGGACAAGCGGAAATAACTAGTCAGACTTCAGAAGATATGATATGGGCTTATGTGTTTGACTTTAAGGGGAGTTGGGTTAATCATTTGCCTTTTATTGAGTTTGCCTATAATAACAATTATCACTTTAGTATTAGAATAACTCCTTCTGAGAATCATTATGGTAGGAGGTATAGGTATTCTATTAGGTGGTTCGAGGTTGGTGAGACTTAATTGTTTGGTCTTGACTTGGTTCACCAAGCCATGGGAAAGGTGAAAGTGAGTAGAGAAAAATTGAACAGTGCCCAAAGTTGTCAAAAATCCTCTGCGGATATAAGGCAAATGGAGTTGGAGTTTATCGTTACTGATTGGCTATTCTTGAAGGTGTCTCCTATGAAAGGTGGCATGAGGTTTGGGAAGAAGGGAAAGATCAGTCCCCGTTATATTGGTCCCTACTAGATTTTGAGGAGAGTTGGAAATGTTGCTTATGAGCTTGAGTTTCCTGCAAGTTTGGGTTCTATCCATCCGGTATTCCATGTTCGATGTTGAAGAAGTGTGTGGGTGAACCTTCTTTGATTGTGACTATTGAGGATGTTGGTATTTTAGATTCTTTATCTTATGCGGAGGTCCCGATTGAGATATTGGATAGGCAAGTTCGTAGGTTGAGGACTAAAGACGTGGCTTCGGTAAAGGTGTTTTGGAGAAATCAAAAGGTAGAAGAAGCTACGTGGTAAGCTGAAGAGGACATGTAGTCCAAATACCCGTTCTTGTTTCCGATGTTGGACGAAAGTACTTAAGGTATTAAACTTACTTCTCCCCTCATCACATTTTGAGTTGTTCTCGTGTCTTTTTGTGTTCTTCCTTATATCGTGTTATGGGTATCCTAATTGCTTATTTGGGGATGAATAATCCTAGGAGGGGCGTGCAAGAACTAGATTAAACGAGCCTACATAACCCCTATCTTGAGCATGAAACACTTCGGGAAAAGTTTGGGTGCATTGGGGAAAGGTTTGGAACCAAAAAGAGGTTGCGCGTTGCGAAAGGGTGGTCTGCTTTGGTTTCGCATCGCGATGGAGTCCGCGAAGGCTCACTACCTCAGCTTTGCATTAGGCTTCATACCACAAAGCTAAGACTTCACGTTGAGCATCGCGCCGCGGGCCTGGGGGTTTGCCATGGGCTTCGCACTGCAAACCTCCTTCCTTTTGATTATATTTCTGCTTTTACTTTATATTGTGATGACCCTTTAGGTCATTTTTCATATTTCCACATATTTTTTCCATTATAGCTTTTTTATAGCTGCCCCAAGTCATTTATGACTTGCTGGGACTGACAGTTCGGTTACTAAGTAGTTAGTTCGGTTTTTAGAGCCATTTCCCTATTTTGAAGTCTTCGTTGGTTCCAAATGGCTGATAACGCTCAACTTACACATAAATTAAGTGCAAGGCCATCATCGTCAATATATTTACCCAACTTGGGAGTCGGGGTCGAATCCATGAGGAACAACGTGAGTGGCGATCAAATTAATTCAAAATGATAGGTACAAGTTAAATTCAAACAAATGTTACAAAAAGATAAAATGGGAGAGGTGAGTTCCTACACTAACGTTTCTTTTTGGGATTTTCTAGTGTAAATTTGGGGCTACGAATAATTAGAGTTTTAACAATTATACACGGAGATTGGGATTATGCTTTACTAAGAGAGTGACATGTGAGAGCTAATTATCAACATCACTTTAGTAATTCAAATATGGGTAGGCTTGGTTATAGGTTTTGAGGTTAGCCTTTCAACAAAACACCAAACTATCACCCATTGATTCTTTCGAATACCTAATGGGTGTGTTCGACAATTAGCAACCACAACCTCAATCAAGGCATCCCTATTTCTAGGATGACACCCATGGCATAGTTAACCTCACATTCACCCTTATGTCTAAGATAGGAAAAAATTAGCAAACTACACACATAATTGTCTATCATTGCTTTGGTCCTCATATACCTCTTTTGAGGATGATATGGATTCCTAAAGTTCACCCAAAACCCTTCTTTCGAAGATGGTATTGAACCTCCTAGAGCTTGGAGTTTCACTCATCAAACCCATGTGGGTATTTGGAGCTTTCACCCATCAAATCCCAACCAAGATAGCATAGCAATAATAGAATCCATAAATATAAACTACCAAATAGATGCTAACAATCACAACCCAGACACACTTTAACCCCTATTCACACATAACCCCAAGAGGGAGATTTAGCTATATATAAGATAAACAAACATAGATATACCCATAATCTCCATTGAATCAAAGTTGTAGAATATCTAAGTGAATGCTACTTCAAACTTGGCTCTCCCACAATATCAAATGAAAGTGAGCAAATCTTCCACTTAGAAATTCTCCAATGTATTCTTCACTCAAAATTTACACACTATTTTCTTTTCCACAAATGGAGGCTAATAAATCTGAAGCTAAAAAACTAGAAAATTGGGGAAGAAGGAATGTGATGAAATGAATGATACATGAAATTAGGGTTTGGGTCCTTTTGTTCAAATTGGGATCAACAAGTGCAATTACAGTTTTGCCCTTGGGCTGAACATTTCCGCCAAGTCGCGATCGCACAAGTCTGGCTACGACCGCAGCTATGTGACTGCGATTAACTTCCGCGGTCGCGGGTGATTGACCATCTTAACTGTCCGCGACCGCGGCCAATGGACCGCGACCATGGTAACTGAGGTTGTTTCACTGCAGGTTTTCAACTGCACTTTTTCTGCTACCTTTTGATCCTTTCAAGCTCCAATCCACATCTATTTGTCTTTTCAACTCCTATACCCGGAAAGAGTGGATATTAGTGCATTAAATCACAATTATGTCTCATCTACTCATTCAAAACAAGGTAATGTCCATTAATAATGAGTGCGATTGAGTGGTAAAATCACCACTCATCAACATCCCCAACTTAAAACATTTGTTTGTCCTTAAGCAACACAACCTTTTACCATGAGACAATCATTTACGCCCAAATTTCATGCCTAAAGGGCCATAACGACTTCAAATTGAATTGCAACCACAAGTAGCTCATTGCACATGTGCTAGACTAATATCACAACACCCCTCATTATAAAATGCAATACTCAAAGAATACATAAGACTTTTAAAGAGCAATAAATTAACAAAGACCAATACTCTAGAAATGTCTCTCCTTTTGACTAAACCTAAACCATACTCCACTTGCCTCATTATCCGAGAGGTAAGACAAATCACTCATCTCAACTTATTTGCATACCCATCTCACAAGAAAGAGAAGTTTTACACACCAAACTACCAAACATGTAACTAGGAATTTTAAGCGCAAAAACTCTCTCACATAAAAGAAATCTCGCTGCAACAAGTGTTATACCATAGGCTTGCCCCTATTTTCAATCACCACTACACAACAAGGTAAATAGTTGGAGATCTCAAAGGACTTTTTAATCTTATAACATAGGTTCGGGTTAGGGTAGGATATCATTTAGGGAACTTGGTTACACCCTACCTTGAACATCTACATCACACTTTACAACACTCATCCTTTCGACTAAGGGTCACTCTTCTTTATTTTCTTTCTTCGTTCATGCCTACTTTTTGCTTTCTTTGTTCCCCACTTTTCTTTTACTTTCATTTTCTTGCATTTTTGTGCAAGTCATTCTTTTATAGGATCCTTTCTTTTTATAAACATTCATTTTCAACACTTAGGTACATTTGGCATTTCACTAATACTTCGTGACCCTAAGCTTACTTCTGTCGATTCTTACCACCCCCAACTTAGGCTTTTAGCCTCAAGTTGCATTTCTAAGTTCAAGGAGGGTACGGTTCAAAAGAGGGATAAAAAGACAGGTTCACGGCTTGTAATGATTTTGTCAAAGAAAAGTTTAAAGGCTCAAAGCGGGAACCAGGGATTACAATTATGCACAGGTAGGCTTTTCAGGCTAGAGTGGGTTCCAAAATCACAAGGACGGCCTAAGATCATTTCCCCAACCAAATACAATCAAAATTAGTTTTAAAAAACTAATGGGGCAAGTTCTTAATAACACAAGTATATAAGAGATGAATGCAATAGTCTCACTACACATGGCATGCAAAATTCGTTAAGGGAGCTAAAATATCCCTCCCGCGGGAGACACAATCAGAATATTTATCACTATTCACAAGTCAAAAATTTGTGGAGCCACAAAAAGAGAAGAGGGTTTGTTACAACATTGCTCATGTCCATGCAAAGTTTTGGATGGAGGGGGTTTCTTGGTTTGCAATAGAACCATGCACAATATTGCTAACTTATGGCTACAACCAAAGCCTTAGTCTCACATCTTGGCTCAGAACGGGCAAACTAACCATATGGCTACTCAGACTTTGCCAATGGTGTACAAAGTGATCCCAACTTAGCAATGTATAATGCTACAGGTACTCAGGCTTCCCTTGCATTAAATGACACTTACTGCTATGGGTACTCAGAATTCCCCTGCACCTGTGTCTCGAACCCAAACACAACACTTTACCCTTAAAAATATCGTCACTCAATCCATTATAAGGCAAAGCTAATCGTGCATCAACAAGATTAAAATAAATTAAATCAAAAGAATACTAAAAGTAGAAGAAAAATATGATAATCTATAAAGCGTGGGCACCTACAGAGTACCCAAAAATATAGCATCTCAAAACACAATAAAAACCATAACTAGAGTGTCGTCCAAAACACTACCCAAGGATATCCAAGCAGTATACATATAGGGACAAACACCCCCAACTGGAAAGTTGGCAGCGCCCCTACTTCCTAGTTAGCAAGGTAAGAGTAAATGATGCTCCTTGAATTAACTTCATCATCTCCGGTATACCCTGCATCGTCTCCCCCGTCATTAGCACCAGACCCCTCAGCAATGGCTCCATCATCACTATCGCTCCTCGATGAAGGTAGATGTTCTGCAGGTTTAAGCACCTTGAAGATGTGATTTACCTCTCTCCACAGCTTGGTGAAGAAATTTTCTCTCTATTTTTCCCTCTTCAACAACCTTTCTTGTGACTCCCAAAGGGTCGTGTGTGATATTGCCAAGGTCGAATATGCTCTTTCCAATTTGGCGACCCTAGCACCTTGCTTATTCAGCTCCTTCTGATACATTTCATAGTCGGACTGAACTGCATATAAATGGCAAGTAGTGGAGGATTCTCCTGGGCCCTGGGGTAGTCTTGGAGCATGTTCCCTAATAACAGAAATTCTATCAAAGAATTTTGGGAACTTCATTGGGGCTTTGTCCATAGAAATACTCCATTCTAGGTGTAGCTTGGACCTTGGAGGTTATTGTAATATTGGTAGTGGCTTTCCATAAGCAAGGCTCCAGATTCATCTAGGTCTCCCATTATGTAGCTGAGTACCTATATGTAGGACACTTCAGACCATTTTTAATATTTTCAAAGCAAAACATATGCTAGAATAACAAAAAAAATACATGTGGCACTGTTTTAGGAGATTTGGGGGTGAAAAATAGATGTGCAAAAAGTTTGGTTTCGCTAGGCAGTTGTCCTCAGGTATGATGATCGCGTTACTGTGGTCGCCTATCAGGACCACGATCACGATACCTTAGACCGCAGCCAACAGTTCTGCCATTGCTCAAAAGACACGAAGTTAACTCCAACTTTGTCTTCCAACTATGTGTACAACATCATGATCAGATAAAATAACCCTAGATAGCAAGATTACCACCCCAAATTTGAAGTAATTCATATTAGACTCATTTGGGCAATGAATGGACACCTATTATGCAAGTAAATTATAACCAGTCTAGGTTAGAATATGGGTACTCAATACTTCCCCAAGTGACGTGTAGATGCCCTACAACTGCTTACCACAATTATAATAACAAATAAACATAGTTTTACATTGTAATACTATTCAAGCTCATCTCTAACTACACGTCCTAAGCCTATACTAACAGTGAATATAAGGGAGTTTGAGACTACATACTAGGTGACTGAAGCAAAAGGTTTAAAATGAAACCTTGGATACTTTTGAGAGGCCACAAATTTGAGTGAGATTATGAGAAGATTTGAAACCATGGTGCATGGGTACATGGCATTCAGATGGTATTTTTAATCAGAGCTAATAGCGATCGTGGTCCATGTTACATGATCGCGGTCACATGGTCTCTGTGATCTTGGGGCACAGACTGCAGTCATGGTAACTAATACCAAGCATCTAGGGTTCTTATATGTCGTGCTTAGTCCATTTGCCAAATTCTCACATCTTTTTTTCCAAATTCGACCAAAATGCCCCTAAGTACCAATACTTTATGGACTGTGCATGCTAACAAACAACAACAAAAATCAAAATCTACCCTAGCATATGTAAATAAAAAGATACGGGCCACTTTTTCATGGCGTAATGGGTTGCCTCCCATCTAGCACTTAGTTTAACGTCGCAACACGACGGTTTCACTCTTTCCCTTTATGTCTCTACTTAGAAAATTTGAATCTCTGTCCCAACTTTTGCTCAATATGCAATGAGCAGCAGAGGGACAGAAAATTCAAATCTTTCAAGATGAAACTTGGAAGAGGTGGTAAAATGGCAAAAAAACTCTGATCTCGCTATTTTGAAGACTTGAACCTTTTACCCAACTTTATATCGATCTTCTGGATTCGCTCCTTGGTTAAAATGAAGCACATCAATAAGTTATTCCTTGTACTTTAGAAGTTGAGCAGCTTGGCTTCTGATGGACGGGGCTCCATGTGCTCTTTTGGAATGACAAACTCCAAAATACAAGAGTCGGACTCCACCTCCTTACAATCCTCTATTTGGTCAAAAAGATGGGTCCCCAGCGTATACTCTATACCCAATGTTGAAAAGTGGGTTGAACGATGTCCAGCACCTAACTTTGGGTTAGATTCCTCAAAAGCATTGTCATCCCGAAATGAGCTAGAGCCATCATAAGAGGTTTGTTTTTTCTCTTCTTTTGACTCTAGTCTCATTTCCTTAATTATGGCTTCTTTTTACTTGTATGAGTCGGATGATTGAGAAGCCATTGAGGAGTCTTCACTACCAAGATCTTCATCATAGCTTGGTTTCTCTTCTTGATAACATTCCTCTTGAGTATTTAGAAAGGTAGTGACAGTTTTAAGCTTTTCTTCTTTGCCCAATAGCTCTTTCTTGACACTTGTCCATTCTTTGTACCCGATCTAAGATGGCTAGTAACCTTGGGTCATAGTTACTGGACTCGATGTATTTTTCTTCCGATTTCTCATCATATGACCTGATAAAATCATAGGAAGAACTAGCATTTTGATAAGTATAATAGGGGGAAGGGGTGTTTGAACACTCGTCCCAATGTCCTTATAGATGGCCACACATAGGACAACCATAGTCCCAATCGGATTGAGATGGTAAAATCTCTCCCCGGGGAGCATACTTACAATCTCTCCTGAAGTGTGGTCCGTAACAATACGAACATGGGGGGAAGGGGGGGGTCATGATATGACTTCCAATCATTAAACTCATATTTGTTAGAAGATGCCATCAAGAAAAGTAAAAATAAAATAAAATCTACCAACAAAGAAAAATCACAAACACATATATATAAGATTGAATTTAAGCAAGTAGGCTAAAATTCCAAACTAACTCAATACACCAAATTATTTCCCGACAATGGCGCCATTTTTTATAACCCTCAACTTACACATAAATTAAGTGCAAGTCGGTCGTCATCAATATACTAACCCAACATTAGAGTCGGGTTTGAATCCATGAGGAACAATGTGAGTGGCGATCAAATTAATTCAAAATGATAGGTACAAGTTAAATTCAAACAAATGTTACAAAAAGATAAAATGGGGGAGGTGAGTTCCTACACTAACATTTTTTTTGGAATTTTCTAGTGTAAATTCGAGGCTACGAATAATTAGAGTTTTAACAATTATGCATGGATCTTGGGATTATACGTTATATACGTTACTAAGTGAGTGACATGTGGGAGCTAATTATCAACATCACTTTAGTAATTTAAATATGGGTAGGATTGGTTATAGATTTTGATGTTAGCCTTTCGAAAAAACACCAAACTTTAACCCATTAATTCTTTCGAATACCTAATGGGTGTTTTCGACAATTAGAAACCACAACCTCAATCAAGGCATCCCTTTTTCTAGGATGACACTCATGGCATAGTTAACCTCACATTCACCCTTATGTCTAAGATAGGAAAAATTTAGAAAACTACACACATAATTGTCTATTATTGCTTTGGTCCCCATATACCTCTTCTGAGAATGATATGGATTCCTAAATTTCTCCCAAAACCTTTCTTTTGAAGATGGTATTGAACTTCCTAGAGCACCCATCAAACCCATGTGGGTATTTGGAGCTTTCACCCATCAAATCCCAACCAAGATGGCATAGCAATAATAGAACCCATAAACATGAACTACCAAATAGATGCTAACAATCACAACCCAGACACACTTTAACCCCTATTCACACATAACCCCAAGAGGGAAATTTAGCTACACATAAGATAAACAAGCATAGATATACCCATAATCTCCATTGAATCAAAGTTGTAGAAGATCTAAGTAAATGTTACTTCAAACTTGGCTCTCCCACAATATCAAATGAAAGTGAGCAAATCTTCCACTTAGAAATTCTCCAATGTATTCTTCACTCAAAATTTACACACTATTTTCTTTTCCACAACTGGAGGCTACAAAATCTGAAGCTAAAAAACTAGAAAATTGGGGAAGAAGGAATGTGATGAAATGAATAATACATGAAATTAGGGTTTGAGTCCTTTTGTTCAAATTGGGATCAGCACATGTAATTACAGTTTTGCCCTTGGGCTGAACATTTTTGCCAAGTCGCGATCGAGTAAGTCTGGCTGCAACCTTCGCTACGCGAACACGATTGACTTCTGCGATCGTGGGTGATTAACCATTTGACTGACCGCGAACGTGGCCAATTGACTGCGACCATGGTAACTGAGGTTGTTTCACTACAGGACTTTAGCTATACTTTTTTTGCTACCTTTTTATCATTTCAAGCTTCAATCCATATCTTTTTGTCTTTTCAACTCCTATACCTACAAAGAGTGGATATTAGTGCATTAAATCACAATTATGTCTCATCTACTCATTTAAAACAAGGTAATGTCCATTAATAATGAGTGTGACTAAGTGGTAAAATCATTACTCATCAATGGCCACTAGGCAAAAACTTTAACAAAATGATCTTCTATGCAAATTCTGATTGCGCCAACAATTTTGAAATGTCAATTTTAGGTTAGGTGGACCTTTGTTTTGGATCCCCCAAGCTCATTTTGACCTATTGGTCGGAAAGTTAAGAAAATAAAATATGGGTGTGGACCCACATTTGGTTGAAATAACCTCAAATGTAAAATATGATTTCTATCGAGTTCGGAACATCAAATTTGGTGTGGTTATATAGTCCATTCGCGTATACGAGATTCCAAACGCATATTGAGCACCTGATTGAAGTCCATTTTGGATTTGGAAAATTTGGTGCATCAGGTTTATGGTGCACCGCAATCGCGACTCCTTGTGCAGCAGAGATGCCGCGATTGCAAAGGGGTATCACGATCGTGACTCATCTGACAGACAAAAAGTACCGCAATTGCAAGGCCTCAGACCCCGATATCAATTGTCGAGGACATGAAAAGGATATAAATTGAATGCTTTAGCCCAATTTTGGTCATTCTTCACTTATTCTCTTGAGAGCAAAAGCCCTAACTAGTGTGATAACTTAAAATTAAAGCTTGTTGGTGATTGGGAAGCTTGCATAACACCTATTTTTGTGATTATCTTCCAATTTGAGGTAAGAATTCACCTTTTTCTTGGTGAAATCTCTTGATTATTTGCTCAAAACTCCAAAAACTGTAGGGCTTGATTTTAGCCCCAATTTAGCTTGGTTGTCGCCCATTTTGAGGGTAACGATTTCTCAAGCTTATATGGATATTGGGTTGATTTCGAAAATGCAATTTTCATAAGTAGGACCCACATGGGGGTTTTGATGTCATTTTTTGGACTCAAAGCACAATGATGCAATATGGGTATTGTTATTCTCATATTGATGAGTAGAATGTGTTTTTTATAGCTTGGCTTCTTGAGGAGGCTTCTTAGAAGGGGAAAACAAAGGTTTAGCAGTTCATTGATCTTTCTTCGGTGTTGAGGTAGGCTAGGTTTATCCCTTGTTAGATTGAGCTATGTCGTAGTATTCTTATAATATTGTGTTAGATTGGGATGGTTTTTAGGTGTTGTATTGATGAAATGCAAGACTTGGGTTATTCGTACCGTTTAGACTAAATTGAAACTACAGAGTTGAAATACTTGACTTGTCCCTTATGTCGTAAGTGAATTAGACTTCATTACTCATGTTTAGCATAAGAATGACTTAGTGTGATATAAGATAAGTAAAAGTCTCTAGTTAATCATGCTTAGGGTAAGTTTGGCCTTAGTTGTTTACACTCATAAAGGTTTCTTAGTTTCTATTAGACGTAGTTAATGTATTTGGGAAGAATCTTTACATTAGTACTAGTGTGGCATGCTATACATCTAAAAAGTAGATTTAGATACTATAAGCCTAGTTTGGGTAGAATTTTTCCTAAAATGGAACTTAAGAATTAGAAGTGGACTCTTAACCCACGTTAGACTATGACATATGTTAGCTTTAGTAAAACCGTTATGCTTACACCCTTGGAAATGTGTATTGAGGTAATATTGAGGAATCTTAATACTTGATGGTTATGTTGTTTAATGTTAGTGTTGATGCATATTGATTATGCTAGTATTTATGCATATTAATGATACTATTTATGATGTTGATTATGTATATATATCCGATTTGAGTCCAGGGAATACTCTGGCACTAATGATATAATTATTGGTTCAATTCCAGCTATTTATTATATCTACCAGTTCGAGTCCGGCTATTGATTATTTACCGGTTCAAGTCTGGATACTGATTACATTTACTGTTCGAGTTCGGTTATTGATTATTTATCGATTCAAGTCTAGCTATTGACTATATTTACCGAGCTCGAATATGTATATTATGCTATGATAAAATGTTTTTAATGATTGACAATATCGAGATGCGAGATTGAAGGTAGCAATTTGGCTAAGTCAAAAAATGAGAAAAATGGTTATAATATGGTTAATAAGTGTTTTTTAGCTAATAAATGGTGATTAGTGAGTAACGATGATAAGGTTATTAAATGATGGTAACATTACGAAATATGAGTAAGTTATGGAATGATGGTTAAATGACAATGAAGGTTAGTTATAATGTCGGTTGATTGCTTATTCTTCTCTTGAGTGTACTCTTTAGTTGTATGGGAGGTTGTGACGAGTTCTTTACTTTTCTGCACCAATTGACGTATGGGGGCTAATTTTGTAGTTTGTGATTACTTGTGTGATATTATGTTACGTTATGTTATTATTTTGGTTATTTACGTATTATACTTAGCGATATTGAAGATGATTCAGGTTCATTTTTTGTACCTTGACTTAGTTATATTATCTTGCATTTTATCATACTTATATCATGATTTAGCTTAGTCGGTCGATGATGCCTACTGAGTACCCGTTGTTTTGATACTCATAATACACTTTCATACCTTTTGGGTGCAGATCCGAGTACTAGTTGCCATCATTGATCGACGTTCCTACAGTATTGATTTCCAAAGATAGGGAGTTTGAGTTGCCCATTTTTTTCTATCTTTATTATTCAGTCTTTTGTTCTAAGATAGATGTATTAACTTTTCTAGATGCTTGGGTTGTGTTTTATTATTACTAAATGCTCTTGTAATGGCTCTACCAGGTCATGGAATGGTATCTTGTATGGATTGTTTATCTATCTATAATATTTGAGTAATTATAAATTGTATTCCTTTATTTCTCCTATGTTAGGTATTTCCTACCGAATTAACCCATTGTGTTTGCTCCCGATTAGGGTCTGGCTTTCCTACTGGCAGGATCTAGTAGGTGCCATCATGACTCATAAATCGGGTTGTGACATATATATATGTGGCTTGGCTTCGTTCTAGAGGTCTTGCCTTGGTTTTGGTATTATTTCCTTTGTTATATTAGTTTGGGGTGGTATACTTACTTGTCAAGGCTTGCCGCGACAAGTGCCATCATGACCCTTGATTTTTAGATTGTGACAATCTTATGATTCGAGGGATGAATGATGATTTTGTCAGTTCTATTAGATTTAAAATGTTGATTTTTGGGTAATAGAATGGTTGGTTCGAGGGTTGAGGCTATGGCTTTTTGAGTGGTTGAGGAGAAACTAGTTTATTCGGCTTTAGGGGTTCCAAGGGTTAAGCTTATAAATAATGATCTCTTTTGGTAAATTTGATAGTTCCATTATGTATGAAACATCAAAATTAGCCTAGTAGCATTATCAAGTTAATTTTATGGGGTTCGAATGAATCCCGAGGATCCATTGGGAATATTTTTAGACTTGGACTGAATGTTGGTGCTTAGTTTCTGTTGTACCAATAATTTATTCATCATGATCGTGTGGTAGAGCTCGTGATCACAAGAAGTCGGATAGTTGTGTATCGCGATTGCGAGGTGGGTTACCATGATCGCGAGGTTCGGATTGGGTATTCATAGCGATTACCTTACCTCTTCCTATGGCCGTGATGGGCAATTAAATGGTGGTCAAACTTTGACCCTTGCGATCGTGTAGGTTGTCGTGATTGCTAGGTAATATTCACAAGATGATATAAAAACCTCAATTTTGTCATTTTACTACATTTTAACCATTTTCAAACTTGGAAAATATGATTTTGAGCGATTTCAAAAGAGTCTTTTTTAATCAAATTTGATTTAGGTAAGCTTATAAACCTAATTTTAATCATTATCTATTGAACTGGAAAATTATCTTTAAAACTTAGATTTTAAACTTGAGATTTTGGGTTCTACCCAGTAAAGTATTTCAATAATTTCTAATCCAATTTCAACTCAGTTTTGGTGGGATTTTAGATTTAGAACTCTTAAATTATTGGTAACATGATTCTTTACTATAATTTTAGTTTTTCACCCTTTTATTTTTGGGGTCGATTTTTGATGTGATTTTGGACATGAAACTAATGTATGCCAATTTGAGTATTAATAGGCTCCTAATTACATATAGCATCCATTTTTTATAGATTGTGAGAGTTTTAAAGCCCTTCAAAAACAAAAGGCTTGTTATTGAGGAGTTCAAGCTCGTGTTTCGACGTTCGAGGTAGGTTATAACTTATCAAACTTAGTGCTCAACTACCAACTCTAAGCATCTTCATTATTCAAAAGCTCTATGAAGTAAGTTAAATGCTCCTATTCTCTTCATTGTTTTTGTTCATTAGAATTGTAAACATTAGAATGGACTAAATGGACCAGAGAATAGGATAACATTAAATGAAGAGCTAACAGTGAGGGTTTGTACCTTGAATAAGGCTAGAGTCTGCAAAAATTAATTTAGAGGGAGATGGCTTTGAAAAGTGTTGTGTCTGTTTTGGTAGAGTGTTTAAATGATGATTTTGACGGGGGTGAAGTTTGAGTAAACCCCCAAAATATTAGAACTTAGTAAATATTCTAAATTATATACATGATAAAGGAAGGATAAAATTTACGAGACAACCTATAACTCGTGGTATCTCACAACTGCTCGTAAGTTGGATCATCGGGGTTGTCTATGAACTTTACTATAGGTTACTTATGATGAGCCATCCTTCAATCGTGGTATCTCACCACGAGTCCTGATAAGACTACTTTTACAATTTTAGCATTTTTAAACTACGACCCTTAAGATGGGTTGTACCTTCTCATAGCAACTCATCTTGAGGGTCATCCATTACACATGTACACACTATTTTTATATTTTACTTTTTTATCATTGGGACTAGTATGTATTCCACAGGTACTATGGTACCAAAATAAAGCAAGAAACAACAAGAGGAAACAGTCCGGCAAGAGATAGTTTCCAAGTAAAAGCTAAAGGACTAATCGATCAGAGTCTAAATCTAAAGACTCTAGTAGTTCTGAGGAGGAGTACGAAATAGGCCCCGATTAACAACATGAGCCTAGAACCACTAGATCTAAGGCTAAATCCAAGGCAATTGTGGTCGTGGCATTTTCTATTGAATCTCTCTAGTTTAAAAGGGAGGCAAATCATCAATGGGAGTAAGAAAGAATCTGATGAGAAAGATGGATCAAGAGATGAAGAGTTGGAAGAGGGTTCCAAAAAAACTTGTGAAGAATCTTCCAACAAAGCTAGTTTCCCCTAAGAAAAGAAACACAGTGTAGTGCGGTGTTACAGGTTGTCGAGATTTCTATAAGATGTCTTATCCATTATACAAAAGGGGAATCTAAACCATAGTAACCAAAAGAAACCCTGAATTCTAACTAGGGTATTGAATTGGGCCCCAAAGATACATAGGTTATTTGATAAATATGGGTTTGGGTAGATGGAAAAATCTCTTAAAAAGTAGTGTTGAAATATTTTAGAGTTCTACGCCAACTATGTAGCCACTCTGGAGAATATAACTTCTTCAAGAAAATAAAAGGATATGCAGAAGTACCCAAGGCTTGATTCGGTGATGGTTTGGGGAAAAGAGGTTAATATCTCTAAGTATACCATTTTCAGGTTTCTTTATGGTCTAGATTTTGTGGCTTCGACAACTACCCAGGAGTACGATTATAGGATGACAAAGTTAAAAAAAGGTGAAGCAGTTGATATTGAGGATAAACAAATGCATTTCAAGTGGTTGGTAAACCACATCGCCGAATCCAAAGAAGAAGTTGAATGGGTGACTAATGGCAATTCAATTACAAAGGCCTCCTAGAACTTCACTGCAAAATAATGATGGACATTGGTTAAACATTGGTTATAACCAATGAGTAATGATAACACTTTTAGTGCCGACCGTGTAGGGATAATAACATATATTATGTCAAAGTTTGACCTGAACGTCCCAAAGATTACCAACGATGAGATTAAGAAGTAGGCTATCTTATATAGCACTAGAATCCCATTTATAAGCCTCGTCTTTAGATATGTTGTAATTCGTAGGTGCTCCTTTTGCTAAATTTGGACGGCATAATCACGATAACTAAGACAATCGATATTGTATTAATCAAGGACTATATGAACCCTATGGCTAAAGTTCGAGGTCAGCCAACTGGTTTGGTCCAAGAATAGTCAAAGAGGTTGCTCATATTAATCCGAGTGGTAAGATTTAGGATACTAAAGCCGGTGATACAATAGCCACCCTAAGTGTCACTGTAACCACTTCTTCATAGTAGTCATTCGTGCCTTATAGTGCACGTCATCCAACACCTGTAGACTATATTTTGGTGCCCAGGAGTTTTTGCAAAATATGGTCAATCGGTTAGTTGTCGCCAAAATAAATATAGACAAGCTACAAGAAGGGGTTAAACCATGGGTCAAGATGAAATCAAAAAAGTTGTACTGGTTAGATATGCACTAGATTTGATGGGTTCTAGGTATATATAATTGATAGGCTATCAGATTTTAGTCACCAAATTTGATTGGGATTACGGATGAGCTAGCTTCACTTAGAGAAATAGTTATAGTGTTGTCATCTAAACAGTTTTCGGTGGTGCAACCACATTCCATGCCCATGAGTAAAGAGGTATTTAATGATATTTAGTACCTGACTTCTCGAAAGAAAAAAGAAAAAGAATTGAGGAGAGTGAGAAGCTAACCCAAAGAAAAAGAAAAAAACAAAACATGGTTTGAAATAGGATATAAAGGAGAGAAGTCGAGAGCTTCAAAGCTAGCGAGGTTCTGATGGATGCTACAATTATTTTTATAGAGAGTGGTGGGGGTATGAAGGTATCCTCCATGATTACTATATCACGAAATGCACCAGCCACCGTCGGTGCCACGAGATTTGAGGTTGGGGCTACACTTGTGGCCAAGTAGTTGTAAAGTATGGAGGGGTTGCATCTGCGACCCCCTGGATCAGTCTAGTCAAGGAGCCTAGAGAACCATAGGTATGTTCCTATCATATGCTTTACCTTCTTATTTTCATGCATTAAAGACATTGTATGTTCTCTTAGTTAGAGGTGGGGTTGTACCAACATTCGAAGATTTTTGTTGTTGTATTTCTCTTTTCTCAAGTGGTTTATCTAGTAGAATTAACATGTTTAGGTTTTTTATTTTAGTTTGTATTTATGTTGTATGTTTAATTAGAGCGAAAATAAGAGAATTAGGGCAGTCGAATAAAATGACACATAAATTTTATTTTTCGTTTTGAAAGGTTTAATGATACCCCTCCTAGAAATTTTTATGTTGTGTGTTTGGTTTTGATAATGATGACTATTGTGGCTCTTTGCATAGCATTAGAATCATGGATGTGATAATCTATGCTTAACTGTGCATAAATTGGATAATTCGTAGTTGATAATATGGTCCTGTGCCGTGGGGGGGTACTTACTGAGTTCCACTCTGTGTGTACAATCTAGAACTTGTCTGATTAGCCATACAAAGTCATAGGGTAGTTGGTTAGTAAAGGATCATAGGCTATTTTTGAATAGTCAAAAATTGCACCTAAATACCTATTAAATGAACTAAGTGTCTCTGGATTCCGAACTTTGAGCCAAAGATAGACTTTTTCTTTGATTAGAAAATTCACCTTTACACTTTTGTTATAATGAATCTGCTTTGGTCTAGTCCCTCCTTAGACATTGTATAACTCAACACAGACAAATTGTTTAAGTTGAGGGTGACTACTTTAGGGGCGCATAATAGAGGTTGGTTATGGAGAAGAAGATGTTGATTACTAAAAAATATTTGAGTGTGGTATGAGTAGTAAAATACAAAAGAAAAACAAAAGAAGAAAAAATAAAACCACTCCCGAAGTTCAAATAAGAATAAAGGAGGAAAGGGGAAGAAAATCAAAGAAAATGATTAAAAGGTGGAACCAAAATAGTGTAGTACCATGGGGGGTTGAGTCACTTTATTCTTATTTACCACACCCATCCCTAAGCCTATATTAAAAACCAAGTAAAGTTCTATAGTTATCTTAATCCAACTATTCGAAAACTGAGGTATAGAAAATAAGAGAAAGCCTATGGTATTGTACTTACATGGTTTAAACTTCTTTATGGGAGTAAATGTCTTTGTACCAGTCTCTGTTTTGATAAACATTATGAGTATAGGATTTGTTTGTGGTAAGGATACAAGGGTTACGTTGTTATCTACTAGTTGTCTGGGTAAGTGTCATTAGGACGCGTGTATGTTTGTCTGTTGATAATACAATGTCATTCTTTGATCACTTTGTGTCATGATAAGGAGCTTTGCAAAAACCTAGTGGTTTTGTTTTAATGATATAGGAAGGGTTCGAAAGTTGGAAAATCATGGATGTCAAGTGTTTTGGTGACTACCATAGGTATCCTGGGTTTCTTTTGGTTAAACTTTATTGTGTTTTGGTTTTAAGTTAAAAGTGCTGATATGCCATGATTTTACACACTTTTAACACTTAAAACATGAAAAATATGCTAATTCTGAGGAATGTTTGTATGGATATGATTGTTTTTATTGGTTTTGCATGGAAAATAGGTTCAAGGAATTAGATTATAGAAAAATATAAAAATGGAGAAAGAAGTGGATCAGACAAGCCTTGGGGTGACCTGTTGAATCTTGACACGGGTGGTACCAGCTACCGTAGTTTGAGAAGTAGAGAATGTAAATTCAGATGTTTAATATGATCATAACCCATGATTTGTTGGTTCTTACCGGGGGCTCGTCCTGAGAGTTGTGGGTTGAGATCTTGAAAAGATTAAAATCCAAGTTAGTAACAACAAACAGATGGCATGGATTGTTCCATGAAAGAATGAGGCATCGTGAAGAGGTGTCCTAGAGACATCAGAGGGCTTGCAAAAAGTGACATCCCAAACATGACCAAAACGGACAACTCGTGCAATTTTAGCACGAGTCGTGCTATGTTATCGTTGAAGCTGCCGAACCTGCAATCAATTTTATTTAGGATCGATTTTGTCTTGTCTACAAATACCTTCCCTAGGTTTTATTTTATCCTTTACCCATTATTATTGCCTCTAAAGTCTTATAAACATACAAAATTGTTTCGTCCTTGGATTACTTATATACTAATTCTAGGTTATTGAATTTCTTTTGATAATTCAAGTGTCTGAATGTCTTCTACTCAATTTTTGCAAGTTCATAGTTTTGAATATATTTATAATTTTTAATTATGATCCTTCAAGCATAAGTAACTAAATTCCGCAACTAGAATTGTGAAAATCATGATGAATTAATAAAGTAGGCAAAGTATGGCCGCGAACATTAAAACTCGCCTTATTTTTATTGGTTGTACTAAAGAGGCAACGAATGGGAAGGGATTAACAATAGAGATTTGAGGCTACCAACCTTCATGTAATAGCCTGATCTTGTTAGGGAATAACTAATCTGAGATCAAAGATAAGGGTTAGTAAAGCAAACACCTTTAGACGGATCAAGTTGCGGGGTGACATTCATCTTTCATGGGGACCAACCATTTAGGTGAACTTAACTTGCCGATTTTGCATGCTTAGCACTAGGATATATCGTTAGTATGACATGCGTATTGTGTTGTGAAATCATGGAGAACACAATCCTATTCAACTCTCTCACTGATTTAAAAACAACATAAATGTGTTACTTGGTTACTAAAATCTTGCTACTTAATACTTGTTACTTTCAATTCCCCCTTCGGAAATGATCAATTAATAGCTTAAATATTTGTGAGATCAACTCCAACCTAGTTGGGTTCTATATTGATTCTACGATCGCTTTATACTTCAATACTGAGGTGTAATTTGGACGATATCAAGGCACCCTATCACAAAATTATGCCTCCCACATGCTACAAGTGAGGTTCTGCCTAAGGCATCCCCTCAAGCCAAGTTTGGCCCAATAAGATTTTAAATGGATGAAACCATCCCAGGCCTTTTGTAACTCTGTAAATACATCCTAAACACAACATTTACATAACTTTTAACCTAGGAAAAGCTTGGAGCTGTCGTAGAGGTTAGAGAATTTTGATTTCATCTTTTCTTCTTAATATTTTTTTTTTTAGATTTTCTTTGGATGATTTATAGTAATTTCTCCATGTCTATGAGGAGCTAAACTTCTCATGTAGAGTTATGAAAGCTTCATGACTGTTGTTGTATGAACTTGAATTGATTTGTTAAGATAGTTATCGTCGTGCTACGACACGTGCAATTACTTATTTTTTCTTGAGCTTAAATATGTGTTTGTTTGACCACCATTCAAATACAATCTATGGTGCGTAGATTGGACTAAGAATAGTAAATTTACGTACGCAATAAGAAAAAGTAGGGCTTGATTCTGAACTCTATAGGAAAAGGGAACGATTCGCTAACGTGGATAGAAATAAACACTTAGCATTGTCCGGTTGATATGAAAGAGAAATCACATGCACTTCACTATTGGCAGCCATTTTAATATATGTTGTTAGAAATAGTCAAGTAAGTATAGAATTTGTTTGAAAAGACACTCAATATAAGAAATATCAACCCTGAACTAGTAATCCAATAACCAATCAAAGTCAGTTCAAGTGATTACCCAACATAATTGTTAGTGATTTCATAACCATAGATCGATTTCATCTCATTGATTACGTAAAAAAATGCTCTTCATCCAGTCATTTGTTCATTAGGTACCTTATTTTTATTCTTAGTTTAATTAATTTATAAATATATCATTAGGTTATATCGCTTGAATAAATAGCTAACATTAGTTTAATTTAGTAAATATTAATCAACAAGCCCTCGTGGGTATAATATCCAGACTCAAAATTCTATATTACTTGCATGACTGCGTACATTTATGTGCGCGTTTAGATTTTAGACGCAATAGTTATGCAGAGTCATAATTAGTAATCAAACACAACACTTGATACATTGAAATTTATACATAACAACTAAAAATGCTACCAAATATAGTACTAGTCACGCTGATTTTTAATACATGAATAATTTAACTTCTTAACTATTAACCAAAAAATAACTAAAGGATAAGTTCGCCTTAATAGAGAACACACAATTTTCATTATCTAATGTTTAGATTGAAAAGCCACATCTTAGAAATTAGATATGTATGAAAATTCAAACATCGTAAGGCTCCGTTTATCCATAATTATGTTTTAAAATTTAAAAATAATACTTGAAGATTACTTCAAATAGATTTCTATTTATCAAATTTAACCACTACGCCAACTCAAACTTAAATATGAAACATAAATTTTAGGATTTTTTTAAAAATTTCTAAACTTTTCACCTACAAAATGTTAACGGTATTTGTATGTTTAAACACAACTATAACTTTTGAATCTCTCTCTTATTTAATTTTAGTTCAAATACTTTTTAAAGTTTAATCTTCACATTTGACTTAGTTGGTGTTAGGACATAAAGGGTCTAATATTTGAGTAAAAAAACGTAGTATATGAAAAAGAGGTTGAAAACAAGGATGTTTAAAAATTATATTTCTGTTTACATGTGCATTTGACTTGAAAAAAGCAGAAGTTTTGTGAGAAAAACAATTTCACTTAAAAATGGGTCAAAAAATCCTTTTTCAATTCAAAGCTTAAAACACTCGTTTTAAAATCCTTTATTCAATGATTCTTTTTTTCCTTTTTTAAAAAGGCAATTTTCACAAATCCCATCAGGTTTCTTCTTAATTACCTTCTTTCCCGATTTATGTAATAAATTGTTTCTCTTCCAGATTTTAATTATTCATATACATAACTGAACATTGATATACACTAGTATTAGTACCCACGCGATGCGGTGGTCAATATTAAATGAAATTAATTATAGAAATTATTATCTTATTGATTTTATATAATAAAAAATTTAGTCAATATCATTCACATATTTGAAATTAATAAATTTATGCAATACGAAAAATAACTATTAAAATATTAAACTTAAAAAAAAGGGCAGCCCGGTGCACTAAAGCTACCGCTATGCGCGGGGTCCGGGGAAGGGCCCCACCACAAGGGTGTATCGTACGCAGTCTTACCTTGCATTTCTGCCAGAGGCTGTTTCCAAGGCTTGAACCCGTGACCTCCTGGTCACATGGTAGCAATTTTACCAGTTACTCCAAGGCTCCCCTTCAATATTAAACTTAATATCATTAATTACATAAAACTTAAACATTTCTTTTCGAAAGTTAGTATCCGCGTGCAAAATTGTAATATAACTTTTTGAGAATATTAGATAATATTGTGATCTATATTGATTTATTTTGTAAAAAAATCATATAATTACAAAAGAAAATGCATATTTAACATAATTATTATTAGTTAAGTGACTTACTTCTAAATTTGGTTAGAAAAATAAAGAACTAATATTTTAGAGTTATGCACATGAGGCTTCTTTGTAAAATTTAACTTGAAATTTAAATTCTTTTATATCAAATATTTTAATTTGCACCCTCTTATCAAGAGGAATAAAGGAGTTTCCTCTTCTTCTTTTTTTTGTCTTAATGGATTATTTTTTTCAAAGTAAATTTTGTATTTCTTTGCACGATCTTAGTCATAGTATATTTTTTATAAATTTAAAATATTTTTGTGTCAAGGAAAATATTTTGAGCAAAGTCTCAATAATAGTCAATTTTTCTTCTCTCATATTTTTTTATTACCATTTTTTCAACAAATAACTTATAACATTATCTAAAGTCCTAACTTGTTTGCACGATTTCACAATGTTCCCTTATTCTCTTATGATAATGGACCAACAAATATTAATGAATCTTATTGTGTATTATTTTTTTGAATAAATGGTTTAGTCCTTCATAGGTTTGAATATTCATTTTTCAACTCTATTTTTTATCAACCCTATCATATTTTCTCAATTTACTCAATTTGAATGAAATTATAAATATTAATCACTATCGAAATTGAATTCCCTCCCATCTTAGAACATTCAACTAATTCTTAACCCCTCATGTCATCAGTACAATCAGATATTAATCTTATTCATCTTTATTCTTTATATTGTACAAAGTAGATCAAAATAATTATTGCACCAAAAGATCTACAATATTCTAAAATTGGAGTTGCAAATATAAAGATAAACATGATTGAACTCATTGCCTATTTATATCAACTAAAACAAAAAAATAAGAAAGTTTATAGCATAATATTTATAAATAACAAATGACAAAAGACCTTTACTTTCACATTAGTACAATATGCTACGTAAAAGTACAATAATATTTGCAGTAAGAATTTAAATATAATGAATTTGAAAAAATCAACATTCATGAGTATTTGATTTATTGAATTTGAGCATGGCCCATTGAGCATCAACCACGAGATACTCATCCAAATTTTGATCTTCAATATATAGCTATTGAGATAGTAATCATAGTGTCGGGTAAATTTCATAGATAGTTATACAACTATCATTTTTTTTACTAAGGTCACTTAACTGTCATTCCTAATTTATCACAAAACTTTTAATATACTATTAAAATCACACAATTTAATTTACAAATCAATTGTTAATCATAACATATGAAAATATAGTATAGACAAATCAAGTGTTAATCCTAATATATAGAATTATAATGGATTAGTAATTGAGTATCATAGTTTATTAATTTTTGAAATCGTATTATTATCTGCAAGAAAATCAACTATCTAATATCAATATTAGTTTCTTCATATTTACTGTATAACTTGTAAATTTTTATGTTATAGCTAAGATTCTCATTGCACGTTTTGACCAAGATAAATTTTTATAAGTTTTTAAAAATGTGTGACATATTAAAAGATCACTAACTTAATTTTTTAAAAGAGTACATATTATATTTTTTTATAAAACATAAAGTACATAAATACTGACTCATAAAATTTTCACCAAACATGTAGAAAATAAAATGAATATGCAACACAACCTGTATATTTAGTTGACTTGATAAATCAAGAAAAATATATTCTAAAATAATACTCACAGTAAATTGAGATTCTAGCTATTATCACAACAAGATAAGTTGTGGCAGAAAGCACTTGCACAATTCATCTTCTCTAACATGTTATGACAGGAATTAATTAGCTTTTACCGAGTGTAGACTTCTTATATAGTGGTAAATTGTTATGGCATTAGAACTTCTAGATTAATTGCAGTTGGTACAATATTCTTTTCCATATATATGTATATAATTGTTAATTGATTGTTCATTTTCTATTTATATTTCTCAATCAATTTTGTAATGCTTCCTTAATTGACTTACATTGAATGAAATCATAAATACTTTTTGTCATATAAATATTCATTTTATGGTAATACTTTAATTGCATATATTCTAATTTATTAGTAACTCGCACCTACATTTCATCATATAATTTTTTTTTATAATTTTTTATTGATATTTTTATTATTAAGAAATATTCATTCCTAATTTATTTTATTGATCTGCACGTTTAAATTTTTATATAAGATAATTTAATCTTTTTTAATTAATTTTTGTTCATCAAAACGAAGTATCTTTTTTAAATTTGATTATTTTAAAATCCGAAATTATTCTTACAAACGTATATAAGGTTATATAATTGGTCAATTAAAGAATAACTTTGTAAGGCAAAATTTTATTTGACTTCAAATATTAATTAAGACTATGTAATTTTAGTAGTTATTTTCGATAAACATTATGCAATCTTTTCTGTGTAGTAATATTCATTTAAATTTTTTTCAATATTTATTTATTTTCAATATGCTCTCCTTTTAAATTCAAGACTATCATTTATTCATTTTCTAATATAGAATGATAGTGTAATTACTCATTGATAGTTATTCTTAATTATGAAAATCCTTTCATTAAATATGAATGCATATTGTTTTAAATATAGATTACCTAAAATATATTGAATGAAAATTCTTCCAATAAATATGAATGCCTATTTTAAAAATAAAATTACTTGAAATAAATTTCTTCCATTTTATAGTCCAAAGTTACTATTTGAGTGATCACATATTTTTCATAATATTTTTAATTTTGTAATAACTCTTTGGTTATTATATTTTTTTCATATAAGTTGTTTGATAACTAATTGGTTATTCTCTTAATTGATATTTTTTGAGACTTTCTTGATTTAATCAATTGTAATAAAATAATAAATATTTTCTTATATAATATTATTATTTAAATTAATTATATACACATTTTGAGTGATGACATCTTTTTCATAATTTTTTAAATTTTGGAAAGACTCATTTGTCATAATAATCTTTTTCATATAAGTTACTTGATTATTAATTAGTTATTCTCTAATTGATTTTCTTGTAATACTTTCTTAATTTATTAAATTGTAGTGAAATCATAAATATTTTTTAAAATAATATTATTATTTAAATTAATTGTGTATATTTTTTGATGGAAAAAATCTTTTTCATAATATTTTTCTTATTATGAAATGACTTTTTGATTATTATAATCTTGTTCATATAAGTTACATGATTACTATTTACTAATTGATTTTTTGTAATATTTTCTTGAGTTACTCAATTGTAGTAAAATCATAAATATTTACTTTTTATAATATTATTATTTATGTTGTTTAAATTAATTGTTCACATATTTTAAGGAATGACATCTCTATTGAAATATTTTTTATTTTGGAATGACTTTTTGGTCATAGCAATTTTTTCCATATACGTTCCTTGATTACTAGTTGTTTATTCATCAAAATAATCATCAAAATAAATTTTGTTGCCAACAAAATAGATTTTTGTTGCCAAAATACCAAGTGGCTAGTTCTCAATATGCCACTTGGCTTACTTTTAGGCTAACTTCTTTGTTTAATTATATATATAGATAGCTAGATATGAAAGAAATATGAAATTAATATAAAATATTTAAATAATCTAGAAAATAGTTTTTGTTGCAAGATGCTAGTTCTTAAAATGCCACTTGGCATAATTATAGGCTAGATTATTCTCCTTTATTATATATATAAATTATGTTGTTTAAATTAATTGTTCACATATTTTAAGGAATGACATCTCTATTGAAATATTTTTAATTTTGAATGACTTTTTGGTCATAGTAATTTTTTCCATATAAGTTGCTTGATTATTAATTGGTTATTCACCAAAATAATCATCAAAATAAATTTTGTTGCCAACAAAATAGATTTTTGTTGCCAAAATACCTAGTGGCTAGTTCTCAATATGCCACTTGGCTTAATTTTAGGCTAACTTCTTTGCTTTATTATTATTATTATTATTATTATTATATATATATATATATATAAGTATCTTATGTATCATAACTAACTTTCTTAACGATATTTAAGGAAATAAATCAAGTCTAATAATTATCCAAAACGATATTTAAGGAAATAAATCAAGTTTAATAATTATCCAAGATGATATTTAAGGAAATAAATTAAGTCTAATAATTATTCAAGAGAAAAGACATTTTTTCTCCTGTGAACTTGTCCACTCAACTTACTTTAGCCCTTTAACTTCACTAATAATATTTTACCCCCTTAACAATTTTATAGTGAATTAAATACCACCCTAACGATATAATATTACTCTCACAATGGAGAGTGTATTACACGAGCCCACACATTAGCGCCACATCGATGCTACGTCACAAATTATTTAAAAAGTGTTATATATATATGTATGTATGTATATATATAGCCAAGGAACTTAGATTTTTCGGCAAATTTCCACCGAAAAACGCCATCTTTACCTACCAAATCTCCAATTTCTCCACCCCAAACTCGCCTGAAACCGGCGACCAAATCTAACCCCATCAAAAGTACTATAAATTAGTGATCAAAAACTCAATTCACCTGATAAATCCGACCAAACCAACACCAAATTCTCTAAAATCAACGATCAAATATCTAAATCATGTCGATTTTTTAACATGATATATGAATAACACAAAACCAAAGTTGAAAGAATTTTCAAGTAGGAAGCAATCTTTATCAACTATATTTCACTTTATTTTGCCTATATAAACATTGGTAAAATAATTTATGTTATTTCCCTCTCATATTCCTGCGAAAATCACCAGAAAATGATTAAAACAAACCCACAAAAAATATACGCACAAAATTATCAACACCGCCACATTAACACCATCGCTAATAACTTTTCTTCAATTTCAGTTTCATTTTAAATTTTCAAATCCACAAAGATAGTTTTTTATTTTTCAAATCAAATTTCATTCTTTTTTTAATGATCTTAAGCCAAGGGGTTGAAGGAGAAAAAATTGGAGGTGGGGGTGAAGGATTTGGTAATTGAAGGAGAAGAAATTGAGGTTTGAGGGGGTGAGGGGTGGAATTGATAGTCTGAAGGAGGAGTGTGGTGGAGGTAGGCGGGTTTGGGGAGGAGAAATTAGGGTTGGAGTGGGATGGGGGTGGGGGGGAGAAGAAGAGGATGGGATTTTTTTTCTCTCTTTCTCTCTCTCTCTCTCTCTCTCTCTCTATATATATATATATATATATATATATATATATATATATATATATATATATATATTAGTAGTCCCTTTTTTTAAAAAAAAAAATAAGATCCACACATTTTTTTCCTTTCCTTTTTTTTTAACGACACGTTAGCATTAAGGATTGAAATTAATTCACTATAAAAATGTTAAGGGGGTAAATAAATGAAAGTTTAGTTTAAGTGCTAAAGTAAGTTGAACGGACATGTTCAGGGGTGAAAAGATGTCTTTTTTCATTATTCAATATTATATCTTATTAATGTGTGATTAACGAAACCCTTAATTATGTAATTTTTTCAAAAAATAAACTTCTAAAATGAAATTTACCACATAAATCACCTAGAAAATTTTAAAACAACAAAAAAAAATCCTTACAAAATAAACAAAAAAAGACTCGTATAAAGAAAATTTTACTACGTAAGTCTACGAAAAGTTTTACTACCTAGTCTACATATAAAGAAAATTTTACCACGTAAGTATGAAAATTTTGAAACAAAAAAAATGGATTCCTATAAGATTTGAAAAATATGACAACAGTGAACTCCAACCCTTATACATATAGGTTTGCAAAATACACATCCCGGGCATCACATATACATAACAATATGAAACAAACTTGAAAATATAAAGATAACACATCATATGCATGCCTAACGTTCTTTTATATACAAAACACTGCTATGTATATGGGCTGAAATACACACAACTCGTCTTGTCTAACAAAGCCATACAGTTGTGTATAACACTACTGATGCATAACATATACATAACTCTGTAATGTATATGATTTGAAACTAAACAGTCCAGTAGTGTCTTGTTTCAATACATATACATAACAGATTTATGTATATGAATTGAAATAAAACGTCCAACAAATGACATAACTATAAATATACATAACTCGCTATGTATTATAGTTCAAAATAACAACATGGATTTACTAAGTAATCTGATCATATACATAACAAATTTAATGTATTAGAAGACGTCTCTAATACTATACATAACTAATTTATGTATAAGTTTGAAATAACAACAAAACACTCTTATATAATAATGTATAAGAATGCGTAAATCGACAAACAAATACACATTCAACAACAAATCATTATACCTTTGGAAGACGCGATCGTGATGATTCTTCACTTTTTATCTAACTTGAAGGTTTAGCAACATAATTTTTAGAGCTTGTATGAGCAACTTCCCTCAACTTCTTCATCTTAACTGGGTTGTTTTGATGTTTCGATCTATTTTCTCTAAAATTCGAACTAGACTCCATTACCATGCTTATGTTTTGAGAATTACGCACATCCAACAAGTAACCCCTATATTTTTTATCTAGTAAAGTTGAAAAAATTAAACTAACCTCAAAGATAAATTGAAGAAGATGATGGTGTTCAACAATTTGATAAGATAAGGTTTGTAAATTCAAATGAAATCCCTTAATTATGATTGTTTGATTTTAGACATAAATTGTGGAGGTGAGATATGTATATGGATTAATTAATACATCATATTATATTAACTAATACATATTATATTAACTAATGTATATTATATTAATTAATATAAATAATTAATATAATAAATAAATAATTTATTAATATAAATAATAAAAAATAAAATGAATAAATGAATTCGTTTTGATTCTGAATTTTCACGTAACTTAATAGATATAGAGAGAGGTTGGAGAGAGAAAGTGTAAAAAATGAAATATTTGTAATTAATTTTAGTAGATGGGATTTTTATGTAATAATAGAAAGTTAGGATGTATATTTATTTAAATTTTCCTTTAAAAAATATTTATTTTGAAACGGGCCTTAATAGTGGTTGCAAAGGTGAATCTCAAAAATAGACCCCAATTGGGGTACCTTTTAAATTTTAACCCCAAATAAAAATGTTTTCTTAAAATAGCCTTACCTATTAACTAATATTTTTTTAGCGAAATTGCCCCGATCAATGGAGTAAATTACATAAATGATCCCCATGAAGGATAACAACTCCATATTTATATTTTCTCTTTTTAATTTTACTTTAATTTTTATTTTTTATTTTCTCTTTTTATTTTTAACTTTTCTCAACCCCTTACTTTCGTCCTTTTTTCCAATCAACTTTTTTTTTTTTTTATATTATTTTTATTTTTTATTTTTTCTTTCCTCTTTTTTTTGTTCTTTTTATTTTTTCTCAACTCTTATTTTTTTTCTTTACACCTCTCAACATCTACTTTTATAAAAAAAAAGAACTTTTTTTATTTTTCTTTGATTTTTATTTTTAATTTTAAATTTTTTCTCGACCTTTATTTTTATTTAATCTTTTATTTTTATTTTTATTTTTATCAACCTTTATTTTTTTTTTCTATTCTCTCTCAACTTCTACATTTTCTTTGATTTTTATTTTTTTAATATTTTTCTTCATTTTCTTCTTTTTCTGCATTTTTTATAATTCTTGTTTTTCTCTTCGATTTCTTCCATTCAAGTTATATCTCATGAGCAAGAGTTGACACTATCACATTATAAAGACAAGACTTGTGACTTTCGAACAACAAGCTACGTTTCATGGGTAAGAGTTGACACTACTACATTATAGAGGCAAGACTTATGACTTTCAAACAACAAGTTATGTTTCATGGGCAAGAGTTGACACTACCACATTGTATTTTGATTTATGAGATGCTCTACAACTTTACCTTAGAGGTAAGATTTAGCTCAGGGACTTTCAAACTACAAATTATGCCCCACAGGCAAGAGTTGACCCTATCACGTTATGTTTTTATTTATGAGATGTTCTACAACTATTGCCTTAGAGGCAAGACTTGACTCAAAAACTTTCAAACTACAAATTATACCCTACGGGCAAGAGTTGACTCTACCGCGTTATGTTTTCATTTATGAGATGTTCTACAACTATTGCCTTAGAGGCAAGACTTGGCTCAAGGACTTTCAAACTACAAATTATGCCCCATGGACAAGAGTTGACTCTACCACATTATGTTTTTATTTATGAGATATTCTACAACTATTTTCTTGCAAGACTTGGCTCAAGGACTTTCAAATTACAAATTATGCTCCAAGGGCAAGAGTTGACTCTACCACGTTATGTTTTCATTTATGAGATGTTCTACAACTATTGCCTTAGAGGCAAAACTTGGCTCAAGGACTTTCAAACTACAAATTATGCCTTATGGGCAAGAGTTGACTTTACCACGTTATGTTTTCATTTTGGAGATGTTCTACAACTATTGCCTTAAAGGCAAGATTTAGCTCAAGAACTTTCAAACAACAAATTATGACTCACGAGCAAGAGTTGACTCTACCACGTTATGTTTTCATGCCTTTAAATTTGCTTTGAGGTAAAAAAGAAGAAGATTTCTTTGTGGATTATCCAATTTTTTATTTATTAGCAAAATAAAATAGAAGTTGAGAAAAAAACGATCAAACAAAATAGAGAAATTAAAAAAAAGATTGAGAAAAAAAAAGCAAAAATAAAAAGATTAAAAAAACAAAGAATTTAAAAACTTGACAAAAATAAAAATCTGAGGAAAAAATAAAAATAAAGTTTGAAAAAAATGAGGGGAAAAAAAAGAAATGATAAAAACAAAAAATAAAAGAAAAATAAAGGTTGAGACAAATGAATTAAAAAAAAGAAGATAATGTTTGAAAAAAGAAAGAAAGAGAATACCCTATTACCCCCTGAACTATACCCAAAACGGCTGTGACACACCTTAACTTAAAGGGGGTCCTATTACCCCTGAACTAATTAAAAATGTAATTGTGACACCCTTAGTGCCTATATGGCACATACGTGGCACACACGTGTGCCTACGTGGACACTTCAGTGTGTTGTGCCACGTAGGCACTAAGGGTGTCAAAATTACACTTTTAATTAGTTCAGGGGTAATAGCCCCCCCTTTAAGTTGAGGTGTGTCTCTGCCGTTTTTGGTATAGTTCAGAGGGGTAATAGGGTATTATCTCAAAAAGAAAAGAGAGAAAAAATAAAGGTTGAGATAAATGAATTAAAACATGAAAATAATTTTTTTTTAAAAGTAAAAATAATAAAAATAAAATTTGAGAGACAAATGAGTATGAAAAGTTAAAAAATATTTGAGGTGTAGCGGACAAAATTGTACTTGTATTATTCTAAAAAAAGGAAGAAATATATAATGCTTGTGAAAAAAAAGAAAAAAGAGGAAAAAATAAAGGTTGAGACAAATAAATTAAAACATGAAAAAAATTAAAGGAAAAAATAAAAAAATAAAAAATAGAGAATGAAAGACAAATGAGTATGGAACGTTTAAAAATATTTGAGGTGTAGAGGAGGTATTTGAGAAAAAATAGGAAAAGAGAAATAATAAAAACAAAAAATAAAAGTTAAAGACAAATGAATTAATAAAAAGAAAAAAATGAAGAAATAGATAATGGTTGAGAAAAAAAAGAGAGAAAAAAAAATAAAGGTTGAGACAAATGAATTAAAACATGAAAATAAAATTAAAAAAAAAGAATAAAAAAAAGTGAAAAAAATAAAAAATAAAATTTAAGAAACAAATGAGTATTTAAAGTTTAAAAATATATTTGAGTTGCAGAGGGATAGAATTGTACTTGTACAATACTTAAAAATGAAGAAAGACTAGTTTTTAAAGAATTTTGTTATTGAGGTCAAAAATCTAAATCCATCCATATTTGGATTTATGACATGTAATTTTCTAGTTGCGAAGCTTTGGGTAAGTAGACCAAAATTTGCACTCTCATTAAATGACTAAATAAAGTGTATTTACTGAAATTTATATTTTTAAAATATAATTAATAAGGTTAATTTGGTAAAATTTAGGACCAACTAATATGAAACGGAGGGAGTAGATTTTTTTTTGATAAGCGTGCAATTTTCCCTTGATGATATAAGACAAAAGGACCTTCTGGACCCTTGTACTATGTCGGTTTTGTAAGTTGGATACTTCTACTTACATGTTTGTCATCTGGACCCTTGAACCCACTAAAAAACAACATTTTAAACCCTTTTTTGGTGAGTGTAACACACTCTCTCCACGTCAGTTGCCACGTCAGCCTCATCTGCCACGTCATTTTAAAAAATAATTTAAAAATATTATTTTTTAAAAGTATTACATTAAATTTCAAGTCATTTTTAAAATGCTAAATAACAAATTAAATATTAAAATTAATTTAATTAAATAAGAAAAATTTATAATTGTAGAAAAATTTGAATAATCATGTTTTTATTTTTGCTCACAAATTAAACATCAAATTCATTCCAAATAATTAAAATTCTTCTCCAACTAATTTAAATTTTTAACTATAAATTCATATATACAAACATAATAAATTTTTGATTTTTAAATTTGAATATCTTTAAAAAATTCAAAAAAAGTTTAATTTTTTCACGCGAAATTCACTATTTTTTTTCAATATTCACTATCACTCAATTTCAATTCAAATTTAAATTTTAATCCAAAAAAAAAAAGATTTCAAATTTAAATTTTTATTAAAAAAAAATGAAAAGAATTGAATTGAGGGAAAATTAAAATAAAAAATAAAAAGTGAAGGTGGTGGGGGGGAGGGCTGGAAGAGTGTTGGAGTGGAGTGTAGGGCCTGGGAGGGGTATGGGGTCTGAGTGTGGGGTGGGGAGGGGCTGGACAGGGCTGGTGAGGTGTGGAGGGCTGGGGACGGGGTTGGGGTGGGGTGGAGGGGCTGGATGGGTGTTGGGGTGGGTGGGGGCTGGGGGTGAGGTAGGATGAGGCTGGGTGGGATGTGGGGGTGCGGACGGGCTGGGGTGGGGAGTTTTTCTTTTTTAAAAAAAAATTAATTTTTTTTTTTTTAATTTTTTTAAAATATTCTTAAATTAAAAAAGATGGAGTGAATAAAGGATTTTTTTTATTTTAACGAAAAAGGCTCAAAAATATCCCTGAATTATTCGAAATAGCTCAAAAATGCCCTTCGTTAGATTTTTGGCTAAAAAATACCCCTCCATTAAATATTTGGCTAAAAAATATCCCTCCCTCTAATGAAATTAGGAAAAGGATCAAAAATACCCCTGAACTATCTGAAATGGGTAAAAAATCCCCCTTTGTTAAATATTTGGCTCAAAAATACCCCTCCCTTAATGAAATTAAATTATTTCGATTATTTCGTTAATTTATTTAAAGTTCATCATTTAATTTATATTTCATTAATTTCTTTAAGTGAAAATTTATATTTCGTTAATCTAGTTAATTTCTTTAAAGATTAAAAAGATGTAAAGTGAAAATATCTTTTTAGAATAAATGTATGTTTATTTTCGAAATCAAATTTAACCAATTTATATTATAATTCAAATACTTTTTTTCATTATCTTAGTTTTAAAATTTAAAAAATACTTTTATGTAAAAAAATTAAAGTATTAGGGTTAAAAAGTTAAAGTTAGGATTTAATTCAATCGAAATAATTTAATTTCGTTAAGGGGAGGGGTATTTTTGAGCCAAATATTTAACAGAGAGGTATTTAACAAAATTAAATTATTTCGATTATTTCGTTAATTTATATAAAGTTCATCATTTAATTTATATTTCGGTAATTTCTTTAAGTGAAAATTTATATTTCGTTAATTTCTTTAAAGATTAAAAAGATGTAAAGTGAAAATACCTTTTTAGAATAAATGTATGTTTATTTTCCAAATCAAATTCAACCAATTTATATTGTAATTCAAATACTTTTTTTCATTATCTTATTTTAAAATTAAAAAAATACTTTTATGTATAAAAATTAAAGTATTAGGATTAAAAAGTTAAAGTTAGGTTTAATTTAATCGAAATAATTTAATTTCGTTAAGGAGAGAGGTATTTTTGAGCCAAATACTTTTACTTCAATTTTTTTCCGAACATCATCAATACCCAAATTCATCGCGATTGTCGCAACTAATTTCACAAAGTTGATACTTTCAGAAACAATAATTGCATCACTTTTGTATGCTTTAAAACTTATTTTTGTCTCCATACATCGAAATGATGCAATAATATTGGGATGTTCATATTTTTTCTCAGAAGAACTTACGAGCAAACATTTTTTTACCCAGAATAGTAAATCAGAAAAGAAGACAATTAAAGATAGTGTTTAACATTTTTTGTTTTTGAAATTCAAATTTCAGTTACTATTTTAACTCATACAATAATTAACATCAGCTAATTAAATAACTTAATTAAAGAATAAGGATATATTTACTGATTATTTATCATACATAATGTATAACAATCAATCAATGTATGATAATATTTTGCATAGCAGGGAGAGACAAAAACTCAAAGGAAATTACGTAAATAGTTTCACTTTATGCGGAATATATGTTGTTTATACTAATAATCAAATACAGACCAGGTGAGAAATAATCAATTGACGATTGAAAGAAGAGATGGCCAAAGCAAAGCATCAAAAATCCAAACCCAACGAACAATCCCATGTATGTTTTCTTTATTTGTTAATCAAATTTATTGTTGAAAACCTAATCGTCTTAGTTTGTTTGGGATTGAAGCATTGTTGATTAATTGGTATATCTGATTTTCCTGCAATCTTAGCCTAATAGGAGTAGATTTTACTTCACATGGTGTAAAAATTGAGTGTGCTTTCCGGTAATTGATTCATAGCCTATTTGGCGGAGGTTTCTACAATTAACTTACAAAAATGTATGTTAGTGAGAAGCAGTTTGTATCCGACTAACAAATTTAAAAAACACTTTTGAGCAACAATGTTTGACGTTCGATAAATGCCTCTATGTCTGTTTAAGAGCTACCTTATTTTTAGCTTCTGAAAAATAAACAGCACAAGTACTTATTTTTTCCCACAAGCTTCGCTAAAAAGTCTATGTGCTGCTTTGTCTTTATTACTGTCCTTTTGCTGATTCATACGACAGGCTAAAAAGCACGGAAAACAGGCTGATATTTCTGAATTTCGAGCTCAGCTTGATGCATTGGGCTTAAAGATTATTCAAGTGACATCAGATGGAAATTGTTTCTTCAGGTTTGTGCTTAGTAAGATTGCCCTTTTCCTACATATTGGTCTGCTTATTAGACTTGTATAAGAATCAGCATGAATGTGCATTATGTGAACTCAATGCACATTTATAGTTTGGTTGAGAGATGCACAAGACATCATGTGAATCTATAATATTAAAGTCCCATCTCATTACCCTTGTATTTCTAAGTATGTCAAATATCCAACAGGCCACATTGGGCGGGTAAGGATTTTTAGTAGGTAGCAGTGTGTCTGTCTTGTTACTCATCCCTACTAGTAGTTGTAATATTGCTCCTGTAGTTGCCCGTCCTTAGATTGTGTTATCACCTGTTGTTTTATGTACTTCGACTATCATTCTATTTAGTTGTAGTTACTGTCCAGTTACTATCTGCTGTTTTGTTAATGTTTGATATCTCTTGTACTTCTTTTTCTGCATTGCTTTGGACAATTTTTCCTTGTGCGGGGGGGGGGGGGGGGGGGGTCTATTAGAAACAACCTCTCTACCTCTAAGGTAGATGTAAGGTCTACGTACACTATGCCTTCCCCAGACCCCAATTTTGCGGATTATACTGGGTATGTTGTTGATGTTAGGTGGATATTGATTCTTTGGTCTCTTCAGAGGGTTGGACAATCTTGTGTTTCTTGATCTCTTGAGCTATCTTTTGGGATTTAGTTAGACCGAATTCTTATCAAAGTAATGTACTCTCTCTGTCTCAATTTATATGACTTACTTTCCGTTTTAGTTAGTCCCAAAAAGAATGACACATTTCTATATTTAGTAACAATTGAACTTTAAAGTGGCCATTTTTTTTTTAATGAAATGATTTATAGTCACACAAACATCTTACACTTATTTTACACCACAAATTTCAAAAGTCTTTCGTTCTTTCTTAAACTCCGTGCTAAGTCAAAGTAACTCACATAAATTGGGGCAGAGAGAGTATTGATTATTGAATACTCAATAATTTCTTGGTATTTCCATGATACATGTTATAGTAACTGGAGGTGGAATAAAGACTAAGCTATCATTGTGTTTATGCAGGGCATTAGGTGATCAGTTGGAAGGCAATAAGGAGGAACATGAGAAATATCGAGATATGACTGTAAAATTTATCAGGGTATGTGTTTCTTTAGAAGACTTGATTTTGCTTCAACATACTATACTATCAGGTGAGATAGAACTATTCCCATGCAACCTTGTCCGTTAAAGGCATGAAACATTCAGGATACGCCTAGAAATAGTACTCTGTACCTATCATGTTGGGTTTATTTGTATTATGGTTGTGAGTGTCCTGTTGTACATAAAAAAATAGGTACAAACAAATAAAGGAGGGGTGGCTGCATAATTAGCAAAACGGACTGAACTAGGGATTCAGACACATGAAATTTCGCAGCTACTACCGAGGGTTTCATATGAGATTCCGAAAGAGGAAGGGTAGGAGCAAGATTAAAGTTGTCTGTTTTTGGGATTCCAAAGAAAAAGGTGATTTAGGCTTAAAAATTGATATAAGGAGTGCGATCCAATCTTATTCGCCAAAGGTTCGCATCTTTCAATGGTATCTGTATTTTATATAATCATGTTCGTATCCAGACTATATAGTTAAAAATATTTGTTCAAGGGATACACTTTTGAGTTTATTAATAGGCAGTACTCTAAAAACCCTTATTTAAGACCACCAAAAACTCCTAAATAATTGAGGATTGAGGACGTAATTAGAGGGTTTATATAATTGATTCCAACTAGTTTGGTTCTGTCACACAAATGATTGATGTGAGAGATGGATTTTGTGTAAAATTACGCAAGGTCATGATATTTAATTGTGTAGAGACTTAACTTGGATGGATCAATTGCAATTCTACCGCGGAGTAATTCCATTTTGACAGGGGAAGAAATGGCAGCCAAGAAACCTGAGTTTCTTCCACAGCTACTGATTTTTATCCCCTTTTTCTTTTTCCCTCTCTCTGCCTACCTTTATTCTCTTCGTTGAGCTTATCCCATTATTTGTCACCAAAGTCGCTACCTCGCCAGTTTTATCTATATTATACTCTGACAGATACCACTGCATTACTTCTATATTTTGATATTTTGATTCATAGTTCTGTCCTGCGACTAATGTTCGGGTGGGTTGGGGAGAAGGGTGGTAGAATCTCTGCTGACATTGTTTTGGAGCTTTTCTTCTGCTTCAACTTTGATTGCAGAATTATTATTGTTATTATCATTATTATCATTATTATCATTATTATCATTATTATTATTGTTATTATTGTTATTATTGTTATTATCGCATATTTGGTGTCTAATTTTCTTGTTTTCAGCAGGCTCTTTTGATTTAGAAATGAGTAGTCATAATTGCTAATAAACTCTATTGCAACCAGTTGTAAGTATGAATTTTTATCACAATTCTTACTAGTGGCAAGCTGGAATAGATTGAAAATAACCTAGAATATTACTAAGCTGGTGAGTAAACACTTGCTTTCTTAAGAAGATCCCGTATTGAGGAGATGTTATTTATGTGACTTCGTATGGGTGAAGTTTAAACATATGATTATCAATGCCACATGATAAAGTGTAGCACAAACATTACTTCGTTTTAGATTACATCCTACATCTGCTGTTACGTCATGTTCTCTAGTACTTAAAACACCAAAGAGATTTTTAAGGTAAACTTATCATGAAGCTATATTTAACGGAATAACATTTTTTTTGACAATGGTAATTGTGCAGAATAACCGTGATACATTTGAGCCTTTTATTGAAGATGATGTACCATTTGATGAATATTGTGAGTCCATGGAGAAGGATGGCACTTGGGCTGGACATATGGAATTACAAGCAGCTTCTCTTGTTACTCATACCAATATATGCATTCACCGAGTATGTCTTCTACCCCTAATCCCTCTGATAAGCAGTTCTTGAAAATATAGAACAACTAGTTTTTAACCGTCAAAGTTGCCGTTCAAGGGATTTTAGATTGACTGATTATTTAAATCCAATGTGGACAGCATATGTCACCTCGCTGGTACATACAGAATTTTGACAACCGTCAGTCTCAAATGCTTCATCTGTAAGTGCCGAAAGAGTATGCGATTTTGGTTTTCACTTTCTTATGCTTTTGTTTGGTCTTGAGCCCCTCCACTGCATGATTTCTTTAGTTGTATAACAGAAATGTCTCTTAGCTAGGATAGAATTATTGGAGGACTTATACGGCTCATTTTCATTACACTTAGATCATTTAGAATTGGCATTTATGGGAGATGAATTTTAGTATACTAGCTGTTGGAAGAAAAGACCTCTATGCGGAATGGACAATCTGGTACTTTACTTAAAAGTTGTTTTATTTTTGGTCTGGGTTTACATTCTCTGGGACTAGACTAGTTTTGTATTTTCTAACTACATCCATATAGAGAAAAAAGAAGATCTCATGTTCATAATTATTATCTTAACTGAAGGAGGATGAGCAAGTTCACTATAGTGCTAAGCTATTAAATGCCACAATGCTTGATATCTCGTCCTTTCTCCTCTTTTTTGAAGCTTCTCTTCTGTCAAAGACCCAATTGAATGTTGCAACTTAGTCCCTTCATCAGTACGCTCCTGGTTGTTCTCACACCTGTTGTTTATTTCTTCACTTCAGGGTCTTCTTTCTTTTTTTTTGGGGGGGGGGGGGAGTTGATGGAAGAATTGTTGTTTCGGCTAATAAAAACACGTGTACGTAGAATTTTCTCTTTTAGCTGTTACGAGCGTTCTGAAAAAGTTCATGACAAGTGATGTGATTTTCTAAGCACTTGATCCTGCTGCATGAACTTCTTCGTCTATCTTTCTCTTTTCTTGTGCATGTACACAGATGTTGCATACCAGACGGGGATTGGAGAAAACATAAGAAGCTCATTTTAAATAATATTTTTCCCATACTTCTCTTAATATGTGTTATTTTCCTTTTCTTTTCAAGTAGTTGTAAAGTTCACATCATTCTCTCTCTATGGTTGTTCGAGAGATTTAAGGTTACATTCAGTATAACCCCTTCTTTCTCTTATTCCAAGGCAAAAGTTTAATCCTACTCCTTCTGTTCCTAAATAAGTGATTTTTTAGCTTGGGTACACCCTTTAAGAAACTACTCATTCCTAAAAACAAAAAGTATTTTTACTAAATTGCCTTAATAAATACTGGTAGAGTTGAGGCCGAGGAGGATTGCGACTATTTTCGAGAATTAGTTTGGTTTTATGTCAGGTCGCTCGACTATTGAGGCCATTCACCCCGTGAGGAGATTAATGGAGCAGTTTAGGGAGAGGAAGAAGGACTTGCACATGGTGTTCATTGATCTTGAGAAGACATATGACAAAGTCCCTACGAAGATTTTGTGGAGGTGCTTGGAGGCTAGAGAGGTGCCCGTGGCGTATACTAGGTCGATTCCGGACATGTATGACGGAGCGCAGACATGTGTGAGGACAGTAGGAGAAGATACAGTGCCCTTTTCTTTTTTTTTGACAGGGTTGCACCAGGGATCAATTATTAGCCCTTTTTATTTGCCTTGGCGATGGGTGTTTTGACGCGGCGTATTCAAGGGGAGGTGCCTTGGTGTATGTTATTTGCTAATGATGTTGTACTGATTGACGAGACTCGGGGAGGAGTTAATGTTAAGTTGGAGGTTTGGAGACAGACCTTTGAGTCTGAAGGATTCAGGTTGAGCAGGAACAGAGTACTTGGAATGTAAGTTTAATGATTTGTCGCATGAGGTTGATTTGGTAGTGAAGTTGAATTCTCAGGTCATTCAAAAGAGGGAGTGTTTCAAGTATCTTAGGTCTATGATTCAGGGGAATGGTGAGATTGACGAGGATGTCACACATCGTATTGGTGCAGGGTGGTTGAAATGGAGGCTCGCTTCGGGAGTCTTGTGTGATAAGAAAGTGCCTCCTAAGTTTAAAGGTAAGTTCTACAGAGTAACAGTTTGACCGACTATGTTGTATGGAGCGGAGTGTTGGCCAGTGGCCAGTTAAGAACTCCCACATCCAAAAGTTGAAGGTGACGGAGGTGAGGATGATGAGATGGATGTATGGACTTACCAGGAAAGATAAGATTAGAAATGAAATCATTCGGGAGAAGGTGGGAGTGGCTTCGATGGAGAACAAGATTCGGGAAGTGAGGTTGCGATGGTTCGGACATGTGATGAGGAGGTGCACGAATGCTCCAGTATGGAGGTGTGAGAGGCTGGCTATGGATGATGTTAAGCATCCTATATCGGAATAGGGGTGAGTAATTGGTCTCCTTATATGAACTTGGGAAATCCTCCACTCATGAGTTAGCTTTTGAGGTTGAGTTAGACCCAAGATTTATTCTTTACATAGTATCAGAGCCAGACCCACTCCAAATCTTTGTTCACTGATGTTGGGCCCCCATATTATATTGTCCACGCTCTAGTTAATGAGGCCTGGACGTGTGGGGGAATGTTAAGTATCCCATATCAGGAAAGGGATGGGTAATTGGTCTCCTTATATGGACCTTTAACAATGCAATTGCTGTCTGCACTCGTATCGTAGAGAGCGACTCTGTTAAGAACAAAGTCTTTGTTGATGACAATCTTTACCACTATGTGTTCGCTATAACCTTTGATGGTGGAAATAGCGGCATTAGAGGCAGAAGGTGTTTCTGAGCCAGGGAATGAACCTGGCTCTTTAAGGTGGTCACTTAATGTAAGATCAGTGATTACTGGAGGGGCTCTGGGAGAGCTTGGAGACGAAACATCTTTGGCAGAAGATACATTCTTAAGGACTTGTTCTGTCAGAATGTTTAGCTCGACTCTATCCAGTCTTACCTTGAGATCTCTGATTTCTCCTTTTAGGGTGGTTATTTCTCCCTTAAGGTCAGATATCGTTGGTTCGGTAGGTTTGTCAAATCGGGCCATAACCTGTTTCATGCTAAAAGGCTGAACGGTTGGTTTGGGGGATTTCTCTTCTTGAGAAAGCCTGAGTTTTTTGAGTTCTAAAAGATATTTACTTCTAGCCTCATCATCTTGGATATGTTCTATAATGTCAAACAAAATTTCTTTAGGATTTTCTGTTATGACATTTACAGATTTTTTGGTGCAGGTACAAAAGGTACCATTGCAAGAACAGTCTTGACTAGACTGGGATTGGTCAGACTCATAGGCGGCGTTGATATAATCTTCGTCGCTAAAATCTTCACTTGAAGAACTGGTAGAATCTGAAGAGGAGGATGAATCATCTTCCATAAGGGAAAACAACTTATCTTTGATTTCCTCAGATAGCCCTAGTTGGTTGATTTTGTTCTTTTTGCCTGACTTACAATCTTTGGCCCTATGGCCAGTCTTGCCGCAAGTCCAACAAACATCTCTTTTAGAAGACTTTCGTTTGGCCTTTCGGCTGGTTTTGTGAGACGTAGAATCCTTTTTGGAGGATTCTTTTCTAGATTTATTCCTCTTAGGGTTTTTAGAAGACTTCTTCCTATGTTTCTTACTAGGTGGGGAAGAGACATTAGGAAATCCATAGTCTTGACAAAAGGTTCCTAACCCATATTTGGAGGAACTATCTTTCTTAAGCTTTAATCTGTGCAGAGATCAATTCCTACGGTAGTAATAAAACTGATTAGGTCACCATAGGTTAGGGTATTGTAAGGAATTTGTCCTTCGAACCTATCCTTAATCTTGGTCCTAACTTTGTCTGCACAGGAGAAAAGATGAAGATAGACTATAAGCTTTCAAAAGCTCATATCTGCAACAATGGCATTTGCCTTGTTAATGACTTTGTTATTACCGAAGGTATTACAGAGGACATAATCCTTGGGATACCTTTTGTAAATCAAATCAGGCCATACGTAAGCAATTTCGATGGAATTCGCACCACCATTTTAGACCAAAATCTATTCTTCCCTCTGTTAAGACCTCTCTCAGAAAAGAAAGGCAACCTTATTAAAGAAAGAACTGCTTTCAAAATAAACAGACTTTCCTCGCATATTTGTTTTTTAAAACAAGAAGTTCAGCAAAAACAAATTGAGCAAATTTTAAAAACCCCGGAGATGGTGAGCAAGATAGCCAACCTACAAAGGAGTTTCGAAAAAGAGATTTGTTCAGAACTTCCTAATGCCTTCTGGGAAAGAAAAAAACACTCTGTAGAACTTCCCTACATTACAGGATTCAATGAACAGGCCATCCCTACTAAGGCAAGGCCCATTCAAATGAATCAAGAAATGATGGAAGTCTGCAAGACCGAAATTAACCATTTATTAAAAAATGGAATCATTAGGACCTCCAATTCCCCATGGAGTTGCTCTGCCTTCTATGTAAATAAAAGCGCAGAAAAAGAAAGAGGAACTCCCAGGCTAGTAATTAATTACAAGCCACTAAATGCCGTCCTAAAATGGATTAGGCATCCAATCCCCAACAAAAGGGATCTTTTAAAAAGAACTTGTAAAGCTAACCTTTACAGTAAGTTCGACATGAAGTCAGGTTTCTGGCAAATCCAGATAGCTGAGAAAGATAAATTTAAGACTGCTTTCAATGTCCCTTTTGGACATTATGAATGGAATGTCTTACCTTTCGGGCTCAAGAATGCCCCCTCTGAATTTCAAAATATTATGAACAACATTTTCAATCCTTACAGTTACATGTTGATTGTCTATATTGATGATGTACTTATCTTCTCTGAAAACATTGATTCTCATTTTAAGCATCTTAACACTTTCTTTAAGATTGTTAAATTTAATGGATTAGTCATCAGCGCTGCAAAGATGAAACTTTTCCAGACTTCTATTAGGTTCCTAGGGCACGACCTTAACCAGGGTAGTTATAAGCCTATCTGCCGAGCCATAGAGTTCTCTTAAAAATTCCCTAATGAAATTAGTGATAAAACCCAGCTGCAAAGATTTTTGGGAAGTCTAAACTATGTAGCAGACTTCATTCCGAATATCAGGCAAGTCTGCGAGCCCCTCTACAAGAGACTTAAAAAGACCCCAGTCCCTTGGAGCTCGGAACAAACCAATGCTGTTATCAAGGTAAAAAGCCTTGTCAAGAGTCTCCCCTGTTTAGGAATCCCTAATCCTGATGCATTCATGATTGTTGAAACGGATGCTTCTGATATTGGGTACGGTGGTATCTTGAAACAACAGGTAGACACCCAATCTCCTGAGCAACTGGTCAGGTTTACTTCGGGAGTATGGAACTCCGCTCAAAAAAATTACAGCACGGTTAAAAAGGAAATTTTATCTATAGTGCTATGTATCACAAAATTTCAGGATGACCTGGTTAACAAGGAATTTTTATTAAGAGTAGACTGCAAGTCTGCTAAAGAGATTTTACAAAAAGATGTAAAAAACTTGGTTTCAAAACAAATATTTGCTAGATGGCAAGCTCTCCTATCTAGCTTTGATTTTCAAATTGATTTCATTAAAGGAGAAAATAACTCCCTTCCTGATTTTCTAACAAGAGAATTTTTACAGGGAAAAAATGAGACCGACTACATTGGGTAAAACCCCAGTAGTCAACCAACCCGACCAAACTAAAATGGCAAGACCATTTGACTCTCCTACAACATCCATGAATCCATTGAGACCATCAGTTCCTCAACGACCGATCCTAAAATCGGAATTCCAGCTACCATCTCAGAACAGGTATGCAGCAATATCGGAAGCCCCAAGGCTCCCGCCTCTTATCCCAACAAAATTAGTTGATCTGAAGACAGGGAAACCCCTGGATACTAAACAATCGCCGAGTTCATCGGTCCAGTCCAAACAAAGCTATGCTATGAAGGCTCCAGAAACCTTTGCTCAAGCAGTAAGTCCAGCAGCTTCCAAGGCTGCTACAACCCCTCTTCCAAAAGAAGAATTCAAATTCATTACCACCCAGGTAATGCCCATCATTGCCCTCGACAAAGAATACGAAGGGTATCCGATAGACCAGCTGATCAAGCCGGTTTATAATGATAAAAACTTTGTGGACACAGAGACTCCACTAAAAACAAGAAGATTTTATGAGGCCATCCTTGTTGATACCGACTCCATTGAAGTCGAGCACAATATGAACGAAAGGAATCCGGATTACATTGGCTACTCCAGATTCACTATCAAAAGGGTACTAACTCCTTTCAATTGGTTTGCTGATCATCTGCATACACCAATTGCACTCTCTTTGCCTCATCGTCCCCAGACGTATAATTGGTATGACTATAAGTCTGCATGGTTCAACTTTCTCTATGTTAGACCCGGACACACCTGGTTCGTTAAATATTGTCCTGCCATGGTAGATGCCATTATTCCTAGATGGTTTTATGAATGGTGGATATATTTTGGAGGAATTAAGGAAATTCTTCCTTTACAATTTGCTAGCAGATTCACTGATTTCTGCACGAAAGAAGGGTGCACAACCCTCCCGGAACACATACAAATGTGTAAATTTTTTATTAAGAAAAGAGTATCTTATATCATCTCTTGGAACTTTGCCAAAGGAGAACAAGATCGAATTAAGTATTTATCCAAAGAGATCAAAGTAAAGGGCTGGACTCCTAAGCCAGCCGCCCCAAGAACTCCAGATAAGGGAAAATCATCACTACCATCCAGCAGTGCCTCACTGAGTAAAAAGACATTAAAAGAAAAATTGAAGAAGGCTTTACAGGACATGGAAAGCCAAGAAACCACCGAAGAAGAAGTGTTGCAACTTTTAGAAGAGGTTTCTTCTACAGGAAGCAGTGATAACAATGGGGACATGCTAAATCCCACAGGAATAGCATTGGCCTACATGGACCCCTACTGAGAATAGGGAAACGGCTATTCAGTAAAGATAGAGGTTCAAAGAACTGGAATTATCTTTTCTGAAGAGGCAACCCACTATTCCAATAGGAATCTTTGGGATCCACTGCTTTTCCAAAAGGAAAAAGCATCTACAGCTTTCTTGAAAATCAATTACAGTCTGTAAAAGACAAAAGAAAAGAAAGCACCAAAACAACTGTCGGCCATCATAGAATGATCATAGCCTTACACTTGTACACTCCAGATGTATCTTTATATTTCTCATAGTCTATATAAAGACTTGATGTAACTCTGGAGAAGGCATCAGAAAATATCCTAGATATTTTCTTCCTGCTAAATCTCCTTTCCTCTTGTAATTTCTTGAAATGTTTTCGTTTTAAATAAAATTGTAAGTTCTTCCCTTTTCTTCCGCTGTTCTTGGGATACCTTTTGTAAATCAAATCAGGCCATACGTAAGCAATTTCGATGGAATTCGCACCACCATTTTAGACCAAAATCTATTCTTCCCTCTGTTAAGACCTCTCTCAGAAAAGGAAGGCAACCTCATTAAAGAAAGAACTGCTTTCAAAATAAACAGCTAAGATACCGGGCCATCTGCGAGGTTACTTTGTATAACTCCTAGGAGTGAGTCGTCAAAATTTAAAAGACGAGCATCTCTGAGGATAGCACAGACAGGGATATCAAGACCCTGTCGAAATAGTGGCTTTATAGCTACTTGAACAAGACCAACATGTAGATAATTGAACTGATTTTTGAATCGGTTTATATCACGTTCATTCAGTAACTGAATAATTTCTATAGAATTATTAATAGCAACCGTAGACTCAGAGGTCTTAATATTATGATTTCTAATAAAACTAAATTTACCAAGTTGATAAATAGTCTTAAAAGATTCCTCTGGAATACTCCAGTTTTGAAGATTATTTTCAATAGTAGCAATCTGAGTTGCTTGGGAAGACAAGTTAATAGTATTTTTGACATGGTGATTTAACTCCATATGTTTGAAAATACTGTCTAGGGACTGATAGGGAAACAAATATTATCACATAAGATAGTTTAACAATAATAATCCATAAAGATTTAATCACATATGACTATACGTACTACTTTAAATAAAACATATGCTATAATGGTATAATATATATATATACACTACAAAATATATATATATATATATATATATTTATATACTAATTTATAAAACATATACACATGTATACGTTAAATATATACTACTTTAGAAGATATATACACATATATATGCATCATTCAATATATATGTACTACTTTAAATAAAATATATACTACAATATACATATATATATATACAACAATATGTATATATATATAGTTACATACTAATTTATAAAACATATACACTTGTATACATTAAAGATATACGTCTATAGAAGATATATACACATATATACGCACCATTCAATATATATGTACTACTTTAAATAAAGTATATACTACAATATATATATATATACTTACATACTAATTTATAAAATATATACACTTGTATACGTTAAATGTATACTACTTTAGAAGATATATACACATATATACGCACCATTCAATATATATGTACTGCTTTAAATAAAATATATACTACAATATACATATATATATACAACAATATATATATATATATATATATATATATATATATATATATATATATATATATATATATAGTTACATACTAATTTATAGAACATATACACATGTGTACGTTAAAGATATACGTCTATAGAAGATATATACACATATATACACACCATTCAATATATATGTACTATTTTAAATAAAATATATACTACAATATGTATATATATAGTTATATACTTATTTGTAAAACATATACACTTGGATACATTAAATATATACATCTGTAGAAGATATATACACATATATATACACACCTTTCAAAATATATGTACTACTTCAAATAAAATATATACTACAATATACATATATATATACTACAATATGTATATATATATAGTTATATACTAATTTGTAAAACATATACACTTGTATACGTTAAATATATATGTCTAGAGAAGATATATACACATATATACACACCATTCAATATATATGTACTACTTTAAATAAAATATATACTACAATATACATATATATATACTACAATATGTATATATATATAGTTATATACTAATTTGTAAAACATATACACTTGTATATGAAGATATATACACATATATACACACCATTCAATATATATGTACTATTTTAAATAAAATATATACTACAATATACATATATATATACTACAATATGTATATATATATAGTTATATACTAATTTGTAAAACATATACACTTGTATACGTTAAATATATATGTCTAGAGAAGATATATACACATATATACACACCATTCAATATATATGTACTACTTTAAATAAAATATATACTACAATATACATATATATATACTACAATATGTATATATATATAGTTATATACTAATTTGTAAAACATATACACTTGTATATGAAGATATATACACATATATACACACCATTCAATATATATGTACTATTTTAAATAAAATATATACTACAATATGTATATATATATATAGTTATATACTAATTTGTAAAACATATACACTTGTATATGAAGATATATACACATATATACACACCATTCAATATATATGTACTGTTTTAAATAAAATATATACTACAATATACATATATATATACTACAATATGTATATATATATATAGTTATATACTAATTTGTAAAACATATACACTTGTATACATTAAATATATACATCTGTAGAAGATATATACACATATATACACTTCTATAGAAGATATCCAATTTATAAAACATATACACATGTATACGTTAAATATACACTTCTATAGAAGATATATACACGTGTATACGCACCATTCAATGTATATATACTACTACTTATAAAATATACTACATTATATATACATTACAATATATATAGATATACTTATATACTAATTTATAAAACATATACACATGTATACGTTAAATATACACTTCTATAGAAGATATATACACGTGTATACGCACCATTCAATGTATATATACTGCTACTTATAAAATATACTACATTATATATACATTACAATATATATAGATATACTTATATACTAATTTATAAAACATATACACATGTATACGTTAAATATACACTTCTATAGAAGATATATACACAAATATACAAAACATATGCTACTTAATATAATAAATTAATAATATTTGGTAGTAAATTAATAACATATCAGAAGTAAGTTTTTAATTTAAAGTAGAAAACTAGAAATTCAATTTAAAATTTTAAATCGTTAAATGAAAAAATATAAAAAGCAAGGACTAAGGAGTGAATGAATTTGGGGAATTTTATTGATTGCAAAATGATCCAAAATTTATAATTTACATGAATGAAAAATCTATAAATTATGCATCATTTTTTCCAACTCATTCATGTTAATATTAATGGGAACTTGCATAGGATAGTCGAAGTCAACGGGGGCAAAACCATGCATTGGACTTGATTCTGCTGAGTTCTCCCGTGAAGTCATAATTTCTTCAAGTTTCAGCTCGTCGCTCGGCTCCGGTTCCATTCCTTGGTTTCTTCTTTCCGCTCTAATCCAATCTCTGAGGCAAACTAGAACATTCATTGCATTGCTTCCCAATGAGTGTCGGTTGTCTCCAAGCTGCTGTCGTCCCTGACTAAAGGCGCTCTCTGATGCAACGGTTGACATTGGAACATTCAAGATATCTCTAGCTAATCTTGAAAGCACAGGATATTGTGTTTCATTACTCCTCCACCAATCCAACGTGTTGATCCGTCGTCTGCGATCCTCTGGTGCCGTCCGAAGATAATATTTCAGCTCTTCCCGATAAGTTGATGTGTAAGTTCTCTCATCAACACTGTTCCAACAATTTAAATCATAAAACGAAAAAGAAAAATCACTATGTGCCGGCCTTTTAGAAGATGATGGCTCCTCGGGAGGATGAGGAGCGACAGTTGAAGTGATATTTGTAGGTACGACTAAATCAAATAAATCAGCATAGTGATTATATAATTTTTCTATGTACTCCTTTGCATCAGTCGTAGCCGTCCACAAATCAGGTTGTACTTGTTCAGAATCATGGTTAGTATTTATTTCTAAGTTAGTATAAATAAGAGTACTAAAATGACACATATTATTATATTTCATGCACGGATTTAGCATAGCACCAACCAAGTAAATAGGGGGAATCGGGAAAAAATATTTTTTAAATTTCGTAAACATGGCGCCAACAGCTTCTTTATAACCTTCTTTATTTTTATATTCTTTGAGTAAACCAGAAATATCGGCTATATATGCCAAAATATTACAAACAGTAGGATAATAAGCACCGGAAAATTCAACCGTAGCTACATAAAATTTTTCTAAAAACTTAACAAGATCATTAATTACAACCCAATCAGAATTATGTAGCATGCAATCAGCAGAATCAGCAAATGAACCGCAATGTTGGTTAAAAGCTAGTGTAATAGGAATTCTATATTTATAACAAGTTTTTAAAAATTCATACGTAGAATTCCATCTAGTATCAATTTCCTCAGGCATCAAAATCGGTGTAAGTCCATTTTTTTGACATTTAACTTTAAATTCTCTAATTCTCGATCTACGATTATTTCCTTGAATAAAAACAACAGCAAGGCGAATTTTTTCAATATAAAACTCAAGACCATCTTTTACAATTAAATTATATATATGACATGCACACTTAATATGAAAAATTTCAGTCAAGGGCGGAGATAGCGTAGATTTTAATTTTTTTATAGCAGTATTGTTGTTAGAAGCATTATCAAAAGCAATACATAAAATTTTATTTTCGATACCATAATATTCGGTAATTTTAACAATAGAATCAGCAATAAATTGTCCAGTATGTTTACGATCTTCATCATATAAAAAAGCAAGAATACGTTTTTGCATCACGAAATTACTATCCATCCAATGACAAGTAACGGTTAAATAATCATTTTTATTTACAGCACGACCAAGATCAGAAGTTAGGGACAATCTACATTGAATATTTTTTAACAATGTTGATAAATAAAAATAATATTGTGAATGAAGTCTAAGAATATCAGGCCGACAAGTAGTTCTAGGAATACCGTGAAACATAGGATTATAAATTGCTTGTATATAACGAATAAAAGCATCAGAAGAAGGAAAATTAAAAGACAAACAACCCACAGCTACCATTTTAGCTATTTCTTCCCGGTCCCTCAATTTATTATACTTCGTTGCTACGTGACCGGTTGCTGGGTCCATTCTAGTTTGCGTTGGCCCACCAACATCCCCACCACCTTTTGCAATATTTAACTCTCTTTTGTGATCTTCAGCTACATGTCTCATTAACGTACCCGTACCCCCTTGCTTGCCTCCACTTCTTTGCTTATATATTTGTTGACAAATATTGCATTGCACCTCAATATCTGATATACGTTCAAAAAATTGCCATGCAATACTAGTTTTTTTACGAGGTTTTGGGGCACTGGGAGGACGGGAATGGAGATTAACTGATTCAGATCTAACGTTAGCATCTCCTACTGCGGGTGTCTCAGCAATATTTTCATTATCTTCGTCTAAATTAACCGCATCTACTTCATTTTCTTCTTCTATACCGTAATTTTCCTGAGCTTCTACATAATTCATATCGTGAGCACCTACACCTATTTCTTCCTCAAAAGGTGTACCAAGCGGTACCGGAGGCGAAGGCACACGGGTATATCTACTACCTCTACCGCTAGTAATTCGCTTTTTACTACCACTACCGCTTCCGGGACAAAATTTTTTAACACCTTTAGTAGCGAGGTTTCTTAATTTATCCATAATATAAATTAAATTAAACTAAAAATATTCAAAATACACAAATATAATAAAATTAAATATTAAACAATTAATACAATAAATAAAAATTAAACGTAAGAGATGGAACGACAATACCAAATTTTGGAAGTATCCGAAGGTTGCGACTTTAGAAACTTCCGCTCGTACTTTGTAAACGAAAAATTAAAAAATTAAAGTGAACACTTTAAGAAATTAAATATATTGAATATTTGAGAATTGAGAGAGTGAAAAATTGTGTGAAAAATGATTTGAAGTTGTAGGATATTTATAGATTTTTTTTTGGGATTAAAAAATATTTTTTAAAGTTTTTTTTTAATAAATGGGCCCAAACTAGCCGTTTGGACCCAAAAACGGCTATATAGCCATTGGGCCAACGACTAGTTTGGCCCAAAAGCCAAAATCTATTTTTTTTTTTTAAGTTATCCGGGCCGGTTAACCGGCGGGCCTGGACCGGGCTTGGTCCGGGCCGGGTTAGCCGGGCCCATTTTAAAAAAATAACCGGCCCGGGACCCGAAACCCGAAACCCTAAAGCCCTAGGGCTTACCGGGCCGGGTCAAACCGGGCCGGGTTAGTTACGCGGGCCGGGCCGGGTCGGGCCGGCCCGCCCCACTTGACACCCATAGGCCAAAGATTCATTCTTTACAGATGGTTTTATGTGGGGTAGAGGTAGGCCGAAAAAATATTGGAGGGAGGTAATTAGGCATGATATGGAGCAGTTACAGCTTACGAAGGACATGACTCTTGATAGGAAGGTGTGGAGGACGCGAATTAGGGTAGAGGGTTAGTGGGTAGGAGTTCAACCGTTTTAGTAAGGAAGAGCGCTTTGTTTGGAGTTTCTTGTTTGTGGTGTTTTGTGATGTCCATGATTTTGGATAGATAGTTTATAGTAGTACCTTGTTGTGTGGTTTTATGTTTTTTGTTTGGTATACTGTTATATGTTCTAAGCCGGGGGTCCATCAGAAACAACCTCTCTACTACATCTAAGGTAGTGGTATAGACTGCGTACACTTTACCTTCCCCAGACTCCACTTTGTGGGAGTACACTGGGTATGTTGTTGTTGCCCTTAATAAATACTTGAAAAGGATGTAACTCTTTAGTAGTTTCTTGACTTTGTAAAACGTTTTTTTATTTAAAGAAGGGATAAACGGGAAGAACATTATTAATGTCTTCTTGATTATCTTAAACACCACTTATTTAGGATAGGAACAAAATGAAAAGGCTAAATAACCACTTATTTAGGAACGAAGGGAGTATATGACTATGGATATACACATTCTTGTGAAACAACAAATAAGTTTTATTAAAATCTTAGACCCCCCTTCCCCCTCCTTTTTTTCCTCAACATTAATGTCTCTCTCGGTCATGACCCAAAATCCAAGACTGTGATGACACCTATTCCAATCCAAGTCAACCTTTAAACACCCAATTAATTTGATAGAAAACACAAATTTAAATACTCAGAAGAAGAAGTAAAAATTCTTTCATAAAACCAATTAGAAATGCGGAAAAAGACAATATCATCATCCCTACCCTTCATGAAATAAGTACAAGCCTCTAAGAATCTCAAAATATGACACAACCTACACTGTCTAAGAATGAGAAAGACAGGGACAAAAACATAAATATAGAGGAAATCTAAAGGCTGCAGAACATCCAAGCAACTACCTCTTAAGTCTAAATCTTGAATGCTCGGCTAGCATGAGGATAACCTACTAGGATCACCTACTACTGGTGCTTGGCTCAACACCTGCCCAACAAAGGTGCAGAAAAGGTAAGGATGAGTATGAAAACACGTGTACTCATCAGTCATCAGCATCATCGATAGACCCTAAAATGACGCGATGACGAGGTTTTGTTATATATTGCTCTGCTTTGATCAGTGCTCAACATAGATATTATTTCCTTTCTATAAGGGGTTGTTCGGCATGCGGGATAAAATTTGGGATTAACTTTATCCCATGTTTGGTCTGAGATATTAATAATCACGAGATTATTTTATCCCACTATTTGTATTAAAATGGTGAGATTAGATGGGATAAAATAGTCCCATGGGATATCCCTCCTCACCCATTCTATTTACCAAACAACCCCTAAAAAGACCCGGACTAACAACTAAAGTTAACAACAATAGATTCCACACAATAACAAACTCTCAATTAATGTCAAATAAGCTCTAAGCCAATTTCTCAACACTTAAGCATGTAACTTCATGGAATCCTTACAATAGCAGAACAAATGGCAATGCATATGCTGTGTATAAATCCAATTTCTCTTTCAGCGTAATTCGCTGACTCTTCTCTTTCGATGCCGCATCCGTGTCGGGTTCTCCAAAAAGACACAACTTTTGGAGAATCTGTCACGCGCTTGCTGGCATTTTTGAAGAGTCCGAGCAACATGTTTGTCAGATGGTCGCGACCCACAGGGGACTCATAAGATCCATATACTTTGCAGTCGTGCCAATTCGATCCATGTATATATATATTGTACTGATGTGCCCCTCGATCCCAATAATATAGCTCGTGACGTGCAGACTGATCCCAATAACGTGCGAAAGTGTACATCGATCCTAAAGAAATGCAATGTAGGCATGCAATATCGTTCCCAGAATAACGAATACACTTTCAAAACAATATAATTCATAGAAGTAAACCTATTCACTTATACTTCAAATTCAATTTTCAATCTTCCAGTTCATATAGAAAGTTAGAAACCTCATATTAGTTCAATGTACAATTAGGACAACAGTTATCACTTGCTATTACCTTAATCCGACTCTGAATCCATAAAGAAGAGAAAATCATAGACTAGCATGTGCATGAATAAAAACATGTCACAAGTTATATAAATCATGCTCACACGTCAAGGAATCATTCAAAACAAGTAAAATGATCACATAAACCTATAACATGGCATCGGTACCCGCATGAGTGCTCATCAAATAATAGTAGGGGCAGGCTTTCTTATGGCAGTTCCGCTGCGGCCTCTAAACGGCCATTCCATCTCATCTTTCTATTTATGCGGGACCATTCCCCCTTTATCAGTCAAACGATACACTAACTCCTCGTAACCCCTTGTTTGGATGGTGGTTTCCCATGGTATGGTATGGTATGGTTACTAAGGGAACCATGTTTGTTTTGATTGTTTTCTAAAAGGCATGGAATGGAATGGTATCTTTTCATGGTTTGGTAACCATGAAATCCCTCAATTTACAGAACCATCGATTTGGTGGTATCCCATGGTTTTGTTATTTTTTTCAAATTATGCCCTTATATAATATTATTTAATTCTATTTTACCCTTTATCCTATATTACTTCTAACCCTAATTTATTTTTATTTTTATGCTTTTCTGCTTAATCTCTCTTCTGCGTTGTTGAGTAATCCCTATAACGACCTGCTAAACACAGTCATCATGCCTTATTTGAGAATATCTACAACTTCAACAATAATACCTGACGCCCTTCCCGGCCTTTCTGCAGATGATCCAACATTTAGTTCGGCATTCCCACTAGGATTCTGGTAGAAATACAATGCATTTAGTGGGCTTAAACACATGTATAAGCAAGCTGTAAGTGATCGAAAGAAAATAATTAGGGACATTTTAGTAAACTTACCCATTACGATACAGTACCACACCACACCACACCACACCACACCACACCACACACCACACCACGCCACACCACACCACATACTTTAAAGCCTTCGAATGGTCCCAGTCGGATCAAATATATAATCTAGGTGAGTAAATGAGTTCAGACACCCATGTTGCCATAAAAAGAATCAGCTCGAAATTGGGTCAAAAAGTCAACCTTGAGCTCTGACGATGAATCTGGACATTTCTTTTAAAATGGTTTACCCATAACTTGGGGAACTCACTATTGAAAATAAGCCAAATCGGGCCACTAATTGGCCCCGAAATTAAAGAATTTCAGTAATTTCACTTTGGGGCAATAGTTCCCAATATTATCAATTTCAAACACTATATTTAATCACTAAGTTGACGATATATTAGCGAAGAGCCCGTAAATTTATGGGTTAGGTTCATACCTCAGGGAGAAATCTCGAAAATCATCTTCTGAATCGTTCCAAACCAAGGTCCCAAGCTCCCAAAATCGAGTTTTGAAGTCTAAGTTCGAAAATGGGGTTTTAAATTCTGTTCAGGTAACTTGTTCTTTGCGTACTCCATCATGAACGCGATCCAACCTGGCCAGACCCTTTGCGAACGCTTGCAAAACTTTGCTAACGCAATCCAATCAGACTTGTTTGAATCATCAAATCACCGAGTCAGGTTGTCTTGGCCGAATGTTGACTGAGGTCAACTCTAAGTTTCTTGAACTTCAAAATTCCAATTGATGACCCGAATCACTCCCAAATGCATGAGACCCGATCCAACTTTCCAACTAACTCAAGAATCACCTTCCAGATCTAATGGAACCATTGGAGTTCTATTACCAGCTTGTTTACCTGGATAATGACTTTGGTCTAACTTTCCAAATTTCAAACTTGAAAAACTCACCTTCGATCCCCTTGGGATTCGTGCCCACAATTACGCAGAAAATACAAAATGACCATGATGGTCGTTACACTCTTTATTTCTCCATTGTCGGGAGTGGTGTATCTAGCTTTTTACTGTACTGTGATTGACCGACTGTTCTGGTCCACTTTCATTTACTAACAAAGGACACTTCCAGATCATGTAGAGGTTAATCTCAACTTCGTATTTGTTTATAAGTAATTGATTATTAGCAGTGCTAATGATTATAGTGGTGGCATCTTCAACCTTCTGATATAATTGGTTGTCTACTGAAGCAAGAGCCGCTTATTTGGGTTAAAAAGGAACATCCTTTGGCATTTCTTCTGTGCTACTATTCCCCTTCACCCATTACTTCTTAGCTCCTTCTATTTTGTACACTTTTATTGCCTGACTTGCTTATATACCATCAGTTCTTATCATGACGGAGAGCATTACAATAGTGTCCGGCTGAAGGAAGATCCTTGCACTGGACCAGCTAGCCCAGTTATTATCAAGGTTTACAACATTTCAAATTTTCATTTTTATCGTGACAGTTTTAGCAATATTATAACAATGAGTTAGGATTTCTTGCAAGAATTCTAATAACCTTCAGTTATTTAAAGGCTGATGCTGATCTTTCAGCAAAATGTCGTGAAGCTATAGCTGCTGCTAAGTCTAAAGGAGACACTAGTCGAAATATGGTTCAAGCAGGATCAATCAAAGTGGTTATGGCTGGAAGTGGGTGTGATGATAGGGAAAAAGTGGAGCAGGTCATTTGTTGGTAGCTCTTTCCTTGGTTGATGATGTGGAACTTGTTGAGCATTAAAAGAAACTTACATATCTCTGTACTTGATATCTGTTTCTTATTTATCTGTTCTTCTCTAGGTTTTACGACAAGTTGGTGCTGATGTTGATGCTGCAATAGAATTTTTAATCACAGAACAAGGATCCGATGACCAGTTAAATGCAAATGATAACTTTTCTTGTCTGACAAGCATTTCACAAGGTAATGGGCAGTCAGTTCTTTTCCACTTGCTTTTTGAAATAATTATGCCTATTTCGTATCCCTGAGATTGCAATCCTTGTAAATTCTGGTTTTCATAATCATCGGGACCCCCAAGAACCTGAAAATAGAAACAGGAAGGCTGGTTATTCAACACGACTAACATACTCGTGTCAGCCTTTGCATATGAAGATATTTAACATTTAATGAATTCTATTGAAAATATACGAACTTCTGTCCATATGGTAGTGGGTTGCCCAGGATTGACCATGAAACATCTTTGGCGACACATTTCTTTTTCCCCTTTTTCTCTACTTCTACTAGTCTTGATTTTTGATGCCTGGTCATCTTATTCAAATTGACTAACCTAGTTTAAATTTGTTTAATTAATACCGGGATTTAACTTTAGGATTAGAAATAATAGAAAGGAACTTTAAGAATTGTGGTCTAACCAGTTCGAAAAAAGGGGACAGATTTCAGTGCTGTGTAACGTCAAGTCGGAATTTTACGTTATAAAAGCTAGAGAACCATTAAGGAGCTAGAGAACCGTTCGTTTTACTTCATGCTTTGCTAGTCGACTTTCTTGACCTAATTGAAAAAGCCAAATCACGTTTCCCTTTCTCTCCCTTTTCTTTTTGCGGGGGTGAGGGGTGGTTCTATTATTGGATCTTTCCTTGACATCTGTTCCACCTTTTCCTACTGCTATGAAAAATCCATCTGCATGTGTCCGCATGAGAGAGAAGCTAATGTGCCATCTTAGATAGTGAGAGCCGTGGGGTTTAGGTAGAAAGCTTTTTCTCCTATACACTCGGTAATGTTCGACGAGGAATCATCTGCACAGTAGCCCCTTTTTGGGCTGCCTCAATGCATAGTAGGAGACAAGATACATTTCTGGTACCTTGGGTTTCTAGATATAAAAATGACGTATTTTTCTTCATCTACTTATTATTATTGTCAAAACTTTGTTATTAGGTGGATACTCTTTCTACATTCTCTTTGATAATGGTTTTTACTCTGGGGAACCCATCCTTCTCATGCTTTGATGCTCAGTGAGCTGGAATTGTATTCTTAGCCCTGGCTCTGTAAAGGTGACCCCTTTCCATGCACCAGTTTCTCCAGTAATATTTAGGGCTTGCTGCTTTGGGATGAAACACCTTTATGTTAAAAAATCCACTTAGTGCTACCAGAATTTTGTCCCAGAGTGAGAGAAAAAGGTCATAAGTTTTTTGTTAACAAACACTTGAAGTACCTTTCTATTGCGTCTATCATGGCTGGTGGTGCTGGCACTTTGTCTTCTCATACTTTTCATTCTTTTTAGGGTCTCCAGAAGAGCATGATATCAGATCTGGCGACTCACCTTGCAAAAAAGGTTCCTCGGACTGTAGTGTAAAAGGAGCTTCTGATAAACATACCTCCCAGGAAGATGAAAAGGTAAAGCAATCAGAATCCTTTTGTATCTTTTTAAAATGTGTGTGTCTTTTTCTTAAGTTCATATCTAATTGGAAACTTGACTTGGATTTAGTTTCTGAGACAATAAAAGCTTCATCTTCTTTTGATTCTGTAGAAAATTCCAAGAAATAAGGCCTGTCCCTGTGGTTCAAAGAAGAAATACAAGTCTTGCTGTGGATCTGTTGCTGGGAAACATCCCACTATCTACACAGTGTATGGTTGTCAAAGATCACCTGTGTTTTTGTTTATTCATGAGTTTTTGTTGTAGTTTATTTTGTTAACTCTTTTTTGTGGTAAATTTTTTTCTACAGCTTAATGCCATTATCTTGTTGTAACTTGTGGGATGCTATTGGAGTTTTGCTTGCTCTATGCATGTGTTTATCTTCTTCTAATATGCATATATTTGCACTAGAATGTATTTGCAATAGTCTGCAAGGATATCTTGGAGAGCTTTTGATAGGATAATTTTTGAAATTGTGTTGTCTAAGTTCTTGCACCTTAGGAAGGGTGATAGAGTGCTATGTAAAGACTGTAAAGTCATACCTAGCGAGAATCTTTCGGCCCAACATAAGCTTTTGGTGATAGACTTGAAAATCAAGAAGTGCAGAAAGAAGAGGGTTGTGGAGGATCGATCCAGGATTAAGTGGGGTAGCTTGACTTTGGCCAGTGCTTAGTGCTTTGAAGATAAGGGAGAAGTTAACGACTAAAGGGGTTTGGGAGAGTAGAGGGGATGTGGATGGTATGTGGGAGACGACTGTCAGTTGCATCACACAGACAACTAGACAACTAGATAGGTATTGGGTGTCTCGAGAGGCCGATTCGGCAAGCACTGGGGGGATTGGTGGTGGAACGAAGAAGTTAAGAGAAAGGTTAAGAAGGTGGCTTATGCGAAGTTGGTAAAGAGCAAGGATGACAAGGAGAAGCAGACGAATGGGGAAGAGTATAAGTTAGCTAGGAAAGAGGCTAAGTTAGCGGTTACTACGGTTAAGACAATAACTTTCGAGAGCTTGTATGCGGCTTTAGAGGAGAAAGGTGGGGAGAGGGCCCGTGAGCTTGACCTAGTGTAGTGCATCAAGGGTGAGGATGGCAAAGTGTTGGTGGATGACACCCTTATTAGGAGGAGGTGGTCGTCTTATTTTCGTAGACTTTTGAACGAGGGGGGGGGGGGGCGAAGGTTTAGTGCTGAGGGACTTGGAGCACTCAGAGAGGTGTCACGATTATGGTTATTGTAGGCGTATTAAGATTGAAGAGGTCAAGGATGCTATTCGTAGGATACATAGGGGGGGGCGACTGGGCCAAACGAGATTTCGTGGAATTTTGGAAGAGCATTGGCGGGGCAGGTATGGAGTGGCTGACAAAGTTGTTTAACATCATTTTTAGGACGGTAAAGATGGCAGAAGCTTGGAGATGGAGTACGATGATTTCTTTATATAAGAACAAGAGGGACATTCAGAGTTGCAACAACTATAGGGGTATCAAGTTATTGAGTCATACTATGAAGGTTTGGAAAAAAGTGGTAGAGTTAAGTCTAAGGAGGATTGTGACTATTTTCGAGAATCAATTTGGTTTCATGCCAGGTCGTTCGACTAACGAAGTCATTCATTTTGTGAGGAGATTAGTGGAGCACTATAGGGAGAGGAAGAAGGACTTGCATGGTGTTTATCGATCTTGAGAAGACGTACGACAAAGTCACCAAGGAGGTCTTGCGGAGGTGCTTGGAGGTTAGCAGTGTGCCTGTGGCGTACACTAGGTCAATTTAGGACATGTACGATGGAGCGAAGACGTGTGTGAGGACAGTAGGAGGAGATTCAAAGCACTTTCTTGTTTTGACTGGGTTGCACCAGGGATCGACTCTTAGTTCATTTTTTTTCGCCTTGGTGATGGATGTATTGACATGACATATTCAAGGGGAGGTGCCTTGATGTATGTTATTTGCTGATGATGTAGTGCTTATTGATGAGACCCGGGGAGCAGTTAATGATGAGTTGGAGGTTTGGAGATAGATCTTAGAGTCTAAAAGGTTTAGGTTGGAGCAGGACCAAGACAGAGTATATAGTGTAAGTTCAGTGATTTGACGAATAAGACTGACGTGGTAGTAAAGCTGGATTCTCAGGCCATTCGGAAGAGAGATAGCTTCAAGTATCTTGGGTCTATGATTCAGGAGAATGGAGAGATTGTTGAGGATGTCATGCACCGTACGGTGCAGGGTGGTTGAAATGGAGGCTCACGTCGGGAGTCTTGTGTGGTAAGAATGTGCCTCTTAAGCTTAAAGGTAAGTTCTATAGAGTGGCAGTTCGACCAGCTATGTTGTATGGAGCGGAGTGTTGGCCAGTTAAGAACTCCCACATCCAAAAGTTGTAGATGACGGAGATGAGGATGTTGAGATGGATGTGTGGATCTACTAGGATGGATAAGATTAGAAATGAGATTATTCGAGAGAAGATAAGATGTGAGATTAGAAATGTGGATAGTATTAGAAATGAGATTATCAGTGGAAGATAAGATGTGGGAAGTAAGGTTGAGATAGTTTGGGCATGTGATGAAGTGGTGCACGAATGCCCAGTACAGAGGTGTGAGAGGCTCGCTATGGATGGTTCCAGACGGGAGAGGTAGGCGAAGAAATATTGAAGGGAAGTGATTAGATATGACATGGAGCAGTTACAACTTACAGATGACATGACCCGTGATAGGAAGGTGTGGAGGACGCAATTAGGGCAGAGGGTTAGTGGGTAGGAGTGCGTCCTTACTAGTAGAGAGGAGTGTTTTTTTTTGTCGATATACTTGTAGTCATAGTGTTATGTATGTGTTTTGTAGTTTCTTATTCGTGGTGTTTTGGTAATGATTGGGATATCTGATAGATAGTTCATAGTATTACTCTGTGGTGTCTTGTTTCTTTTATTATCTAGTGGTGTGTTACCCCATTTTGTTGTTTGTTTTTATATTTATAGTTTGTTATACTGTTATTTGTCATGAGCCTAGGGTCTATCGGAAATAACCTCTCTACTTCATCTAAGGTAGTGTATGGACTGCGTACACTTTATCCTACCCAACCCCATTTTGTGGGAATACATTGGGTATGTTGTTGTTGTTGTGTTGTCCAAGTTCGTTCATACATGGAAGACATATTTTGGTTGTGAATTGTGAGTATGGCTTCTAGCACAGCCTCTGTGCTAAAGATATATTAGTGGATTTGTGGGCTCTTTAATTATGAAGTTTGTCAGCACAAGTATGACAATATAGCAATAAAGCTCAGAGACATGGATCTATCTTCCACCCATTTTCTTTTAGATTAAATAAAAAAAACCCGTATATAGTGTTGGCTTAATGATCAATTGCTCCCTCTTCTGTTTCCTAACTAATTTAATGTTCCGGCCACTTGAATTTCAGATTCTCTTCATTTTCTCATGCAAGTATATTTTTTCAGCAATCACACAATTGGTTATGGAAAGGGCCGCAGAGACAAAAAGCAAGGAAAGAAAGTTCCACCTGTCAATGTTGCGAGTTCAAAACAATCTGATGGTAGGCCGCCTGACATGGGCGCTCTCTGTATATAGGCTGTATTTTGAGGTACTTTCTTTCTATAATCAGTTCTGTCCATGCTCTATTGTCTTGTCTTTCTTTTTATCTGTATGGCCAGGCCACTAATCAGGATTTTGGTTTGTGTGGCTTATAGCTTCAAAAATTGAGGCAAAACTGGATATCCTGCTAGATCAAATTTTTGGTTGATTCCCGACCCTAGCTAGTTTGTCAATTAGCACAACATTATTTTCAAACTTGTCTTGTATACTGTTGGTTAATTAAGGCATTACTATGGGAAAATGAGGACTCAAAGCAGATCCTGGTGTTAACCTTGGTTAATGGGAGCTTCTCTATATCAAAGGTGAGGGAGGATATGGAGAGGAAAGTCTTATAAAGAGTTGGGAAAGGATATTTCTGCCATGGAAGTTAGAGAAGAAGGAAAGTGAAGGGTAGCTAGACTAAATAGGGGGAGGGGAGCAGGTTCGTTGAAAGAGTCACAGTTGTGCATGACAAGTGAGGGAAACAGATATGGTGGAGGAGATGATAATTTATTGTTGAATGGGAATGGAGATAGAGATATAACAAGAAGATATTGTGACTGCTTGTGGGGGGAGAGGGCTTGAGTGCACAGGGATATTCGTACCCTATCTCAAGAGGGGGGGTGGGGGTGAGGAAAAGGGAAGTATTTAAGAAGTGACGGAAAGGTTTAAGATGATAAAAGAGTGGTGTTAACAGGGGAAGAGAAGGCTGTTATATGAATTGATGCCCTAAGTGTAGTGATTCTATTTGATCAGTAGTATTAATTGGTAAACTTTGTCTTAGCCTTGTACAAGACAAAGGATATTTCTGCCATGGAAGTTAGTTAGAGAAGAAGGAAAGTGAAGGGTAGCTAAACTAAATAGGGGGAGGGGGGAGGTTTGTTGAAAGAGTCACAGTGGTGCATGACAAGGGAGGGAAACAGATATGGTGGAGAAGATGGTTGAATGGGAATGGAGATAGGATGATAATTTATGGTTGTTGCTTAGAGGATTGGAAGGAGTTTGTAGAGAATCATATCTTGTAGAGTCTTGATCTTTTGGTATAACCTGTGTATACGGTCTTTTTGGTCATGATTATGAATGAAAATACTTTTACTTTTTAAAAAAAATAAAGGGCAGCCCGGTGCACTAAAGCTCCCGCTATGCGCTGGGTTCGGGGAAGGGCCCCACCACAAGGATGTATTGTATGCAACCTTACCTTGCATTTCTGCCAGAGGCTGTTCCAAGGCTTGAACCCGTTACCTCCTGGTCACATGACAACAACTTTACCGGTTACTCCAAGGCTCCCTTCAAAAATACTTTTTGTAGGGGGAGAGGGCTTGAGTGCACAGGGATATTCGTACCCTATCTCAAGAGAGAAGGGGAGTGAGGAAAAGGGAAGTATTTAAGAAGTGATAAGAAAGGTTTAAGATGGTAAAAGAGTGGTGTTGACGGGGAAGAGAAGGCTTTTATATGAATTGATGCCCTAAGTGTACTGATTCTGTTAGATCAGTAGTATTAATTGGTACACTTTGTCTTGTAGCCTTGTACATCGAAGATGTTGCAACATCGGCCTAGTCTGTGGCAAATGAATCGATATTATGAATTTGTCCACTCGCATATGGCTTATGACTAATGGGTAGGTAGTTAACAGTGGCATAAAGGTAATGTATTTCTTACATCAATGTCATTGTTTGCACTATTGTGTTGATAATAATGATGTTGGTGTTAGTGTGTTCCTTTCTTGAATATGAAAAAATAGTGTCCTTCCCCATGTATATTAGGAATATCTTTCTAGGAGCTGCCGGGGTGAAGTCATAAAATGTTAAGTTGCAAGTCACTGTTTTCCTGAGCTTTGAAAACTGTAAGTTAAGTTGGATTGGTTTCTTTCCCAGGAAAACCTTTTTAATTTACGGAAGTGCATTCAGGCCCCAAGGATTGGGCCTCTGATCCCAGCAAAGTGCCAACTCTGACAATTCAATCTGTCTGTGTCCTTTTTATATAGTTCCTGACACGTTTTTTTGTGGCTCTTCACTCCAGCCCTAAATTTGAGACTTTGGAAAACTGCAAATAGTAAACTTAAACTATCAATCATATTGGTCGGCTTGATGACTGAGGTTTTGCGTGGAGGCAGCGTTGCGACCACAGGCTTGGATGTCACATAAACCACCCACTAAGGAAATAGTAAATAAGACAAGCCATCAAGCTGACACTGCAGCAAGATCTGCTAGCCTCGTGCTCCATTTTAATGGCGTCTCAACATTCTTTCTCCGAATTTCATCAGTTGCAGGCTCAAGTGCACGTTTCATCCATCTTTATACACTTAGGGAATCATTGAGACAAAAGGGGATCCGTTATTTACATTCCCTTTGTACTTCCTCTGTGTCCAACAACATACCTAGATAATCCCACTAGTGGGGTCTGAGGGACGCTAGGATGTAGAAAGACCTTACCCCTACCTTTGTGGGGTAGCCATAAAAAAGCCGCAACAATATAGCAAAGATGAACAAAACAAATGAATCAAAAGGTAATAGCGAAACTTAGGAGAAAAAAATACTTCACGCTAACTAATACTACACCGGTCGTCTACCTATTACTCTTCTAACCTTATCCTCGACCTCCAAATCTTCCTATCTAGGGTCATGTCCTCTGTAAGCTGAAAATGTGTCATGTTCTGTCTAATCACCTCTCTCTAGTTCTTTTCCTCCTATCTTTGCCTCATAAAACCTACTATAGCCAACCTCTCACATGTCACTAGTGCATTTGCGCTCTTCCTCGTCACATGCCCAAGCCATCCGAGTCTCTCTTCCTTCATCTTATCTGCTATGGAGGCCACTCCAATCTTATACCTTATCCTCGTTCCTAATCTTATATGCCCACATCCATCTGAGCATCCTTATCTCCACCACCTCCATCTTCTGAACATGTACATTCTTGATTGGCCAACGTTCTGATCCATACAACAAAGTAGGTGTAACCACTACTCTGGGGAACTTGCGTTTAAGCCTTGGTGATACATTCTTAATCGATTAATCCATCATTGTACTTCTTTGTCTTAAAGTAGAGCAATTGTTCTAATTCCAATCTGTGAAGATACTTGGTGAAGTGGACAGTTATAAGTAGGATTTATGTACCTTTTGAGTATAATACATAAACTGAGGATATATTCTAGGTATGAATAAACTATGGGAACATTTCTCGGGGATTTTGCAGTTATAAAAAAAAATACAACAAGAAAACATTTCTTCAATCTCATTTGGTACCTAAGCAGGCGTTGTAGTCAGAACAAAGTTTACCAAAGAGGCAAGGTAAGCATATTTCAGGTCAAAAAGTTGATATTGGGTCGATTCACACTCTAAGGGGTCGTTTGGTGTGAGGTATACGTTATAATAGTCCCGGAATAAAATGTAGGATTATTTTATCCCATGTTTGGTTGGAGGGATTAGTTAGCCAAGAGATTATTTATTGCACCATTTATGCTTTAGTGATGGAATAAGTTATCCCATATATATGGTGGGATAATTAATCCCGGGATTAATTATCCCGGGATAACTTGTTCCCAACCAAACGACTCCTAAAGGTTCTGGATTGAGTCATCAGTTAGGGGGTCATTTGGTTGCTGGTTAGAGTTGTGCACATATTAGTAATGTAGGAATGAGTTATGGAAATATTAGTTATTCAAGGATTAATTATATATGTACTAGTTATATAGGGTTTGGTTATGCAAGGTTTAGTTATTCATGTACTTTCATGTGACCAGGATGATATAAAACGAGATACAAGATAAAGAGATTGAATGGATAATCAAGAAATTAATGGAAGACAGAGAACAAAACATGAAACAATCCCACAATTGAAGTAAATTAGAGACAAATATAGATTTGTAATTCCCTAATTTGAACAAACAATTACATGATTGAGTTCAAGAGAGAAGAGAATTGAACTCATACATGAATAATCTTACCAAAAAATATTCAAGAGAGATTCAATGTAGAGACAAATGGATTCAACCCATAAACCTCACCAAGAGAGTTAACCTAAAAATATTGTCCACCCTAAAAGTGTTCATCATATTCTATTTATACTACTGGGGCTAACTTAAAATAAGAATAGATATAAATGCCCCTTAATTACATGTACATTACACTATAATCAAAAGAACCTAAAATATAATGTTTATCTTCTCTTGTATTGGTTCTTTGGCTTCCACACTCTCTTGACACACTCTAGGCTCTTGATATCAAGTTGAAATTTTTTAATGCAATAAGTACTAACTTGCATCATTCTCCTCTTGTTGAAAAGAATTTGACCTCGAATTCGAGCCTTGCAAATCATAGAGAGAAATTAGTACACAAACCAAAAAATTGTCTTTCAAAAAAGTTACATACCACTACCAAAAATACACACTTTTGTGATAGAGCCAAGAATCATGAAGTCCCATAAAATCAACTTTTCAAACATAGTATCAATAACTTTACTCAAAAGTAATACCACACTTATAAAAAGTTTAAAGAAACTAATAATTTTATATCTTAGAACTTTCAAGTCAAAACTAGTTTCTTCAACAACTTGGACCAAATAGTTTCTTAATTCACAATTGAATTGTACTCTTCTAACCACTTGATTAAGAAAACTAACAATATCATCCACAAACCTTGAATACAAGTATGCATTTCCGGAATCAAACACAAACATCAATCCCAAAACTTTCTTGTATTTCTCATTTAGTAACGCACAACATGAATCAAATAGCAACATAAAAAAATTCTCACTAATCACAACGAAGTTGCTACTATAAAGGTCAAAGGCATAGAAATTTAACTTCGTGGCTTTAGAAAGTCTAAAAATAATCACTAGCCATTCAAACAAATCATTCTTGGATTTAGAAGGCAAAGATACCTCAAATCTTTTTGTAGCCCAAGAAGATGCTCCCAAGTATCTTACCTTGTTGTAGATCCTCTCTTGATGGTGTTTCACAAATAGATCAACAAGGTTAGTAAACTTATCAGAAGAAGAATTGTCACATTTATGCCCATAGATATTTGGCAATACTTCAAATAGATTATATTTACATTTTCCTCTAGAAGCATTTAAAAATTCAGCTCAAATTATATCCTCAAAGGCAAGATTAAAGTAAGTAAATAAGTTGATACAAAAGCTAACATTTATCAATTTACTACAATCACTTGTGCCTCTCCCATTCTTTAAAAGATTTTCTTCAATTTTAGAGGACTTTTCAACATAAAAAGTACTTTCAACAAATAATTTGGGAGAGCTTGCTAACATTAAAACAATTAACACCCTCAAACAAGTCACAAGAATCATTTTCACAAGTCATGCACTCTTTAAATTTTGGATCATCACTTTCATCAACTGCATATGAGTCAACAAGGAATGAATCATTCAATTGAAAATCACCAAAAAGAGGATTGTCAAAATTTTTAAAATTTTGACATTCTTTAAGCTCAAAAAAATTATCATCACACTTCTCATGCTTCATTTTACGAGTACTTCCACCAAGAATATTCATGTCCTTATGAGATTAGAGTTGTTACAATAAAATTCACTTGCAAAGGGACAATCATCATCAATCACATTTTTATTGTTCTGAGTAGCTAAAGAAAAAATATATTCATCTTTGTTGGAGTCCCATATCGGTGGGTTAAAGGGTCCTTGGTCTCCTTATATGGTCTTGGGCAATCCTCCCCTCATGAGCTAGCTTTTGAGGTTGAGTTAGGCCCAATGTCCATTTCTTTATCATGGTATCAGAGTAGGTTAGAAATATCTGACAAGATAACTCAGTTATCGTGCGTTAATTTCGGTGATTGATTTGGGTCAATTTTTATTTTGTGGGTTGTGTGAAAAATACAGCACCACCAAAAGGATCGAAAAGATCAGGCGACAAAAAACCCGACGAAAACCGCCGAAAAATTACCCTCTACGCGCCAGCCGGAATCCAAAAATTCCGGCGAGATCTGCGTCACGCGCTGGCGCGTGAGCCCATCTCCGATCGATTTTTGAGTTGTTTTTTTTTCTGTTGGGGTCACCAGTCTATTCGGACTCCGACCACTTGCTCCTTTCCAGATTCCGACCGCCGGAACCCTAATTCCGGCGACATCAGTTTTTTTTTTCGGGGATTTTTTTTTTAGAAATTCAGATCTGGTTCTTGGAATTTTCTAGTCAAATTTCCAAGATATCTTTTAGGCATGATATTTTTTTTTTTGGCTCCAAAAATATTGAAATTGGAAGTTCAAGTCCTATGATTAAATTTGAGCCCTTAATGAGAAGATCAAAAAATCAAACGTCACAGTCCATGAAGAATCGACGAGGGGAAGGTCGATTTGGAAGCTCTCGTCCTAGGTGTAGTTATTGTAAAAGGCTTGGACATACTCGTGGCGTATGTTATTCTAGACCTAAGTGTAGTTATTGTAATAGGCTTGGACATACTCGTGGAATATGCTATTCTTTGCATGGTTAACCAACTAAAAATGCTCATATTGCTCAGTCTAACACCACAGTGATCAACAGGTGTATTTATCTGACAAGGAATATAATGAGTAAGAATATATTTCTACCAATAGCCTCAACTGCACAATCTTCTACCTTTGGATCATGGGTTGTGGACTCAGGTGCTTCTGATCATATTTCTGGTGATAAATCACTTTTTTCTGATATTGTTTATTCGCAATCTCTTCTAGCTATTACTTTAGCTAATGGAATTCGAACAGAGCCAAAAGGAGTTGGACAAGCCAAACCCCTATCTTCTGTCACGCTAGACTCTGTTCTTTATGTCCCTGGTTGTCCTTTTAATCTTGTAGCTATTAATCGTTTGACATGTGCCCTTGATTGTAGTATAACTTTTTTTGATGATTCTTTTCTAATGCAGAATCGCAAAACGGGACAGACAATTGGCATAGGACATGAATCACAAGGCCTTTACCATCTTACCGCTTCAAATTCTTTCACAGCATGCTCCGCTACAGATCCTCCCAACCTTATTCACAAACGTTTGGGACATCCTAATCTATCCAAGTTACAAAAGATGGTGCCTAGTTTGTCTAGCCTATCCACATTAGATTGTGAGTCGTGTCAACTAGGGAAACACACCCGTGCTACATTTTCACGTAGTATTGAAAGTCTCTCAGAGTCTGTTTTCTCATTAGTTCATTTCGATATTTGGGGTCCTAGTAGAGTCAGTTCACCGTTAGAATTTTGTTACTTTGTTACTTTCATCGATGATTTTTCAAGATGCACTTGGGTTTACTTAATGAAAGATCGTTCCGAGTTATTCTCTATATTCAAAAGTTTTTGTGCTGAAATACAAAATCAATTTGGTGTTTCTATTCGTGCTTTTCGTAGTGATAATGCCTTAGAATACTTATCCTCCTTTTTTCAGGAGTTTATGACTCATCAAGGAATCATTCACCAAACATCATGTCCATACACCCCTCAGCAGAACGGTATAGCAGAAAGAAAAAATAGGCATCTCATTGAGACTGCTCGCACTCCTCATTGAATCCCATGTTCCATTGCGTTTTTGGGGTGATGCGTTCCTCACATCTTGCTATCTCATTAACAGAATGCCATCATCTTCGATCCAGAATAAGGTTCCCCATTCCATACTATTTCCTCAGTCACATCTCTACTCTATCCCCCCTCGTGTTTTTGGGAGCACATGTTTTGTTCATAACTTAGCCCCAGGAAAAGATAAATTAGCCCCTCGTGCTCTCAAATGTGTTTTCCTTGGTTACTCTCGAGTTCAAAAAGGGTATCGATGCTATTCACCTGATCTGGGTCGCTACCTTATGTCCGCTGATGTCACATTCTTTGAATCTCAACCTTCCTATACATCTTCTGATCATCTTTATATCTCTGAGGTTTTACCTATACCTCCAGTTTTACCCACACCAATCTTTGAGGAATCTACGGTTACTTCTCCATCTCCAGCCACAGTGCCACCACTTTTGACCTATCATCGGCGCCCACGTCCAGTATCAGTCCCAGATGATTCATGTCCTGCGCTCGACTCTTCCCCTACTGCGGACCTGCCTCTTCCTAGTCAATCAGTTGCACTTCAAAAAGGTATAAGATCCACTCGTAATGCTAACCCACATTATACTTTCTTGAGTTATCATCGTTTGTCATCACCCCATTATGCTTTTATATCATCTTTGTCCTCTATTTTCATTCCTAAGACTACAGGTGAAACATTCCCATTCAGGATGAAAACAGGCTATGATCGATGAGATGTCTGCTTTACATACGAGTGGTACTTGAGAGCTTGTTTCCCTTCCTGCAGGTAAATCTACTGTTGGTTGTCGTTGGGTTTATACAGTCAAAGTTGGTCTAGATGGTCAGGTTGATCGACTGAAGGCTCGCCTTGTTGCCAAAGGATATACAGAGATATTTGGGCTTGATTATAGTGACACGTTCTCTCCCGTGGCTAAAATAGCATTAGTCCATTTTTTTCCCTCTATGGCTGCCGTTCGTCATTGGCCTCTTTATCAGTTGGACATTAAGAATGCTTTTCTGCATGGTGATCTTGAGGAAGAAGTTTATATGGAGCAACCACTTGGTTTTGTTGCTCAGGGGGAGTCTAGTAGCCTTGTATGTCGATTGCGCAAGTCACTCTATGGTTTGAAACAATCCCCTCGAGCCTGGTTCGGAAAGTTTAGCACAGTTATTCAGGAGTTTGGCATGATTCGTAGTGGAGCTGATCATTCAGTGTTTTATCGCCATTCTGAACCAAATCTGTGTATTTATTTGGTGGTTTATGTTGACGATATTGTTATTACCGGCAATGATCAAGATGGTATCACTAACTTGAAGCAACATCTCTTTCAGCATTTCCTTGACCTTGGCAGATTGAAATACTTTCTAGGGATTGAGGTTGCTCAGTCCAGCTCAGGTATTGTTATTTCTCAACGCAAGTATGCTTTATACATTCTTGAGGAAACAGGAATGATGGGATGTCGACCCATTGACACTCCTATGGGTCCAAATGCTAAACTTCTGCCAGGACAAGGGGAGCCACTTAGTGATCCTGGAAGGTATATAGGCGGTTGGTTGGAAAGTTGAATTATCTCACAGTGACTAGACCTGACATCTCTTTTTCTGTGAGTGTTGTAAGTCAGTTTATGACTTCCCCCTGTGATAGTCATTAGGATGCAGTTGTTCGGATTTTGCGATATATAAAGTCATCTCCTGGTAAAGGACTACTCTTCGATAATCGAGGTCATGAGCATATCATTGGATATACAGATGCTGATTGGGCAGGATCACCCTCTGATAAATGTTCTACATCTGGATATTGTGTTTTAGTAGGAGATAATTTGGAATCCTGGAAGAGTAAGAAACAGAGTGTGGTTGCTCGATCTAGTGTCGAAGCAGAGTATCGAGCAATGGCTGCAGCAACTTGCGAGCTAGTTTGGATCAAGCTGAGAGAATTAAAATTTGGAGAAACTGGTAAGATGAAACTTGTATGTGATAATCAGGCTGCCCTTCATATTGCATCTAATCCAATGTTCCATGAGAGAGGACCAAACACATAGAGATTGATTGTCACTTTGTCAGAGAAAAGATACTCTCGGGAGATACTGTTACAAAATTTGTGAAGTCAAGTGATCAACTTGCAGATATCTTCACCAAGTCCCTCACCAGTCCTCGTATTAATTACATTTGTGACAAGCTTGGTCTATATGAATTGTATGCACCAAGCTTGAGGGGGAGTGTTAGAATAAGAATAAGAATAACATATTGAATTCTACTTGGAAATAGATTGTACTGTAGTGTCCTATTAGGAATAGGATTGGAATGTAGTGTCTATAAATAGGGTCTCAATGTAATAATTTAGAGACAACAATTCAATAATATTTCAGGCCCACCCAGTTCATTGTTTCCGATGTTGGGCCCCCCGTCTTATATTGTCCACGCTCTAGATGCCCAACCCTAGGCGTGCGGGGGGTGTTGGAGTCCCACATCGGTGAGTTAAAGGGTCCTTGGTCTCCTTATATGGTCTTGGGCAATCCTCCTCCCATAAGCTAGCTTTTGAGGTTGAGTTAGGCTCGAGGTCCATTTCTTTATCAATCTTCATCATAAGAATTCAAGGAAACATTATGTTTATTCACGTTTGACATAACACTAGTTTGAAACATTTTAAGCTCACAATCAATAACAATTTTAGCTCCACAATCATATTCAACTAGTGTATGATCATCATTCATTTGTCTATTGACACGAAGTAAAGAATCATCAACCTCACCAAAAGATGGTCTAACATTCACACTCAAGTCACTATCAAGTTCATTTGAAGTAACTAAAGAGTTAAGATTGGCCTTTTTACCTTGATGAACACTTAACGAATCTTCTTTACCTTGATTTTCTAAAATTAAGCTCACTTGTTCTCTTGAAGTAGTCCCAACTTGACTTGTTTCTTTCGATTCTTGAGTTTCTTTCCATGTTGAATCGTTCTTTTTGTGCTCTTCTTCAAGAATACCTATAAAAGAAGTGGAAACACTAGAAGAAGAAAAATTCAAAATGGTAGAATTAGAACAAGAAGACTTCTCACTCACAATTTCTTATTTTTCTATTATCTCGTTTTTTTTTCTCACTTGCTTCACTTTTCTTCTTTTCTTGTGACAATTCACTCTAATTTTTCAACTTTCTTTTCTTTTGTGCTTGTAGCCACTCACTCACTTCATTCCAAATATATATTTTTTTTGCTCTCTTGAATTGTCACCATCCATTCCCTTATTCCTGTCTTTCTTTTCTTTTTCATTCATTTCATTAGGAGGGCAATAGGCTCCAAGGATCCCCTTTGAGTCATTGAGATGACACTTCACATCAAATTTCAACTTGACATCTTTAGAAGCTTCAAAGACTTTACTTGAATTATTGGAATGACTTTGCATATCAAATTTCAAGTTAGTAGTCTACATTTTCACTTTCTTGACCTTCTCATTTGTTATTCCATGGGAGTTAAGACATGCTTTCTTTCCATAGAATCTAACGCAACAAACTTTTTCAAATTTCTATCAAACCAAAATTTATTATGGTTGAACCAAGGAGCTCCTAAACACATCAAACAAGTAGACAAATGATAAATATCGCACCAAATTCCCCCTTGATAGCTTCATGGTAAACAATGATGTTCGCCTCTTTGTCAACCACCCGCCCATCAAATTTGTATTGTGAACTTTTTGTATGACATGGTATTCCCAACCACTCAACCAAAGAAGGATCAATGAAGTTGGTATAACACAATTTATATACACCTAAGATGCAATCAATGTGCAACTGCTCTCATATCCCTTTACAATGACGTCAAATTTAATCATACTTCTATTAGGCTCATGCTCTCTTATTCTCGTAGAAGCACTATTATAATAATCATGAAAAACTTCACAGTAATTCTTATTAGAAGTAGAATTATAAGATGAAGTTCTCCTTTCTCCATTGAATCCAAACTTCCCTTTAAGATATAATTAAGACAAGAAAAGTGGTTAGTAAAATAATGGACCTCACAATTCACTCCCTCACGTGTATAACTCAAATGATGACACTCAATTTTCTTTCCACTCGTGTATACACTCAAAGGTCGTAGGCTTTTAGGGCCACCCTCAAATGATCTCACTACTCAAGCCTTTTACCACTCAAGGGTATTCCTTAGTCTCTTCACGATTCTATAATCTCAAAGTAAGCTTTCTAGTATCGGTTCGGAGTAGAGTTTATATCAATGGCAAAGAATGACAAAACACACTAACAGACAAGAAATGGATTAAACACACAATGAAACTAAAAAAAGGCAAAAAAAAAGGGCAACCCGGTGCGCTAAAGCTACCGTTATGTGCGGTGTCCGGGGAAGGGCCCCACCACAAGGGTGTATCGTACGCAACCTTACCTTGCATTTCTGCCAGAGGCTGTTTCCAAGGCTTGAATCCGTGACCTCCTGGTCACACGACAACAACTTTACCAGTTACTCCAAGGCTCCCCTTCAATGAAACTAAAAAGAGAAAAGTACGAAAGAAATTGACGCGAAATGAAATACGAACACAAGAATAACTAGAAAACACAAGTAGAACTAATACTCAATGTAATCTTGCTAAAGAAATTTACATATGATATGATTGACCCATAAATGAAACAATTCAAATATAGAGTTTGGGAAGAAAGATCACTCAAAACACCACATTCATCAAATCTATCAAGACCCAACTCAAATCATGTTTACCCAATCAATATGAGACACTTTAAGCATCACCTAATAGTTTTCGAAGTAAGAATTTAACTCAAACTTCAAAATTTCACTATAATTCACACAAGAAAAGATTGCCCAATTTTTGAATCCAAAATTTACCCCAAATTCATCCTTAGATCCCAAAATTGAAAGCTAATATAATTTACCCACGATCAAAACAACTTAGATCCAAAAGATGGGGGTAAACACAAGAGAGCTCAAAAACTCAAAATTTTCACTCTAGAAAGTACTGAAATTTCTCTAGAAAGTACTGAAATTTCAGCTGCGAAAATGGAAGAAAATGAGGCAAAATCAACTCCAAATCAACTTTAAATGCTCCCGAATTTAATATTCAAGCACTTTAAACTATTCCCAACAATAACCACTTGAAAATTTCTTCAATTTTCAGTCCAATTTTTTTCTTTTTTAAAATTTTTCTGATTTTTCTGTATTTGTTTGTGAATTTTCAAACGATACAAGCCTAAGATTAAGAATTGTAGGAACAATTCTTTAACCTTGCTCTGATACCAATTGATTTAAAACGAGATACAAGATAAATAGATTGAATGAATAATCAAAAAATAGATGGAAGATAGAGAAAAAAGAATAAAACAATCCCACAATTGAAGTAAATTAGAAACAAATATAGATTTGTAATTTCCTAATTTGAACAAACAATTACATTATTGCATTCAATGGAGAAGAGAATTAAACTCATACATGAATAATCTTACCAAAAGATATTCAAGAGAGATCCAATCCATAAACCTCACCAAGAGAGTTGACCTGAAAATATTGTCCACCCTAAAAATGTTCATCATATTCTATTTATAGTTTTATACTACTAGGGCTAACTTAAAATAAGAAAAGACATAAATGCCCCTTAATTACATGTACATTATACTATGATCAAAAGTACCTAAAATATAATGTTTATCTTCTCTTGTATTGGTTCTGTGGCATCCACACTCTCTTGAAACACTCTAGACTCTGGATGTTAAGTTGAAATCTTTTAATGCAATAAGTACTTCCCAAACTTGTATTACAGGAGGTCACGGGGTCAAACCTTGGAAACTAAGGCTTCATACAATACATCCTTGTAGTGGAGCCGTTCTCTGGACCCTGCGAATAGCGGGAGCTTAAGTGCACCGGACTGCCCTTTTTTAGTTATTCATGTACTCCATTAATTATTCCATCTTCTGTCCTGCATAAGATGATGCACATATTCACCCATAACTTATACATGTATTAGTTATGGGGGAGTGTAAATTGCTAATCATATACTATATTTGTTGTATTGAATTTTATACATAGCAAAAGAATGCTACTGAACATGGTATAAATTATGCAGAATTTAATACATGAATAAGCACCTCCTAATCAGCAGCCAAATGACCCCTTAATGTTTACTCTTTTCCCTGAGCTTTGCTCAATGGTTTTATTTGTGAAACGGGAGTATAAAAATAAATGTCATTGTCACAGGTGCAGACCAAAACGGATAGCATTTGTGTGTGTTTTGGTTGAAACAGTGGCATTGGTTAAACTAGTGCTACTATATATTTCTTTCATCCTAATGGTCCCGTACTCCCGTTTTTATTGTAGCTAGTTTGTAATCTTGTTCATCTGATGTATCAGGCCCGTACTCACTGTTTTCAAACAAATAATGCCGTGTAGGTTTTTCCATGTTGATACCATCTTCTCCTATGATTTAGAGCATGGATGGGATGCCATATCTTTCCTATGGATGACTCACAAGTCACAAGCATGATTTCTGGAGGCTTGATCTCCTGAAGTACTATACTTTATATTTCGTAGTTGCTGATTATTTGATATACTGCCTTGGAGGACCATCAAAAATGCTACAGTGCTTTGTGATCCAAGGACTTGATTCATTGGAAGTGAGAACGTGGAGGTGAGAATCCAAGAGGAATTTGAATCAACTGATTATATTTGTGAGGAATGGACTTCCATTCATTTTCAGGAGTACCTTGGTATTTGATGGGGCAACACACGGATCCTATGTTATATTCTTCATCACTTAACATATCTAGTTTCCAGTCCTATTTCTGCTTAGTTGCTTTGGTAAGTTAGAGTGAGAAGTGTGAACTGGAACCAGCACAATTGTTCTGGAGAACAGTGGACTTACTCAACAAAATCCAGCATTTCCTTGAGATATTGAACTAAATGAAATATGGAGTATGGGAGAAACTGAATTGGTTGCATATAGAATGCTTGTTGGTGCCTTAACAGCAATTTTCCCTGTTAGACTGGTGGTATAGTTTATAGTTTTAACGGCGTCAACATTTCTTCAATTTTTGTGATGTTTTAAGTATTGCTTTAATGCATTGCTGTTGCCTCAGTGAAATAGGTAACTTGGGTCTTCGAGTGTTTCCTTCAAATCATTTGGTGGTGTTAAAATTACTCCCACGGTGGATCCTCCGATATCCAGCAATTCTAAGATTTATATTTTACATTAACGGTGTAAATGATTTTTACACTATCAAGTAATTTTACCTGTTGTGATGCCTCACTTCACTTACTACGTTTTACTATAAAATAATTACCTGCAGCTAGCTATAAGTGATCCGGCAGCGTAAATTTTCAATGCACGGGGTTGTTTGGTAGTGTGTTAAATAAAGGAATAATAGTTTGAAAAATATCTGTACTTTGCTTAAATTTACAGTTGCGCATACTGAACTTTGTGGGGGTCCTATGACTCTCTTGACCATTTTAAAAATGAAATTATTTGCTCCCCAAATGCTGAGGTGGCAAAGTGAGTGCATTTCACTCTTTCTGTGAGAGCGAAAATTTTATATTAAAAATTTATTTTTAATATTTCTTTACATAAATATATATAATTTCAATTATTATTTTTCTTTATTCAATTTCTTTTTTCTTTTTCTCTCTCACAAAACTGAAAAGCTTCAAAATTCATCAATGGTGTTTAAAATTAATTTCACAGCTTCCTCATCGCCAATGAGTCTCATCAATTTCATTTTCTTTTTTCTTTCACTCTCTTTCACCAAAACACATTTGCCATGTAAGCTTTTGATTATTTTTTATTTTAATTTTCTTTTCTCTATTCATCAATGTTCAAATTTTCAAGAATTCATTTTTATTCTTCCATGGCTTTGTCTCAAATCTAACCTTTCACTTGCAAGTCCTATTTAAATTATAGTAATTTCTTATTAATCTCTCAATCTAATCATCCTAATGTGTTTTCCTAAAAAATTTTGACCCAAAAATGACAAGAAAATGTGGAGAAGTTAAAGAAAAGGATGAGAACAGGGTATAAAAAAAAGAAAATAAAATGAAAAAGATTTTTAAAAAAAAATACAAAGGAAAAAATATAATAAATAAAAGTAATCAATTTTTATATTAAAAAAAGTAATATTATGTGGAATTATGTGACAGTGCGTGCAGGTCACTACTTGAAACAAAATCTGGGTATGAGCTTTTAGACGGGTATATATTTTATTTTTAAAATATTCAGGGGGTAATAGGACCCCCGCAAAGTTAAGTATGCGCAACTACAAATTTAGGCAAAGTACAAATATTTTTCGGACTATTATCTCTTAAATAAATAATAAATGTATTGAGTGTAGTATTATTTAATAACTCTGTTTTTGTAGCAATTTTAACACTGTCTAACTAATACATATATTAGTTATACACCCTATTTGATATTATAGGGTGTATTACTAATACATTTCATTTGATGGTATTAGTAATACATAAGATAGGATTTGATACCATGGATTTATATGTATAAAGATAAAAATATCCCTCAAATTCTTTTGCTTTTTCTCTATCCGTCTATTTTTTCAAGAAACAAATGATCTTGATTTTTCCAAGAAACAAAACAAAGCGATGGTCTTTGCTCTCTAGAGCACGGACGACTTCATTTTCACTTGGTTCCTTTTCTATATATTATTAAAAAGAGAGTACAAAGTCTTCACATTAAGTCAAGTGGCAACATAAAAATAAGCCACTTGAAAGTTTAGGACAAAAAATTGATTAAGTTAATTTATAGTTACTAATTTGAATTTACTTTTTTTTTTAAAAGATAAAACAAAATTTGACAGTTAGTTAAATTGCATTTGAATTTATCTTCTGTCAATTTGATAAGATCTCTCATCTTATCTATTTGAAATTTAAATCTGATTACATAATTAGCCTTCCTTTTGATCAAATTTTAATAAAATCATTTCATACTTTTAAAATAAAGTAATAATAGTTTTTAAAAATGTTATGACTTCTTAACCTTGGTAACACTAATATTTTTATTGTTAAAAGAAAAAAAAGTAATGGTACTATTTTTTAACAAAAATTAAATTACTAAACAAAAAAGTTAATTTTAAAACTGATTGTTAAAAAACTAATACTCCTATTTGTTATTTTAATTTATATTTTTTAAATTGGGAAGTTACTAATATCAAATATAACCCCCTTCTTACTTTCACGTCCCTCTACAACAATTATGTCAGTTTTAAAATAAAACTACTAATGCATCTTATCTCTTTGTTGGACTTCTGTATTTTCAGCATTTTCCTTCTTCATGGGAAGTGTCTTTTCCTTCAATTAACTTAAAAACTTATTTTTCTCTTTCAATCGAAACCCTAATTACTCCTTCAAGCTTCTCTCTTTTCTGTAATTAAATAAAAAATAATAAATTTTATTTGCTTTTTAGAAGAAGGAGCAACAACAAAGACTGAAATTTAAAATATGCACAACCTCTAATTACTTGATTTCCTCTTCTATCAGACCTTAGTTGATTTGTTTTCTCAAGTAGTTCTACTGAAGATAGTTGTAATTGATTTAGAAAATCATCATCTTTACATTGTTGGATTTAACAGATGAAAGGAAAAGTCTGATGATGCTGGTATACATTGTAATTCAGCACTTACATTTTGGAACAAAACTACCAATATCCACATAAATAAGGATTCTTTGTGAATCTTCTGAAGATGATCAATGGTACGTCGTCTTACCTCTAAAGAGTTTCTTTACTTGATTCTTGCTCTAGCGTTTGGTGTACTAATCTATTTTCTCTTTCCTTTGTTTCTTATCAAATCTTATATTGGATCCACCAAAAGTCAAGCGGCCTGATTCTTTTTATTAGCTTCAAACTAGACAAGACGATGATAGTAAGTAAAGCAAAAATATATACAAGTGAATGGTCTAAATCTCAAAACAAATGTAATTCTTTTATTTCTGTTTAGATATATCTCTGGTGCAATACCTATTTTGTTTTAATCACACACAGTTTTAAACTCAGTTCTTGATAAATTCTTAGAAGAAATACCCCAGCAAGTGCTCTAATTCTATCTGAACTATAATACTGTTATATGTTGTAGCTTGATAACTGAAAATTATAACTACATTTGATTTTCAGTTGCAATGTGATTAGACACCCTTTATCCCTTTGCCTCATCTAAATTTTTTCTGACATATGCATTTATCGCTATTGACATGGAAGGCACACTACATTAAAAGTACGTTCATTATACTTCTCATCAGTAACTTTCTACAAATGGATAACGACATTGTATGTGTACTTATCTTTTATTGTAAGATCATATCACTCCTTTCTCTTTTTTGAAACATCCTTCAGTTTGTTGATTATTGACTCAGTATTTTATATTGTGTTAGCTCTCCATACTTATTGGTTCTCACAACAAGAAGATACAAAAGTTCTCTGGACATGATAGTTTTTTACAAAAATTACAACAATCATCTTTTGGGTTTTATTGAGGCATGAATTAAGAGGTGCATTTTCAAATTCATTCATGATAAGGATATTTTATTTAGAGAAGATTAATTCAAATAAACATATTCAGATGTTAACATGCAATGGCAAATTAGTTGTTGGTCACTCTCAATATATAGCAGCCTTTCTTATTCATTTAATGACAAGTAAAGATTTTTAAAATATTTCATGTATGCCGAAAGCTTCCCAAGAGAAATGGAATATTTGACAACGACAGTTAATGCTTGCACCAGCAGTTTTGTACGTAATCATATGTTTTGCTTCCACAGAAATTTGTAACTTGATAGCATGTGATGGTCAAACAATAAACAATCTTCCCCTCACCTCGCCTCACATTTTAATTGTTGAGGTGAGGGCGTTACTTTTCACAATATTGGGTTGCGGGTAGGAGACCAGGTACTATCTGTATTGTTTTTGATAGAGTTGGGAGGTGAAAATTTGAGGTTTAGTTCATCGTTCTGATTTCTTTATTTGATTCAAGATGGCTATGACACCAAGATGGAGTACTGTTACTGCAAATAGTTATCACCAAGTATAGAGATATTTACAAATCTTGGTGCATTAATTTTAATTTTTTTTTTATCATATACGTATAACAATGTTATAATTTTCTATATACTCTAGCATAAGATATTTTATTGCAGATGTGCATATATTAATAGATATTAGGAAGTTGTTTCATTATTTTATTTATACCATTTTTTAATAGAGTTCTTTCGTAGATAATTTACAGAAATAAAGTTAGATCATGTTTCAGTCCCTGTGGCACTATTGTTGATTTCAATTTACTCTTCTTAGTCATCAAAGGTAATTTCAATAACCACGTCTTTAACTTCTGCACACAACCCTCATCTTCTAAGTAGTTACACTTTGTTTTGTAATTCAGCCATAAATATTTTTTGTATGTTCGTGCGATATCACAATTCAGTTTTTTATTGAACTTCTGCAAATCAAGAGGCATGTGATGATGAAAATATCAAAGGTCAAATCACCATTCTTCTTCTTCAACTTAATTTCTTTCTATTAAGAGGACTTTTCATAAGTTTTAACAATTCTAATTACAAATTAAAATATTAATGTCGTTACTTAGTAAATCTTATTTTCATCAGTTACTTTTTCAATTATTGTTTGTCTATCTCTATTTATTTATATAGAGATTATTCCTCAATGTTTGATCGAAGAAAGAGATCTTTGTAAATTTTGCAATGTTAGTTTTTCACTAATCAGAATTTCTAGACCTAAATATGATAAACAATTTTAAGTTTGTGATTTTGATATATCTGCACATAGTTATCTTAACAGATTGCTACACTTTTGTTAATTTTCTAACCAAATTTGAATCATGAAATCCATGGGTATTCATTGAATATTACCGTTTGATTCTTCCGTATTTATGTGTTTGTTATGTAGTATTAACTCTTAACTGTGTCTTCTTTTCACCATTGCACATTCGAGATGAAGGTATACAAGATAGTTTTGCATTTACTGTTGTTGCTGTAAAATAAAGTGATTCTTACATTTGAATAAAAACTAAGTAGAATATGATGCATAATAAATTTTTTCACGAAGACGTACTTTATAAATTCTTACCACTATTCTCCACTATGCTATTGTTAGACAACATTGGTGGTTCCCTTCTGTTTCGTGCATGTTTCCATATGTATCTCTATATGATCATATTTTGAACTTGCTGTAATTTTATTCTTACCAAAGTATTGTTGTTTTTCATGCATTGATTTCAAAAAAAGTTAAAATATGTATAACAATATTGTAATTTTCTCTGTACTCCGGCATAAGATACTCAATTGCAGATGTGCATATGCTGATATATGTTAGGAAGTTGTTTCATTATTTTATGATACCATTTCATAACATAATTCTCTCATAGCTAATTTACAGAAATAAATTTAGATCAAGTTTCAGCCCCGGTGGCATAATTGTTTATTTCAATTTACTCTTCTTAGTCATTTGATGTAGTATCGACAACACATTTTACAAAATTAATCTATAAGTCGTAACATTCTATGATTCACTCTATATAGGGACAATTTAGAGGTTTGTATTTTGAATTAACATCTGTTTTTCAATTCTTTTGGAATTACTATCGAAATTGGTGGGTTTTCAATAACTATTGAATTTTCTGAATTTACACGTGATGGTGCCGCTCTGTTTTTAATTTTTTGCCTTTCTGAAAACACCTGGATCATAATCTACGAGCGATTTAATTCTTTCTTTACTGGTCCTGTTTTCGTGATTATTTGAAGAATTTTAATGGGTCAAAATCTTCCTACCAACATTTGAAGTATTGAATGATAGATCTTTAAACTGATTTCGCAACGCCATGTGAGTGATGAGACAAAACAGAGAAATGTTGTGGCTACAGCTCTATAGAATCACTCGGGCAATGCTGGCTTGTTTGCTGATGCGAGAGATGCTGTCATGGCATAATAACTTCAGTATGCTTAATTGCCACATTTGTCCTTTAATGATGTCGCTCAATGCGTGTTTTCAAAACTTGATAATGCAGATATAAAACCTCCATAATCTACTATGTGTTTTCTACTTTCACTACAAGATGAAGATCATGTACTTTTTTTTAATCCAACTCGACAAAATTAGTAGCTATCATAAGTAAGGGGTGTGTCCTCACCAATGCTTAGACCGGGACACTATGTATATAGAAGATTTTAGGTTAAAATTTAAATATATTGAATATTCAGATGTGTACTCATTGTCTTTAGATTACACAATAACACAATGTGGTATTAATCAACAAGCAATATTTCTTTGTTGCAGATCTTTTTTTATAAAACTCTCTTTCTACTACAATGGGCAGTAAACTGCCTCATCTCTGGAATGGAGTGAATATCAGTATAATTCTCACGTCTAACGAATACTACCAGATTTGGTTGAACCATTTTGTACTTAATTATTAATTGGAGTCAAGTACGATTTACCTAATTTTTATCAGTTTAATGTTGATCCATAAAGAAATATTATATTTTTATTTTTACCTCTTAACTCCAACAAACTGTAAGACACTCCCTATTTGCTGGATTTCAAAAGATTATTTCATGAGATACATCTTCTCCTTTAGGTCAATTTTCTCTTTAATCGTAGGTTTCTTCTTTTACATTGAAATATAAGTTCATATGCAAATAAGTTATGTAAAAAAATTTATTATTAATAATGTTGTCCGCGCATCGTGCGAGTACAAATTTTAATTGTTATTAATATTACTATCGGTATTATGTTAAATTGGCTACAAGTCCCTTATGAGAGAAACATAGGCAAGTGAAATTTATTAGAGAAACATAGGCAAATAAAATTTATTAACAAGTGCTACATTTTGTTCTTTTCTGCACAGTCTAATGCATACAGCTGTTGTTGCCTTTTATGTTGAGAATCTAGAATAAGAGCCTTGAAGATTTGTTGCAAAAGAAAAAGAAAACATTTGAGCAAGTTTTGCAAAGACTAAAGAAATTGGTGGATCATATCCTTTTAATTTATCAAGATGACAATTTACCCCCATATAATTCAAATGAGAATTCCATTTTTTTTGTTTTCCATCTTTAAGAAGGAATAATGAAGCTTTGTTAAAAAAATAAAAAAAATATTATAAAGTAAGAAATAACAAAGAAGAAGAAGAGTAGAGAGAGAAGAGAGAGTAATTCTTATTTCTCTTGAGGGATGAGAGATCATCAGATTGTAAATACAATGAACGAAATCCCTCTATTTATAGGGAAAATTTACTCCTAGTCTGAGTAAAAGACGGATGCTTCAAATCCTAATAGATATCAAAGTAGATCTTGATAGACATTCACTATAATGTAAATACATTTATAACACTCCCCCTTGAATGTCTAATTGGTAGATAATGTGCCTCGTTAAAACCTTACTAGAAAAAACCCAGTAGAAAAAAAATCTAGTGAAGAAAAAAGAGTACACATCTCTACTAATACGCATTTCGGCTGCCTCATTAAAAACCTTACAAGGAAAATCCAGTGGGACAAAACCTCGTAAGGAAAAAAGAGTACAGCGCGTATTAACTCCCCCTAATGAGAGCATCCTTGACCTTTGCATCTCGATCTTGTGCAACATCTTCTTGAAAGTTGCAATTGAAGAAGATTTGGTGAATAAATCAGTCACATTGTCAGTTGAACGAATCTGTTGCACGTTAATATCATCATTCTTTTGTAGCTCATGTATGTAGAAAAGCTTTGGCAAAATGTGCTTCGTTCTATCTCCATTTATGAATACTCCCTTAAGATGTGCTATGTATGCTGAATTATCTCTGTATAAAATTGTGGGTAGATTGTCATATTTCACACCACATTTTTCTCAAATGAGATGTATCATGGACCTCAACCATACACATTCTCGGCTTGCTTCATGAATAGCTATTATCTCAGCATGATTCGATGAAGTGGCTACGATAGACTGCTTTGTATATCTCCAAGATATGGCAGTACCACCACATATGAACACATAGCCTATTTGAGACCGAGCTTTATGCGGGTCAGATAAGTACCCAACATCAGCATGACCAATAAGATCGGAACTGTAATCTTTAGAATAAAATAAGCTCATGTGTTTTATCCTATTTTGATGTCTCATAGTAGGAGCAGAAATATACCTTGATAACAAATTAACTGAAAAGGCTATATGCCTTGTAGTATTTGCAAGGTACATGAGTGCATCAATTGCACTAAGATATGGTACTTCATAACCAATCCAATTCGATATATTTTGAATTTCAGCAAATAATCTATTGCTTGGAAAACTCTCCAAGAGTTCCAATGATGTTCAAGCAATAAGCTTATACAATATAAGGATTATAAATAAGTTTCCCAGAAACTTTTATATGCTTCAAGCATTTTGAATCCTTAAAAGTTTTTCACATAAGTTTTGTCAAATGACAATATTCAACATTTCATGAGTGACATCTTTAAATATCTGGACTGCAAATCAAATAAGTTTAATACTTACTAAGATGCATCCTTTCATGTCACTTGATAAATGTTTCTACGTCAGCATGCTTAAATTAACATAGAATTAAGATCCTCGTAATCTTTCACAATATTGCGCCAATATTGTGTCAAATATATTGATGATATATCATTTAGTATCGGTTCACAATGTGACATAACATTTTGAGATCTCATCACTTTATTATTTTCAGGTACATGAACCTCTCATAAAGTTTCATGAAGTGTTATGTCGTAGGCTCTTCAAGGGCTCATTGCCTTCTTATTATAATTATTTGCTCCTTATTTTTTAAGGATTATTTTATTTGGAACCGATCAGTCTACCACGCTTCACGCATGCATAAACTTTGTCCTTTACGAACACAAAATAAGAGCACTTGCGCTTAATATGAGATGCTTTCAGCATTTGACTTGAATTATCTTTTGGATGAGGATATGGTGATAATTCCTAACATATTTCATAGCGTTTATAATCTCCCCCTTATGTTAGGAAAACTAACATACATCCTCTACTTTTTTGAGGAATCCATCTTTGTGCATTACGGTGTATTCATTAATCGTATACCGCACATCAAAATTATTAAATGGAATAATTAGTTTTCGACCTTGAACCAATTGAGAGGGAAGAAATAATCATAATTTATTGGTCTAATGAATGCAAATGCTATTGCAATATATCATATTTCAGACCAATACATTAAGTTTTGTTCTCATTAACAATGGTTTAGATATTTATCGAAGATATTCAATGCTAAACCATCATCATCAAGATGAATTATGTTGATTACACAATATGAAAATTATACTCAATTTATATTTAACAAGTAACTTTATGAATGTCAAACGTAGGTTGACCATGAATGTACATGTGATCATCTTATTGATGCATCTTTTCAACATATCACATGATAGGTGAACGGGCCCTTATTCACCTTTTATAATTTTCAGATTTGAAGGGATCCAATCCCAATATTAGTTGGTCCAACCAACTTGTTATGAGAACAAACGACATAAACAATTCTTGAAGAATCTTCTAGTTCTTCAATACATGCACATCTTCGAGATGTCACAATCTTTTATATCAATTTATGAATTTTTATTCTAGTAAACTCCAAGTTTACCATAACATGTACTTTTTCTTTAGTAAATTTCAGATTTACTATTACATGAATAAATTTCAGATTTACTACTTAAGAAGTAGATTTCAAAATTATTCAACCTCTTTTGGAGGTGAGTTGTGATCAAGTGCACGTTTGCATTAATAAGTTTCTCATTCCCCAGGAATGAAATATAATCGTGCCTTAAGTCTATCAAATTATGATAGCTTATAACCTCTTTCAAGATTTTGCTACTTCAGAAGTAAATCGAGGCATACATATAATCTAGAGAATTTTTCTCTAACATATCTTATGATCATAATACGCGTGCGAAAATATCATCACTTTTGATGATCATTATCATATTGTCCCTCCACGCTTATATTCGTGCATTCAATCACTTGTCTTCTTTCAGACATATTATGCACTGCTACCACATACACCTCAAGAATAAAGTAAGTTGTCATATTTCAGACTTATCATATATTGCTACCACATTCACTTCATGGAATGAAGCATATTCAATGGGTCAAATTTCATGACTTTTCATCAAATACCCATGATTTTGCCTTAACCATCATAATATCATCAATATGGTGCATTGAGATTCAAACTCAACGTCTTATCCACGTAAAGGCGTCTTAGGCATAAATTAATGGAACTTCAATACATCTTTCAGATTCAAAACAATTGTTGCTTTTAGTATTAAAGACATGATTGCCAGAATGAACATAAAAGAAACTCAAAAGTTAATTAAAAATAAGCATCAAAACTATAGTTTTCCGCTAATGCTTCCAATAGAAAATAATGATAATATGTATAAATCAAGAATCAGTAATACTTGAATCACTTTACCTGGCAACAGGATCCAACACTTTTGGTGATCTTGTGACCGTATCATTTAATACTTAATAAGTAATAGATATCACTTTAAAGTAAATTACCTTATAGTGGGATCTCTTATATGGGAAAAACTTATACAAATTAGATAGTTAATGTGCACATACAAGAGTCATGTAAGCCAACAAAACATAATTATATGTGCACCTAGCAGTGCTACATCTAATGCTTGATTTATCATTCCAGCAAAAACTCATATATGTATAAAGGAATCCAATATATAATTTTAGCAGTGAGCTGATTCATACACACAAGTCTAAACAATTGTATGTTACTAATAAAGATAAGACTCAAAATATTTTAAGTCATACGTCATTGTCCCCCTTGTACAATACTATTATTATATAGAAATTATATCATACCAAAGACTTAAGCTTACCAAAGGCTTAAACTTACTGCCGATTGAAAGTATGTATTAGCTAGAGACTCGTGCTGATAACGTGTTATAAAGTAAGAAAAAACAAAGAAGAAGAAGAGTAGAGAAAGTAATTCTTATTTCTCTTGAGGGATGAGAGATCATCAAATTGTAAATACAATGAACAAAATCCCTCTATTTATAGGGGAAATTTACTCCTAGTCTGAGTAAAAGACGGATACTTCAAATCCTAATAGATATCAAAGTAGATCTTGATAGATCTTGATAGACATTCACTATAATATAAATATATTTATAACAAAAAATAGAATGTGGATGGTATTTTTATAAATAAATAATACTTTTTTTTTAAAACAAAAATATAGCAATATATGTTATTTTTAAAACATCATACACACTGAATAAGAAATAAGTTCAACACTATTAATCTCATCATTACTAATTCCAACATTACTAATACAACTATTTAACATTATTCTATACGCAATAGTACCAGTAGTTTAACTCATATTTCAGACGCTTAGCAGTCATGTTTAACGTGGTGATTGAGCTTTTGTCTAACACTTATTTCAACGAATAAATTTGTCATTTAAAAGCCGTGTTTGATTAAAGTTACAAGCGCATATAGTATTCACCGGTATCTTGTGGTTTTTATCTGATTAAAGTTACAAGAGCATGCCCTCGTTTGGTTGAAAAATAAGTTATGCTGGGATTAGTTATGATGGAGTAAGTTATACTGAGATTAGTTATGATGGGGTAAGTTATACTGGGATCAGTTATGCTGGGATTATTTTTTATTGAGTGTTTGGTTTGTTGTATTTAAAATAATATGCATGATATAATTTCTAAGAATAAATTAAGTGATTACAAAAATACCCTCCATCTTATTTAACTCTTTTTTATATAATTTCTTTTCAAGCTTTAAATAGTTATTTTTAAAAATAAAAATTTCATCTTATTTAGCTTTAAAGTAAAAGAGGATTTATTGTTTATTTCATTTCATTTAAACACATATCACTCATATAATATATTAAAATTCATTTTAATTGATATATACCATAATAATCAATTTTCAAGTGATTAAAAAACTATTTAATTTAAAATATGTAATTCAACAATGGTGTTGATATTTTTATTATTTTTTAGAGAATAATTATTCAAATAAATTTAACGTACAATATATTCATAAATAAAAAAATATATATATGGGTGAATTAAAAGAAATACTTTATCTAAGGAGGGTCAATGAAAGCGGATAATTGGAGATAATGATGGAATAAAAATTTTGAATTTTAGATTTAAATTTTTGATAAATTATTATATATTACTAATAAGTTTTTCATGTAAATATAAAATTTATGTCAAAATTATTAAGTATTTAACTTTTATTAAAATTCATAATTAAAATACTAGTATATATATATAGATCTGTGAAATGAAATCATAGATTTTGAGGGTATTTTAGTCATTGTATAATTTCATACCAAAGAAAAATAGTCTTGGGATTGTTATCCCACCAATTGGGTGGATAACTTATTCCGGGACTAATTATTAGTCCCGGGATAAGCTATCCCAAATATTTACAACCAAACGTATGATAAAAAAGTTTTATTCCGAGATTATTATTTTATTCTGGGATTATTGACTTTAATACCGCAAACCAAACAACCCCATAGTATTCACAGGTATCTTGTGGTTTTTATCATACAATTATTAGGGGTCGTGGGAAATAAGTTATGTTGGAATTAGTTGTATTGTGATTAGTTGTCCTGGGATAAGTTATCCTGATATTATTTTTTAGTGATTGTTTGGTTTGTGGTACTAAAAATGATATTATACATTGCATTTTTTCTAAGAATATATAGTTTGTTTATAAAAATACCCTTTAACTTATTTAGCTTAATATTTCATGTTAAATTACTTATTTTCTCCTTAATTCTATAAAATGTTGATAATCCCATTTTTTTTTTAAAAATTCATTATAAAAAAAGGTGAAAATGAATTACTTTCATTTTACATTATTTAGTATCATTAATATTTGAAAAGTTGAGTTTTTTTTTTTGTAAAACTTAAATTTTTAAACATGTTTAACTATATATAAAAAATATTTTTTATTTAATAATTAAGTATTTACTAAGTTAGAAAGAAAATGTCAAGATACTTTAATTACTTGTCCATGATAAATTTGTTAGGAAAAATGAAAATTTAAAGTAAAATTAATAACTACAAAATAGAAAGACAATAAATCCTTGATCAATTTTGAATTTGATTGTATAAATAGTTTTTATGGTGTCACTATCATTCTTTCATGACACGCCACTTTTGTAGCATTTAATAAGTCCATATAATTGTTCAAATTTATCAAAATGGTTGAAAATTTGTAGAATAACTAAAATTTAAATTAGAGATAAAATTAATAAAAAATTTTGATGTGAGGACTATCAAAAGCTCACGTTCTTTCTTATATATATATATATGTGTGTGTGTGTGTGTGTGTGTATGAAAAGTGATAATTAAAGGGTTTGAAGGGTAATTTTGTTATTTTATGATTTTTTTCAAGGTAAATTATGGTGAGATTATTTATATCACCCCTTGTGTGGGACAACTTATCTCAGTACTATTTGTTAATCACGGAATAAGTAGGGGCGACTCAACGTTGACGGGGGCCTAAAGCGAGTCTTCAATGTGAGGTCTTAAATAATTTTTTATTTAAGAATTTTTCTTTATTTGAAGTATATTTTTCTAACTTTTTGAGATGCAAAGTTATGAATAATGGTTTTATAATCAATTTCTTCTAATAATTCTTTCTCGGTTGATAGTATACCTAATCTATTCAATCTTTCTTGAGACATTGTTGATCTTAAATAAGATTTTATTAATTTTAATTTTGAAAAACTTCTTTCAGCGAGGCAACTGTAGCAGGAGCGGTTAACATTACTCTATAAGCAATGTATGCATTTGAAAAAGAATCTAGTCTTTTTATTTGGTTGAGAATATCGAGTAGATTATTATCATTTACTTATACTGTTTTCTGTAACACTTTTAATTCAGAATATAAGTCTAGACCATCAATATCTGAGTGATTATTATACTTTAAAAAACATTCATGATTAAGACAATATTTTTTCAAAATCTCGTCATTTAGTGATTTCAATTTTTTACCACTAAATAAAAAATTAAAAGTACTTTCATAAGTTTCGAATTGTTCAAATCTATTTTGAAGTGAAGATATGGCTTGATCTACTATGTATAAAAAATAATCAGTTCTAAAAGATTCTTCAAGAGACTTTGTGATTTAATTTTGAGCATTATCATCAAACTGTCTCTTTCTATAAATTACATGTTTAGAACGAAATTCAGGTTCTATATTCATTTCAGATGCAATATCTTTAGCAGAAATCATAGCAGTTATAAATCTTTCTTCTCTATATTTTTTTAAAAAGAAATCAAACCTTTTAATTGATCTATGGCAACATCAATTTGCATATCTTTTGACTGTAATGATTTGCTAATCGAGTTAACCGCAAATAATATATCATACCAAATAATAATAATACCTAATAAAAATTCAAAATTTTTAAGCTCAAATATTGCTAAACAATTGGCTTCACTTTTTATTTTTGGATCCTCACTAACTCCTACTAATTTCAATAAAACATCTCTAATTTTTAGAGTTTGAAATTGTATTGCTTTAATACTTTTAATACGATTTTTTCATCACGTTTGTGACAATGATTTAAGAGTTAAACTGGACACATTATCTTTTAAAACTTTCATCATTTAGTTGAGAAGAAAATAGTGAATATATACGTTGTACCACTTCAAAGAATGAAATAGCTTTTATGCAAGAACTGGCCATGTCACAAAGTACTAAATTTAGATTATGACAACCACATGAAGTATAAAATGCTCTTGAATTTATATCTAGAAGTCCTTTTTACATGCCTTAGTGTTTTTCCTTCATATTGGATCCATTATCATATCCTTGTCCTCTTAAATTATCAATATCAAGCCCAATATTTTTTATCTCATCTACAATAACTTCAAAAAGACCCTTTCCACTTGTATCATTTATTTTTAAAGTTTTTAAAAGATACTCATTAATTTTTATTAAAGTTATTAAAATATCTGCACTTCGTAATATAAAAGACATTTGTTCTTGATGACTTGTATCTGGAGTGCAGTCAAGTATGATTGAGAAATACTTTGTTTCTATAACTTTTTAAATAATTCTATTCTTGATTTCGCTTGCCAACAAATTTATCAATTCATTTTGTATATTATGTCCAAGATAATGGTTATGAATTTTGTCATTTTTAATTCGTTGATCATGCTCTTGCATGACTGGATCAAGTTCTGCAATCATTTCAATTAAACTTAAAAAGTTTTTATTATTTTCCTGATAGATCTTTTCATTCTTTCCTTTAAATGCCAAATTGTTTTTTTCAAGAATTTTTATGACGGCAATAATTCTTGACAATACATTTTTTTCAATGTTCTCTATCTCTATTAATTTGTTCTTGAACATCTTTATCGATTGTTTTATTTTTGTGCAATCTCATTTCTAATTCAATCCTTGTGCTCATATTAACTATATGTCATTTGTTGTTTCATGAGCTTTAAGCTTAGTACTAAGATTTCTCCATTCTCTAGTACCTTTATTAGCTAGTTTATTATTTCTAGCATTAGAAGTTGTATCAAACAACTTGCAACTAAAATAAAATACTTTGTTTAAATCTTTAGAATAGACTAGCCATTTTCTTTCATGTCTTTCTCCATTTGCTAATTTTTGAAAATAATGTGCATTAGAAAATTGCCTTAAAATTTATCCTTAGGAAAATCTAGGTCGGTGATTTTAATTGATTCCTTTTCTACTAATAAATCTCTCAACATTGTATCGATATTAGTCCATTGACTAGAATCATATATATTTTTTGGAGTGCAACTATTTAACTCATTTTAAAGTTTTTTTATTTCTTGAGAATCTTGGTTGGAATCATATTTCTCAATAATTTCTTCTTCTTGAACTTTATTATCATCTAACTCAACAAAGTTAGTGACTTGTTCATTTAGAGAACCCTCTCCTATATTTTTTGATTTTTTTTTTATTGTTTGTAAATAATTTATCAAGAGTTCCTTTTTGAGATGCTACTAGATTTTTGATTTCTCTCTTCCTTGAGTTTTAAATGATCGAATTCTTATTTTCTAGTTGACATATTTACATTATAAATAAAATAATTAAAACTACCTACAATACATATAACAAAAATAACAAATATAAGATAAAATTTAAAAATAAAACTAGAATATTAAATGATGAAGCCTGATTAGAAATTTGAAGAATAGATTCCACGATATGTTGTGACTGCTTTGATGTGTTTCTTTCGGAACTTGAAATTTGAGAAAGAACAATAAATGATATTTTTTAAAATCAACACGTAACAATATTTTTCAACTCTTGTTAGAAATAAGAAAATTTTGCAGTTTTTGAGCAATTGAAACTATGGAGTAAATAAATAAAATTTCTAATGAAAAAGGTAAAATTTTTTTTGTTCTATATATAAGAAAAAAGAAAGTATTTCAGCCTAAAAAAAAGAAAAAGAAAAAAGAGTGTTCAATCTTCCAAACACTTTCCAAGAAAAAAAAGAGAGTAAAAAGTAAAGTCATATTAAATATCCAATCAACTTTTCATTTTCCTAATCAAACGGTTAAATCTAAAATATCTTTCCTTGTAGTTTTATATTTATCTTTTTACCATGAAAAAATTAATATTTTATTAAAATATTAAGTCTATATATACAGAGGTCATGATAGAAATATGAGGCTCCCTAATTTGGGGGCCTAAAGCTCTTGCTTCACCAGCTTTAGGTAATGACTGTCTCTGGGGATAAGTTATTCTGATTTTGACAATCAAACATAGTACTAAATTTTTTATCTCGAAACTATATATTTTAATATCTTACACCAAACAATGATTATTGTTTTGACGTAGGTGTGGCAAAATATCCCAACCTGTCCTATATTTCTACTAGTTATGATCTGTTTGTTAAATTGGCCCTATGGATTGAACCCAAAAAGACCCATAAAAAGAATCAGGTCAAAATGGGTTTTGCTGGTTCTCATCTTCTCTGCTCCATCGTTGAATCTTCATTTCACCATTGCCTGTCTAGTGCCCATCCCCTCATAATATGACTTCTTCATTTCATCCTAATTATAAACCGTAAGTGATTATGTGGTTAATTTATATATGTCAGTTAGCTCAATAAGCTAATACATAATTACCCTCTTCAAATATAACACTTTTTAAAAAAATGCTTCAAACTTTGTAAAAGTTCTAGCACCCCTTCATTCATATTTAGAATGCATCTATTATCCCCTTATGAGGCAGATGGTACAACGAGTGGCTTACCACCCCCCTCTCTCTCAATATATATATATTTCAGCATTTATTTTATAAACATAAAAAATACTCTTCTTTTGCTTTATTTGTTTTATTTTGTATATCAATTCTTTTCTTCATTGTCTTCTTCAATAAAACTCACCAATTCTCACTTCTTTTTTTTCTCCTGCTACTTTCTTGCTTCTTTTTTTTTTCTCTAATCTTCTTTCTCGACTATTCTTAAAGCCTTTTCATTTTGAGCCTATTTCGTGATACTTGAATTGTTCTTCGTCTATTTATAATTTTTTTGAGTTATTATCTATCCTTTTTTAATTAAAAAGAACTATAAATCCCATTTTAATGAAGTTTAGATCCCATCATTATTGTAATAAATTTAATTATCAAATTGCATATTGTCATTGACTACGATAATAGTGTGTTGGAGTTTACTAAAAGATCGAATAAAATAAAATAGTGGTGACTTTACCAAAAATTGATTGGCAACAGAGGGCAAAGAGGTTAGAATCAGCGCCAGAAGAGCATTAACAATTTTTTCTACGATCTTGATGATATAAGTTGTGGAGTTTGGAAAAAACAATGAAAGGAGAGAAAATAATGAAAGAGAGAAAAATGTACAAAAATATAAACAAATGAAAATTAAATGATTTTGACGCATGTCATATAGTGATTGGTGCATGATTTTCACCTCAATCTTGTAACTTTTACTTCAAATTAGTAAATAGGGAAAAAACATCATTTTCACCCCATACTATATAAGAAAAGTCTAAGCCACACCTAAATTATATAAGTGACCTATTACACACCTTAACTATATAAAAGTGATATTATTACCTCCCCGCGACCCCCATTCTAAGGCGCGTGTGTTACACTTATTTTAGACGCGTCCAACCTATTAAATAACAAAAGTAAACGGCTAAAAACATTAAGGGAAAAGGCATCGTTTCCACCCCAAACTATAGTCGAAAAGTCGAATCCACACCTAAACTATATAAGTGACCTATTACACACCTTAACTATAAAAAAGTGATACTTTTTACTGACGTGGTGCTGACGTGGCAGCGCGTGTAAAACACTACACCATATGCAAGTGGTGGTTGCCTGACAGGGTGTAAATAGTTTTACTTTTTTATAGTTTAGGTGTGTAATAGGTCACTCGTATAGTTTAGGTGTGACTTCGATTTTTCGGGTATAGTTTGGGGTGGAAACGATGCCTTTTCCCTTAGTAAATATGATGGTAGATAATACAGTTCTAGTCGAGAAAATAACAATTGAGACAAGAAAAATATCGAAACAATCATTTTATTAATTTCAATTTGTGAGCGTTACAGTTTCTGTGAATCCTCTGATTTGCCTTTTCAAATTCAAGAGTTTTTGAGCTTGATCTTGAATTTGATGAATTTGATCTTGATTTGAAAATTTAATGAACTTGATCTTGACTTGTGAATTCGGATCCAAGGGCCTTTGATCTCGATCTTGAATCTTTGTCTTGATCTTGAGTTGTGTATGAACTTGAATGCTCGATTTATAGCTTGTAGAGAAATCTATTGCGTTTGATCCATGAGTTATCTCTTGCTTCTTATTAGAATTGTTCGTTCTTTTTTTGAATTATAATACCTCTATTTATAGTTGTAGAAATGAAAGAGTCATGATAGGTACAAATTCTTTCCGGCCAATCAGATTGAAGTGACATGACCATATTTGATTGATTGAAACATGTTAACTTGGACACGTGTCACATTTTCACTAACCTTGGATTTGATTGGTTGAAATATGTTAACTTGGACATGTGTCACATTTTCACTAGCCTTGGATTTGATTGGGCATGCTGCATCATTTTGACACGTGACATGATCTTACTTCTCTTTCACTTGACTTGACATGCTGCATCATTTGCCATGTGGCACAAAATAGGGCGTCTAGGATGAGATGATATCTTCGACTTAACAAACTAAGCTCATCATTTGTAGCCCAAATTAATGGGTTAGCCCAATAAAAATTAAACTCCATATATATTTGGACTTAAATAATTAATTTAATGAGGAAAGGATAAAAATAACACCTAAAATTAAAATAATTTCACAAAACTAACACCTAAATTCTTAACCCCGATAAATAACCAATCGGCGAAACTAATTCTAACCGAATGGACATTTGGCGTGTGGGGGGAGTGGGCATCATTATCACAATCCATTTATCTGATGATCCGTTCTTATCATATTCCAATTTTGATTTTTATTCTTTTCATTTTGGTCACCTACATGAGCTGCATGGGCACTGCACTCATATTCCATTTGTCTTCAGCCCAAAGCTTTAACTAGCATTATTCTTCTTTCTATGTCAAATCACTTGTTTAGGTAACGACAATTATTTGGAGCTCCTGAATTAAGCATTTAAGCTTATACTCAGTTTCATTTTAGTTTTACTTATTTATATAATAAAAAAATACAATATCATATATATTTAATATAATACAATTGTTAAAAAAAATATATCTATATATAATAATGATACAGTTTCTATATATACACACATTCTATATAATAATTATAACATTTTTATACAATTTGTAACTACAATTATTATTTAGATATATATTTTATACGACTCTATATAGTTTCTACATGCATTCTAAGAATGTATCAATCTAGTATAAGGGAGTATCAATTGAGTATATGGACACTGCAAGTGTATCAATGTAGTATAAAAGTGTATTAATATGATATAAAAGAGTATCAATTGGGTATAAGAACTGCATGTACTTGCATAGAATTTCTCTTCTCTTTTTTAAAAAGTGTATCAACATAGTATAAAAGTGTATCAATGTAATATAAAAGTGTATCAATTGAGTATAGAGACTGCATGTGACCAATTGAGCCAAATGACTAAAAAAAGGAATTAGTTTAGCCGACTGGACAACCCATGTCCACCTTTTCAAATGTGGGCCATTTTTAAAAAAAACGAACAACCCATATCCTTTTCCCTAATTTAATTATGTTAATCCACAATATTTATTTGGGACTAATATATTTTGAATTTAATATAATTCAAATTTCGTATGGATGTAAATTTCATAATATATAAATGCCTCATACTCCAAGATTTATATTAATCTACAATATTTATTTGAGACTAATATATTTTGAATTTAATATAATTCAAATTTCGTACGAATATAAATTTCATAAAATTTTATTGCATATAAATACCTCCTACCTCAAGACTTGTC